>CM053608.1:47048551-47066400 GCA_028646535.1 Procyon lotor
GACGCTTAACGACTGAGCCACCCAGGCACCCCTACTAATTGCATTTTAGGAATGGCCTAAACTTTTAGTTGAAGTCAGATCACCTGCACAGGAGAGGTGTCAAGAAGGTGGGGGGACCAGAAACGGCCCTTACCCTCATAAGGGTCAGTGGGTCCCAGTCCAGACTCCCTGTGCTTCTGCCATTTCAGCCCTAAGGACTCCCTCATTGGACATCAGTTAGGGAGGCCAATTCCCTAAATCCTGCTGGCCTGCAACAACAAAGAGTTGGTGATGGAAGTTTGCGCTTAACTAATGAAATAAAACGGCTTTGTAGCTTCATCTGTTAAGAATTATGATACAGAAATTCTTGACTTCAAAGGGCTTTCTTTTAATCTTGAATACCATACTTTCTACCTTTATACCAAGAACAATGTGAAAAACTCAATGTTTGTTCTTAAGAATGAAACTTTCTCCCAGTTCCCTTCCCAGAGAGACAGCTTTAATTTCATTTGGCCACTCCCATCAAAAGAGTCTTATTACTTCTGATTTTGCAAATTCAGCAAAGCGATGGTTGGGTCTTGGAATGACAACAGGCACACTGGCAACTGAAGTATCAAAAATGACTATGAACACTTCAAAAATCTAGTCAGAGGGGCCTGGGTGGCTCAGTGGGTTGAAACTCTTGGTTTCAGCTCAGGTCATGATCTCACAGTTGAGGGATCAAGCCTTGAGTTGGGCTCCATGCTCCGTGGGGAGTCTGCTGAACATTCTTTCTCTCTCTCCCTGTGCCCGTCCCTGCTCACGGGCTCTCTCTCTCTCTCTCTCCCTCAAATGAATAAATAAAATATTTTAAGAAATAATCTAGTCAGGAGCCAGGAATTGCACCCACGATTCTCCATAAACATGGCAAGAAAGTTAGTTAATAAACACCAACTAACTTTTTTCAATTGTGGCAATAAATTGTTCAATTGGTGAAATGTCCACAAGTTCTGCTCAAAACACCTTATGGACTGTTTAATTAGCAAACTCTTGCAACACTCAACAAATAGATATTGGCAAGTTAGAGAGACACAAGGTCCCTGAAGTATTAACTGTGCTGATAATCTAATCTTCAGACTTTTCAAAGGGACACATACTCCATTTTTTTTTTTTTTAAAGATTTCGGATCTTCCAATGACAGAATTTTTCTATTTTAGGTGTTCTAACAAGTAAATAAAACATAAGACGCACACAGACAACTAGTTATATAAGTGAACCAGGTTGTTAACCACATACTGAGCCCCAACTAGATTACTAAAATGTCTCATGTATATATAGTAATGCCGGACATCCTCCTGGAGTAATGAGAGCATTTTTTCATACATTTAAAACAAAATCAAAGAAAAAAATATTCCTCCAAAACCAGTCTTCTTTTTGTCTCAACAAACTGCAAAGTAGGGTATTATCAAACAAACATTTAAGGTCCCCTGCCCACTCTCCTACCAGCCAAAGTATAGGAAGGTTCACTTGGCAGTGATTTTTAGCTGTTGAACAATCTTGGGTCATAACTCTGGCATGTTTTGAACCAAGAAGTGCTGAGTGGGAAGGGTCATCTTTTGTAACAACCTCTTCTGCAAAGTTACAAACACTCAGGGGAGGGTGAATATTTTGGCTATGGTGAAGCAAGTCCTAACCCATTAATTGCAGGGAAACTCATGGTGGAGTCCAGCTTAGAGGGAATGGTATCCTTCCTTGGCTCAGATAATCCAGGAGAAACCACACTAAGAAGTGCTGGTTAGTTGATGAAACCCAAGTCATAAATCCATTAGCAGTACGGATCATCTCAATACATTTGTTTCAAGAGTACAACCCAAATGTCAGTATTCATAGTAGTGATAAATAAAATGATGTGTATGAAAATGTTAAAACCTTATCCTTTACTATGAATTGAAAATATACCTCCCCTTTATCAGAGGGTCAGTAAGTGGGGCATTTTTGCTTATAAAAGAATAGATATACAGTATTCTCATAGAGATAAAAGAAATGTGTGTCTTTTCTTGACATAGAAAGTTTGAAAAGCATTAAATCAAGCCGCTTTCTCCTTTCTCTTTAACAAAGTACAGCTAGGATTCATTACCATCACCATAAAATAATTGATTAAGCGGCATGTAGCTATTCTTAGTTCTACCTGAAGAAGTTAAAACACGCACGGTCCTTATCTTCTTAAAGCTTATATATTAATCTGACACTGATCCTCTTAGGCTGAAATGCTTAAGTCTTTCATATATTAATTTGTAAAGCACAAAAGAAAACACATAACATTTATTGATTTAGTTGAAGAGCGATGCTTTTTATCCATGAAAGGGTCTTTTAAATACTTGACATATCCTTGAAAGAAAACCAAACACCACCAAAGACGTGCTCCCCCACCATCCCAAAACACACACACAATACAAAGTTCATTTCAAGTGAGAGACAGAGATAGACAGGAACAAGTAGCAATTTGATTTTCAATTTAGAGCAGAAGTATAGCCAGGCATACACGCAAACGATTTCAAAATACTTGTTAAGAAGGAGGAGGCTAGCTCAAAGGCATTTAAGAATCTTTCTGTAAAATAGCAGAGTTTGTACCTTCCTTCAGCTTTCTTTATACAAAGCTATGTGAAACCTTTCAGACGGTCTTGTTCTCTATTTGTCTGCTGCAATCGCATAATGACAGCTACCCCGGGACACCATCAGTCTTTGGGTCAGCAGCTTCGTCCAACAGTAGGCAGACTGAGGCTGCGAGCAGATGACCTCTGATCCAAGCATTTAGTCTCCATGAAAAAAAGAGACCAACCCAATGATCGTGCTCTGCAGTGAAACCCCAGAGGGGCTTTTATTCTGGAAGTTGTTACAAGTAGTTCATAACCTTTGTACTCTAGACACTCATTCAAACTACCTCACCACTCTGTAAACCAGGGGCTAAGGATGCTCGAAGGCATGAACTTTCTACCCAGAGTATTGTAAACATTTGGGGGAGGCACAGAGCTACTGCTAAAATAAACCATAAAAAAGGACATTAGCCACGACACTTTTATTCAAGGATCCTCTCTCAGTTCAGGGAACTCAGTTTACTTCAATTCTTTTACTCAAGAGCTAGGTCCCACAGAGGACAAGCAAGCCACTTTAGAGTACTGGCATTTTAAAGTTTTGTCAGCATCCTTAGGTGCTAATAAAAAGTATAGTTAAAAGAGCTAAAAGACTCAGGATGCAATAGAAGAGTATATTTATGTATTTATTGTCAGGGTCTCAATGGTGTTTTCTCTTTTTTTAATTGTAAATGAAACCAATAAATACATATAAAGGGGAGAATGTAATTCAAAAGAGATCACTTAGGGGTACCTGGGTCGCTCAGTAGGTTAAAGCCTCTGCCTTAGGCTTGGGTCATGATCTCAGGGTCCTGGGATCCAGCCCCGCATCGGGGCTCTCTGGTCAGCAGGGAGGGAGCCTGCTTCCCCATCTCTCTCTGCCTGCCTCTGCCTACTTGTGATCTCTCTCCTCTATCAAATAAATAAATAAAATCTTAAAAAAAGAGAGATCACTTATTACTTAGTATTTCCTCTTCCTTCTAATTTGGATGTTTTAATTTTCATTTTTGATTGAGTTTTAGCTTTCATTAAGAGATCTTCCATCAGGTTCAAAGATATTTTGATTACAAATTCAAATTAAATGATTTGATCCTACACTGCAAAAAACCTTTTCTTCACCCGGGGTGAGAGGGAGAGTAGATAAGAAGGAGGTCGCCAATGCCAAGCTCACTGACTCTCCACCCCAAACCATATAAATAAAATCATCAGGGGAAGCAGGAAGTGAAATTGAGTTAACTGAATAAAATAAAAGAATAAATGTATTCTAAAACTCGTATTTAACTAAAGTAAAATTTTACTCTAAAAACTACTGTAAATTAAAAAGTAAAATTGTAGGAAGTAATAATATAATTTTTAGGTTTTAACAACCTCTAGATGATGACTATGGATTTTTTTAAGTTATATAATGAAGACACACCTAGCTAAAAAGTATATGGGTGCAAATCTGCCCTCCGACTAAATGCATCATCAACTACTAACAAGAAGACACTCTGTCTTCCAACAAAGGATCCAAAATAATTGAATTTAATATGCTGGACATTTCATTATGTCACAGTCTGATGAGGTAAATTACATATTATTTAAATTAAGCTGATAATTATTCTTAGAATTGTTAGTTACATTAAAGCATATAAAGTGTATCTGTTAACTAGAAATTCAAGAAGACCATGCCTTTAACACAAAGGATGTGGAAATTTTCCCATAAAGCAAAAAATATTGCCAAAATACTCGGTTCACTTCAACGAACAAGTGGGTTTGTCTTAATCATGATAACCTCCAAGTCACCGGACCAAATTTTTACAGGTTTACTCTGGTATATCTTAAAATAAAAATGTCTTTGAACAATATTTGTCATAGCTGATTTTTTTTCAATGTGGTAAAATATACATAAAATTTAGCATTTCAATAATTTTTTTAAGGGCTCAGTTCAGTGGCATGAAGTACATTCATTCACATTGTTGTGCAACTATCACCACTACCCATCTTCCAGAACTTTTCATCATCCTCAAACTCGTTAAAGAGCTCCTCATTCCTTCCTACTAGTTCCCTACTAGTCCCTCATTCCTAGTCCCTGGTAACTTCCCTTCTGTCTCTTCAAATTGGACTATTTCAGGCTCCACATATGATTGGAATAATATAATAGTTATCCTACTGTATCTGGCTTATTTCATTGAACATAATGTCAATTCTTTTAAAAAAATAAGTAAATCTTACTTATCCAATTTATACGTGAAAAAAGAAAACAAACATGTTACCCAGCAAGTAGAAAGGCAACACCATTCTGAAAATACAGCATAACCATCATTGGCTACCCACTCACCTTTTCAAAAATAATTTTTGCCTTCTATAAGGAAAATTCAAGTTTCAGCATCATTTCCCCTTGAAGGGCTCAGACTTCAGAATCTTCCTGGACAAGCCATGTTGTGGTCTACTTCTTGCCTGGAAAAGAAAGTTATGCCAACTATCCTAAGCAACCCTTTGCTGCACTACACACCTGTTCAGACAACGGGTCAGTTAAACAAGCAAAATAACAGCTGAGAAAGCCAGGTCAGCTACCCTATGATCTGAAAGACATTTCCAGAACCAGTCCCCCTTCTCTGCCTTCTTTATGTGAAAATAGCAGTTGAAGTAACATGATTCTTTCCTTTCCTGTTTGAAGAGACAGTGAAAGCCCTCCCGCTGCGAGTCCACTCTCTAAGTCTGGGGAAGAGGCCTCCTCAATCCTCCAGCTTAGTCCATAAGCCTGGGTCTACAGGGGAAAGAAGACCCATTCCACTGTGGTTATGTTTGTGTAAGGAGCCAGGTCCAACTCCAAGGGTTAACGATTAACAAGAGCCATATTACATGTCACATTTTCTTGTTGCCATGCTTTTTAGTCCTAGGTATAATTAAGGAGACGTTTTGTTTCCCAAGCTTTCTTAAGCTTCCCTTCAGTTGGGCTCAAAGAATCTGAACGCAAAAAATACTCACACTAAATGGATAACATTATGGACTTATGATAGCTGAAATCTGACTTTTCTAGAAAGAATTTTTTTTTTAAACTGGTACAATAGTATAGTTACAGCAGCAAAACCATCCAATCAGGTGTAAAGATTTTATGAGCATATTTCTTCCAAATATGTTTTTATAAAATCTTTTCCAAGTACAACTTATTAGATTTTAAGTACAAAAAGAACACAATTCTTTTTTAAGTACATGACTTTTTAAAATGTTCTCCTTTACTTCTCTCAACTCCTTAAGTGTGAGTATATTGGTTTACTTCATTTTACCTTAAGGAAGAAAAGAGAAAGGATGAACGACCCAAATCTACCTAAGAACTAGCTCGTGCACAATATGTTTTTGAAGGTATAACTCTAAGACATCTACTGCACAAAACTAACAAGTCTATCAGAGCCTTTTGTTGAGAGGGAAATTTTGTCTTGGTAGATGAAATGGACACAGGCAGAAAACTTAGCATGCCTGGAAACCAGACAGCTCAAGAATACACATTATTATGAAACAATCTCATCTGTTTTTGCAATTAATCAACCAACCAACCAATCAACCAATAAAACTTAAAAAGAACCTCAACACCTTAAATCCCAAAGTATTATAAATAACCCTGGATAAAAACAAAATCCCTATGGGCAATAACTCTCTTTCAGGCTTTCATTGTAATTTTAGTCAAACTTTTTTTTGTGCTCTCTTAAGATCACACAATTTTTGAATGCTCTGTGGAAACTTCGAGATGATGTAAAATAGCATAACAGTATCCAAATGGCTTTTTTTTTTTTTTAATGGACCCACCACCAATTAGCTTTCTTTTCTTCCATTAAACTTACTGAAATCTTAAGTAATCTGAACTATTTAAATAATATAGTAAAAGCAAAAATCTGGCTGGGAGGCAACCTGGGGATCCAAGGTCCCTGTTTGAGAACCAGTGTCTGTCAGTCCAATCCCTTCATTTTACAGAAGTGGAAACAGAGGTCCAGTAAAGTCAGATGACTTCTTCAAATTCATATTGTATCAGCATCAGAGTTGAGACTAATATGCAAGCTTCTTACTCCGTGACTATATCACTCTACCAAATCTTGATGTTTTGGAATTTCAAATGATTTACTATTTTGCACTTGTAGGAGAACTAAACAAGCAGCACAAAGCTTTGTGGAAGAGGGGATTGTTGTGTTTGAAATTCCTGATCACCTAAATTTGTGTTCTTAGGCCAAAGAGACAAGAAATAAAGGAAAATGGAGAAACAGGGAAAGGAGGAACCGAATCGAAATCAAGGATAAAAGCTGCCACTCATCATTCTTTCCTATATTCTCATTTGCTCTGTGAAGTTATCACAGACATGGTACCAAGTACTGAGAAAGATGCTAAGATAAATTAGGGCATTGTTTCAGGGCACGAGGTTCCAGTTTGGCGTAGTATGTGCATTGGCACACAGTCTTAGGCAGGATGTGTTAGATGCCACAAAAGCGACACAGGAGAGGCAGAGAAGAGGAGAGGAAAAGAGCAATCAGGGCAGGGGACTAGAGGAGGTGTCATCAGAGCTGAGCCTTCAAGGATACTGTGGGGGATGATGGCAGCAAGGAAGGATCCCAGCAGCCTCAGCTGGATGATCTAAGGTGGAAAGAATGCAGTTCTCTCTCTCCCATCCACACTGGCTAAAATGAAGGACTCTTACACAGTTGTGGGAAGTACTCTGGAAAAGTTACTTGGGGCAGAACTTTGAAGCTGACCCTACTCTGCGGTGTGGCAGAGAAAGGAGTTCAGGGTAGGAAGAAGAGAGTTTGCCAGGAAATGAAGTAGAGACCAAGGCTTCTGACTGGGGTTACAGGATTTGGCAGTGAGGGAAGGGAAGTGCCTATTTACTAAAGGGACAAATGGAAAACACATCCTTGTAGAAATAAGATGCATAAGATCAGGTCAGCCACCTAAGGGTTATTGGTAAAAGGAAGCTATGGATTTCCACATTTGTTGACAAGCTTTACTCTATAAAAAGTACGGAGGCAGCAGAATCAGCTTTCAGGGCTGCCCCTAGTTTGCTTCCTAGGGTTACTTTCTTTACAACGTAACTCTCCCTTCTCCATACTTCTCCACCTCCAAAAGTGCAGACATGAAATTGGAAAGCCTTCCCCTTGTATTTAGAGAAAATAGCTTGAAAATACTAAGGAATGGAAAAGGTTAATTCTGAAGTGAGAGGAAAGTACCACCAAGGAAAGAGAAAAGCCTGCCCCTACCTTGCTGGCCTTCAATATTCCATAAAACACATTTCTCTCCTGATAAGACCCTGTGCTGACCAGGCAACCGCACTTTACTGCAGGTTCACTAACTGAACTAAGCTGTCTTTTTCAAGGATATCAGTGCAACCAGAAGAGCCATAAAGTTGTGAAATTTAGAGAAAAGGGGGCTAAGTCAAACAGAGGCTTGGCTTCGCCTGATCTGTCCAGGTGTGGACAGAACTAAGCTGCTGACATCGCGATAATGCAGTGCGGTCTGGTCTGAGCACCGGCGTCCTGCCCACCCCTGCTCGTGTATTGCTTCTGCTAGAGATGTTGTTGACATGTGCCGTGCCCATGCCATCAGCAGCCTGGAAGAGGGAGAGGAACTTTTCTAGTTATTCATACGAAATAAGATACAAACAAAGGCACAACACTCATTTGCTCTTGCCACGATGTTTTAGAATTTCTGCATAAGATGTTTAAGAAGTGTGAAATCTGAAGTCTTACAGCTAAAAAAAGACTACCCTCTACTTTGAATACATTTATTAAAAATGTCCCAGACTCTAAGACCTGTGCAGTTTATATAGTGGCCCCCGCGTTTTAGCCCTGGAAGAAACCAAGGATCAGAGACGTATGGGGTGTGCTCTCATTTGATCAACGCTGAAAACTGACAACTCCCCAGCTTTTCAACTTCTGGCTCTTAATCTTTCCATTACCATAATAGTTTTCTTATTACTCTCTAAAATTTTAGTGAAAGTCAATGTAATTCTTATTCCTTTGGTGCAACCACTGAAGACATTGCAGCAAAATGGACCTCTGAAGATAAGGCTGCCAGGAGAGGGAATTGTAGTGAAGATCCTAATACACATTTTCCCCCTGGAAAGTCCCAATCGACTTCCTTTAACAAAGTCTTTATATCTTAACTCTTGTGTAATCAGCTAAGCCACACACAATGAAAAGAAAATACACAATTCTCAATGTACTTTTTGACCAACCGTTCATGTGTCTGTCTGCCTCTCTGGGCATTTCCACCGAAGACCTATTTCACTGCTAAAGACCATTTTTAGGGGACGCGTGGGTGGCTCAGTGGGTAAAAGCCTCTGCCTTCAGCTCAGGTCATGATCTGAGGGTCCTGGGATGGAGCCCCACATCGGGTTCTCTGCTCAGCAGGGAGCCTGCTTCCCCCTCTCTCTCTGCCTGCTTCTCTGCCTACTTGTGATCTCTCTCTATCTGAATATAAATAAATAAAATCTTTAAAAAAAAATAAAGACCATTTTTAAAATGTACTATGCCAATAAAACCCAACTTACCAGCTTCTCTTCTTGCCCTAACAAAATTGCATAGAATTAAATTGCTGAGCTGTGACTAAAAATGAGGGATGCCCAACACATAGTACTTACAATTACGGAAACAAATTAAGATTCCAAATCCTTCCCTCACCCCCACGGGTTATTCTTTTTCTTTTCCTGGTATTTCTGATATAGGTGTTGGTGGAGAAACCAACATAGATACAAATATACAAATACAGAAGAATTATGAAGACCCAGGAACTTGATCCTGTGTATTTATTAGTTTGTTAAAAAAACCAGGAGAGGGGCACCTCGGTGGCTCAGTGGGTTAAAGCCTCTGCCTTCGGCTCAGGTCATGATCTCAGAGTCCTGGGATGGAGTCCCACATCAGGCTTTCTGCTCAGCAGGGAGGCTGCTTCACCCCCCCTGCACCCCCCACCTGCCTCTCTGCCTGCTTGTGCTTTCTGCCTCTCTCTCTGTCAAAGAAAGAAATGAAATCTTTAAAAAAAAAAAATAGGAGAGATCATCTAAGTCACTTCATATGGTGATCATCAATATCTTAAGGAAGTCTCTCTTTTCAAATTTCTCAACCGCTAGAGCAGTTTAAAATACCTACGACAATCTTATCTGAAATTTCAGAATAACTGTTACTAGGAAGAATGTCATTTTTCCTCCCAAGGAAAGAATGTATTCCCAGGGTACAACGAGAAGCTCAGAGAATTTCTTAACCCTGAATTCATTTGTCCTTCATTCCTTTTTAATTTGGCTCAAATAAGACTCTCTCCCACTGTTGATGAAATACTCACTTTTGCACTCAAGCAGGCTGGAGTCCTCCCCCGGGGCCTCTGGAAAGGCTGCCCTGAGCAGCGCTCTCCCTCTCCTCAGTGCAGCGTGTGGCCAGGAAGAAGCCACTTGCCACTCCTGGCCCAGAATGTGGATCTATAGAAGAGGCCTGTGTCAACAGCCCTATCGGGATGATCACATGACATGGCCTTTGTCTCCTTCCTGCCGGTGTGTCAGTGGTCATGGCCAAAGACTGCGACAGGGGATTGCCAGGGGATGAAAACTGTTTCATCTGTATTCTAGCTGTCAAAAGGAAGACAAGCAGCCTCTCCCACTGCCTTCCATCACCTGCTTCTCGCACTCGAATGGTTTGGGACATGCCAGGAACGAGAGATGCGGGACACTAGACCTGAGGCCAAGAGCCCGCCTTGCTTATTCCATGGAAATGAAAGACAAGTTGCTTTGATCACCTTGGAGACCAACCACCTCCTTCCAATGAAAGCTAACCCCACCTTGGCAGGGATTGCCTCCCCACCCCCAGGCACCCCACTCTCCTCTACTCTGGCTTGAGTATCAGGCTAATCGGTTTGATCTGACAGATTTTAATTACATTAATTAGGCCTGTTCTGAATAGGCCTGATTAGCATCCTACCAAGGAGGCTGTGTGTGTGTATGTATGTGTTTCTGCTCTAAAGGAGCTCTACCTAAATCAGAACTAATACTTTCCCTCAAACAATGGTGGGGTTTTGTTTTGTTTTATTTTGTTTTTCTGCCTTGCTCAAGGTAAATAATCAGACAATTGGTGCAACTGGGTGTGAGAGTGTATTTTATAATAAAATCACCCAGGAGGATCTGAAGTAAGCTCTGCTTCTATCTTGTGAGCCCAAGTGGGTGAGAAGAGATGGTTATTTAGAACATTTGTGTGCAGCATAAACATTTGTTTTGTTTAGCTTTTGCCTAGGAAATACTACATTTAGTTTGAGTTTTAAAAATGCAAGTTCTTCTACATTTTCCCTCATGCCTTCATCAGACTGAAGCATGAAGAAATACATTCTTTCCTGTCTGCACTATTTTATCCATCACATCTTAGAGACAACCAATGATAGCCACACAAAAGCCAATGGAGAGGTAGCCTTTGTCCCTCTATTGTTTCTGAGAATAAAAATACTTTGAATGTCAACAAGGTTTTTGTTGAAAATATTTACATTCAGCCATGAATAAATGGGAGGAACATTAATTTCTCAGGACACTGGACAAAGATTAACATGGCACGCACATTTAGCCTTGCCGATCATCTGTACTGAAATTATTGCTTTAAAATATGCTGTTTTGAATAAGCCACAATAAATGAGGGCATAGTTCCAGACACCAGGAAGAAAGCCTGCCATACTAAATAAAGGTTGTTTGCTTTTTTAAACAGTCTAATATGAAACTAATTTTTTTTAACCACATATCTTAGGGAAAGCAGTAAAAGCGTGGACTTACGACCCTTAATCCAAGTTTTGAATCCTACTGACATCCTATCTCCCTGCTGAAGCTTGTGCAATATACTTCTCTGGGGGTTAAAGCTATTCTTGCTCACCTGAGCAGTGTCATGATTATGATGGTGTTTTCATGGGATAGTTCCTGAATCGGTTGAAATCTTGATAAGACGGCTGAGAAATCACATTTTCTAACTAGTCATTTACCAGTAAGATAAAAGTAAAAAAAAAAAAAAAATTTAATCACTTAAAAAATATATTCTAATGCCACTTTTTCCATTTGTAATATATCCAATTATCTTATCTTTAAGGGTCAACTTGGATTTAACATTTCTAGTCATTTGGTTTTCTAGTCACTTTAAACAGAAAGTGAAATCTATGGAACGTGTGTATATATTCACCCTTTTTCCCCATTTTCTGGAAAAATAATCCCTCAGTAAAAATGATGTTTATTGCTTTTTGTTATCACTGGGTTCTCACTAGAAATCAGTGCTCTCACTAGAAAAGTGCTCTTTCTTCCTTTCTGTCATCTTATGAGGTAACTAGGATGTGCTTCAAGGAGGAACCTGATTTAACTCCGTCTTTGATGACTACCAAGCTTATACCTGGGTTCACCAATCATAAGAATGGGAATGATTCATTAGTCACCTGCTCGGGAAGTAGCAGGGATCCAAAACTTTTAGCTCTAGGTTTTCTTTTCTTTTCTTTTTAAGATTTTTTTTTTTTTTAAAGATTTTATTTATTTGACAGAGAGAAACACAGTGAGAGAGGGAACACAAGCAGAGGGAATGGTAGTGGGAGAAGCAGGTTTCCCACTCCCTCCCCACCAGGGAGCCCGATGCGGGGCTCTATCCCAGGACTCCGGGACCATGACCTGAGCCGAAGGCAGCCGCCCAACAACTGAGCCACCCAGGTGCCCCTCTTTTTAAGATTTTATTTATTTATTTGTCAGAGAGAGTGAGCACAAGCAGGCAGAGGCAGAGAAAGAAGCAGGCTCCCCATTAAGCAAGGAGCCCGATGCGGGACTCAATCCCAGGACCCTGGGATCATGACCCAAACTGAAGGCAGCCACTTGACTGACCGAGCCACCCAGGCATCCCTAGGTTTTCATTTTTATTTCTTAAAGATTTTATGTATTTAGGTTTTTAATCCAATTTGGATCAGACAATTATGAATTTCAAGGAAGAATTAATAAAATATTGGAGTCCAGAAACATCTTAGATAGTTTGGTAGGCACTGAACAGTACAGGCATACCTCAGAAATATTGAGGGTTCAGTACCAGACCAGTGCAATAAAGCAAATACTGAAGAAAGCAAGCCAAATGAATTCTTTGGTTTTCCAGTGTGTATAAAAGTTATGTCTAGGGGTGCCTGGGTGGCTCAGTGGTTTAAAGCCTCTGCCTTTGGCTCAGGTCATGATCTCAGGGTCCTGGGATTGAGCCCCACATCGGGCTCTCTGCTCAGTGGGGAGCCTGCTTCCCCCCCCCCCTGCCTGCCTCTCTGCCTACTTGTGATCTCTCTCCCTCTGTCAAATAAATAAATAAAATATTTTTTAAAAAGTTATGTCTACACTATCCTGTAGTCTATTAAGTGTCCAATAGCATTTTATCTTAAAAAACATTGTACATCCCTTAATTAAAAAAAGAAAATCTTTATTGCTAAAACATGCCAACCATCATCTGAGCTTTCAGGGAATCATAATCAGTGATCACAGATCACCAGAACAAATATGATAATAATTAAAAAGTTTGAAATATTGCGAGAATGACCAAAATGTGATATAGAGACGTAACGTGAGCAAATGCTGTTGGAAAAATGGTGCCAATAAACTTGTTCAAGGTAGGATTGCCACAAACCTCCAATTGGTAAAAAAAAGCAATATCTATGAAGTGCAATAAAACAAATGATGCCTGTACTGCTCCATCGACCCCTCAATGTTTGCCCTGGAGAGGATCTACTATATGCTCTGCAGTGACGGTTAACTTTTGGCTCGCCTTGGCAATAAGTACTAAGTGATTTATTAAACAAACACACAACAACAACAACAAAAACAACAGACAAGCAAACCCCCACACAACAACTTAATGCCAAATTTTACCTAGTATTCAATTTAATTACTTAATTACAACTTTAAAGTCCTCTAAACAATTTAAAGGAAGAGAAATGAAGGTAGAGTCCTGTGGAAGGGATATGGGAGGTGAATATTTGCCAAACTTACAGAGTGGGAGCAACAGAATTTGGGGGGGGGGAGGGATAGAAAAAAAAGGTAGCAACAAAAAAGGAAAGAACAAAAAAAAAAACAGGGGAAAATGGTTGGTGGGAGAAAAAAGAATTTAAAGCTTTTGTTTTCCAGAGAAATTGACAACTGTAAAACCAGTAGTAACTTTAAAAATACAGATATTGAGACATAAGCAAACAAATTTATGTGTGAGAGAGAGAGTGTGTGTGTGTGTGTGTGTGTGTGTGTAGGGAGGAAGGGAGAAAGAGACAGTAGGGGTAGGGATTAGGGGACAAAACCAACACAGAAAAGTACTAAAAGTAAGAAAAAGCCTTTCCTTAGATTTTAAAATACTCTGGCATAGAATAGACTACTCCAGTGGTTCCATTGTGCCCTTTTATTATATTAAGTACAATGATGGTCACTAACAAAACTCAATGCCACTTACAGTTAACATGATTAAAAATATTAAAATCTGGGAGCACCTGGGTGGCTCAGTCGGTCAAGCATCTGCCTTCAGCTCAGGTCATGATCTCCAGTCCTGGGATCTAGCCCCGCATGGGGCTCCCTGCTCAGCAGGAAGTCTGCTTCTCCTTCCCTCTGCCCCTCCCCACTACTCGTTCTCTCTCTCTCTCTCTCTCAAATAAATAAGATCTTAAAAAAAAAAAAGTAAAATCTGAATGTAAGCCCTCCAAACATATTTTTGTAATCTCTACATCAATGTCTTACTAGAACATGATAGCTCTTATTCAGTCAGTCAGCCAAAGTTCCTTTATTGATCACCTACTAGGTAGCAGGCACTGAGCTAAGCAGTAGATATACAGTATTCAGCAAACCTGACATGGTCTTTGGCCTTGAAAAAGCTTATCATTGGGGCGCCTGGGTGGCTCAGTGAGTTAAAGCCTCTGCCTTCGGTTCAGGTCATGATCTCAGGGGCCTGGGATGTCATGATCTAGGGTCTTGGGATCAAGCCCTGAATTGGGCTCTCTGCTCTGCTGGGAGCCTGCTTGCCCCTCACTCTCTCTGCCCACCTCTCTGCTTACTTGTGATCCCTCTGTATCAAATAAATAAAATCTTTTAAAAAAAAGAGTCCTGAAGCTTCAGATGAGATCCTTGGGTAGCCCCACCCCATTCTGCCAAGAACACAGCCTGAAGGTCTACCTTGACTCCTTCCTTCAACCAGACCTCTGAATAAGTGAGCTGAATTAATTTGCCCAAAGGTGAGGCAAGTGGTGCACTCTGCTGTGGAAGGGATATGGGAGGTGAATATTTGCATCCCCTCCATTTTGCAGAGGAGGAAAATGAGACAGATAGCGACTGAGTAACTTGCTAGAGATCAAGAAGTTGGTATGTGAGATTACAGGATCCTAATCCAAGCAGTTCAGCTTGAGAATCCATGCTACTGCTACCTCTTTTAGAATGTTGTGCTGTTTATGGTGGGGAAAAAATGCCGGACTAAAAGAATGCCCGTGGACAGGGAATGGGGGGATAAACAGTAGTGTAGCCATGCCCGCGAAAACTGGGCATAAATTAAACAGAAGCAGTATCTGTAATAGTGACCTTAGAAGGACCCACCTCATCCATCTATTGAGAAAAGTAAAATACATAATACCACCCAGGACAGAAAATGCTATATATCTTTTTTTTTTAAGATTTTTTTTTTTTAAAGATTTTATTTATTTATTTGACAGAGAGAGAGAGATCACAAATAGGCAGAGAGGCAGGCAGAGAGAGAGGGGGAAGCAGGCTCCCTGCTGAGCAGAGAGCCCGATGCAGAGCTCCATCCCAGGACCCTGAGATCATGACCTGAGCCGAAGGCAAAGGCTTTAACCCACTGAGCCACCCAGGTGCCCCCTTTTTTTAAAAGATTTTATTTATTTGACAGAGAGAAACACAGCGAAGAGAGGGAACACAAGCAGAGGGAATGGCAGCGGGAGAAGCAGGCTTCCTGCCAAGAAGGGAGCCCAATGCGGGGCTCAATCCCAGGACCCTGGGATCATGACCTGGGCCGAAGGCAGACGCTTAACGACTGAGCCACCCAGGCGCCCCGAAAATGCTATATATCTTTACGCTTCTCTGTAGTTATATGAGCATGGAAGAAGACTATCAAGGACACACACACCACGTTGCTAACACTGAAAATGGAGTTTTTATTCTTAATTCATAAAAAGCAAGTTAATAATTCCTTTAACTACTAAAAATAAGGAACAGACAACCTTCTGATCTACTACAGTCAAGTATGTATTCAGACAACACCTGAGCGCATGGGATACAGGTTTGAACTGGAAAGCGTGCTTTATACGGAGAAGTTGCAGGCTGCTGCCAAAAGGATTCTTAATTACTGAGAAAGTAGAACAGAAACTAGAAGCATATCTCGTAAGCAAACTATCTGCCAGCCCCTTCAATCCTTTTATTAGAGGCTAAATACACCATGGTTTGTTTGAGTGTGGATGGAGGCGGTGTGCTTGTATTCGTGTGTTCAAGCACGCGTGCTTGTGCGTATTTATTGGAACAACACCACACTGTCTGTTGCTCCAGGCTGGTTGGAAGGATCCTGGAAAGCAGAGCACGAAAAAGCCAATTTAGCAGGTCACTCTTAGCCACCTCAGGAAACCAGTTGAGTGCTCTGATTTCTTCATTCATGTCAAGAAAGGGAGAACAATAGGTCTGAGACATTAAGTCCTTCCCAGTTCAAGATAAGAAAGAGTTAAACAGATGATAATCCATGCATTTAGTTGGGTTTCAAACATTTGGCTGCTTAATCATTTGTTCCTCACTGCACACTGTCCAAACATACAGGGAATGTTTGAAAAGCCTTAGTGTTAGGGATGGGAGAAAGGAGAAGGGTTTCTAGAGAGGTGTGGGGAGGAGAAGGGAAGGTGGAGACAGAATTCACAAGGGTGGAAAAGCCAGGGAGATTTCACGGCCAAACCTTTACTAGGAACTGAAACCATTTCTCAATTGCCATTTGGGAAATAGGCTAAACTCAATCTCACTAAGTCACTAAGGACTAGCTAAATGATTAAGGCAGTAATGTCAGTAAGAAATATTTATGTCAAATAGTGTATGACAACAGATTTGTGACTAACCCATTTAGTACTGTTGTTTTGTAAACTAGCTTATTTTAATTTTTTGAGGTAACATTTTAATCACGTTTCCCTGAACACTTCAGGGGTAAAATGATATACCTGAGTTTAATGATAAGGAGAGACAGAAAGAAGCAAATTCCAGGTGGCCTATATTTCAATCTTTATAAAATAAAAACAATAACTACAAAGAAAAAAAGGCAAGTCTGTTTCCTGAAATGAGTGGGTTTAGAATATAGACTTGTCTGATAAATCGGCACAATGTTTCAGAAACATTTATGAGTAACCAAAACAGTAGCTGTAGACAGTCATTCATCTTCCTATAATGAATGTCCTGGACAATACAGAAACTTATGAAACTATAACAAGAATTGATTCACTTCTCTCTTAGGTGAGAGAAAAAAACTTAAGGCAGACTTCTATGAATACTCAGAAACACAATCTAATTTTATACTCTTGATATAATAAAATCTGTATCCACAAAAGGGACATAACTGTCTCTTTTCTAAGGAATGTTTTTATCCTTTGGGAAAATGTCTTAGTCTTTCTCTACTGCTCCAATGCAAACTGAAAAGTAGAGATGACCCCAAGAAACTAAGTGGAATGCTTATACCAAAGCTACTTCTTCACTTCCTAAGTTTATAGTCTACCTGTAAATATTGTAAGCAACGAAGAAGATACTTCAGTTATTTTCTAAGTATTTTAAAAGCACATATATTGGGGCACCTGAGTGGCTCAGTCAGTTAAGCATCAGACTTGATTTTGGCTCAGGTCATGATCTCAGGGTTGTGAGGTTGAGCCACACGTAGGACTCCGGGCTGAGCAGTCTGCTTGAGATACTCTTTCCCTCTCCTTCTGCCCCTCCTTTGCTTGAGCATGTGTTCTATAAATGTATATATACATACATAAATCTTAAAAAACATATGTATTGGGGCGCCTGGGTGGCTCAGTGGGTTAAAGCCTCTACCTTTGGCTCAGGTCATGATCTCGGGTTCCTGGGATCGAGCCCCACATCGGGCTCTCCGCTCAGCTGGGAGCCTGCCTCCCCCCCCCCCCCGCCTGCTTCTCTGCCTGCTTGTGATCTCTCTCTGTCAAATAAATAAATAAAATCTTAAATATATATATATATATATATTATCGCATTTGATCATTTCTAGCAATGGATAATTAGGATTGACAAGTTCCATGCAAATCTGAAAA
>CM053608.1:47066500-47124526 GCA_028646535.1 Procyon lotor
GAAGAAAAAATGGATGAAAATGTACCAAACTTATCAAAAGATGTGAATATAAACAACCAAGGAGCCCAACAAACTTCAAATAAGATGAACTCAAAGGGATCCACACAAAAACACACTATTATCAAACTCTCAAAAGACAGAGAGAAAACAGACTGATTAGACTTCATGAAAACTAAAAATTATATATCAAACATTATTAACAGAGTGAAAAGGCAACCTATGGAATATTTGCAATTTATATAACTATAACGAAAAATATTTGCAAATTATATAACTGATAAGAGATTAATATTCAGAACATATATAAAGAACTCCTTATATTCAACAACAAAAATCCCAAGCCTGATTCAAAATGGGCAAAGGACTTGAACAGACATTTCTCCAAAGAAAACACATGAATGGCTGGTAAGTACATGAAAAGATGCTCAACGTTACGAATCATTAGAGAAATGCAAATCAAAACCATGATGAAATAACACCTCACACCCATTAAGATGAGTACTATCAAAACAAAACAAAACAGAAAATAACAAGTGTTAGAGCATTTGTAGGTAAATTGGAATCCTTGTGCACTTTAGTGGGATTGTCAAATGGTACAGACACTGTGGGTAGCAGTATGGTGATTCCTTAAAAAATTAAAAATGAAATTATCATATGACTCAGAAATTCCTCTTCTGGGCATACACCTAAAAGAATTGAAAGTGGAGTATCAAAATGATATTTGTACACCCACATTCATAGTAGCATTATTGATAATAGCTAATACTTGGAAACAACCCAAGTGTACATGGACAAATAAATGGATGGACAAAATGTGATATATACATATAATGGAATATTATAAAGCCTTAAATAGGATGGAAATACTGACATGCTATAACATGGATGAATCTTGAGAACATCATACTACAAGTTTCTGGAGATGGATAAGAGGGATGGTTGCACAACAATATCAATATGCTTAATGTTACTTAACTAAGAAATGGTTAAGATGGTAAATTGTATATTATGTATATTTTACCCAATAAAAATAGTTACAAAATAAATTTAAAGTACCACAAACAAACAAAAAAACCCTGGGAACTATTCTAGCCAAGTAACTTGTAATTTGGCTAAGACTTCAGAAAGAAATTCTCTACAAGGGTCTATCAAAAATCAAGCCTTGGTACATCATTGGTAGATTCCCAAAGTATGGATGAATAAAAGGGTATGGGTTTTACCAACTGTACGCCTATTCTGTTTGTTATAGTTGCGGTTTCCTTTTGTGACCTTTAGCTAAAGTTTTGGAAGATGATAAAATATATTACTGAAAACACCAAAAATCAAGATTGCATGGACTTTTTTCAACCCTGATTCTGAAACAGATTGTTTTTATTCATAGAATCTGTCAGAGATCACTGGGGAGTGCATTTGGAAGAAAAGCAGAAAGTCCTAGGCTGGATTCTTTCTACCTCATTAAGCAGATAGTATGTACATCTTATATCAAGCTCCCTCTGCCTATGGGATCAGCATGAGATTCATCTGATAAATGAATGTTTCAGAATATCTTAATTGTTCTATATTATCTTTGGTTCACTCTAGTCAATGAAGAAAGTTTCTAATGAAAAATGAAAAGTGATTTCAAAGAAATGTAAGTCAGTAAAATTTCTCCCTACAACAGAAACGTGAAATGTGCTACTAAATGCTTCCTCGTTTTGCACTCCCAGTGAAAACTGTTAAATACTGTTAAATAGTACATGTGGCTCTAAGAAATAAGAAAATAACAATGCCTACCAAGAGCCACCCCCTTCCCTTTTTGGAAAATCATTAAGATTTTTGTTTATTTATTTATTTATTTATTTATTTATTTATTTATTTTTAAAGATTTTATTTATTTATTTGACAGAGAGAGATCACAAGCAGGCAGAGAGGCAGTGGGAAGAGTGGGAAGCAGGCTCACTGCCGAGCAGAGAGCCCGATCCCAGGACCCTGGGATTATGACCTGAGCCGAAGGCAGAGGCTTTAACCTACTGAGCCACCCAGGTGCACCCATTAAGATTTTTAAAAATAAATCTTCTTACTGAACGTTATATATAGCTATCACAAATTAATACACATGGACTTATATTTTTAGCCATGAGAAATTGGTACTAAACCAGTTCTCCAACCAGGCAAGAGAACACTGGACAAACATAGGATACAAATGTTTCCAGACACAGAGTAGACAACACAAAACTCTAACTCCTGAGAGATGGAAAACTAATAAGATGGACCTTACTATCATCCAACTTTCTGCCTGAGGACACCTTACCAGGTACCAGCAAAGGAAGGGAACCCAAGAAGACTAGTGCAGTCTCATTAACCTGAAGTGCCAGATATCAAAGAACAAGAAGGCAGAAGTGGTTGGAATTTGTACAGCGAAGACCCAAACAGAAGGGAGCTATGCAGAGAAGGAGCTTAAGAAATCCATATAAGGGTCTTTTTGAGTCTTTAGCTGAATGTGCTTAGTATCCTTAAGGTGAGGTTTCATCAGGCTATGAAACAAAGGAAAACTATAAGGGAGCTATAAGGAGCTATAAGCAGAGCAATGAACATTGAGAGATAAATAGGCAATGGACTACAACTCAACAACATAAAGGAATGAACTCTTGGTATTTGCAGCAATACAGTTGCAACTCAGAATCATGCTGAGGGAAAGAAGCCAAAAAACTAGCATATACTGTACAGTTTCAATTATATAAAATTCTGGAAATTGTAATCTAATTTACAAGGATAGGCAGCAGATCAGTGTTTCCCTGCAGATGCAGGCGGAAGGAAGGAGGAATGCATTAATGGATTACAGAGAGTCACAAGGAAACTTTTTTGGGAGGTGATGCTGATACAATGTTTACACCTTGATTATGATAATAGTTTCATAGGTATCTGCACATAACAAAACTTGAGTTGTACTGAGCTCAGCACTTTATTTTTTATTTTATTTTTAAAATTTTTTTAATTTTTTCCATTGCATAGATACACCATGGTTTATTTATTTATCAGTCGATGGGCATTTAAGTTGTTTGTACATTATTATGAATAGTGATGTTGTGAACATTCATGTTTAAATTTTTGTGAGACATATATTTTTATTTCTTATAGGTATATACATATTAATGAAATTGCTAGGTCATGTGTTAGTTCATTGTTTAACTTTCTGAGGAATTGCCAAACTTCACCCAAGTGGCTGCGTCATATTACCTTCTCCCCGCCCCCCATACGTTTATTTTATTTTTTCAGTGTTACAAGTTAACAAATATTTATTTGAGAGAGTGTGTGTGTGCACACCCGAGGGGGTGGGCAGGGAGAGGGACAAGCAGACTCCATACTGAGTGCGAGCCTGACCCAGGGCTCCATTTCAAGACTCCCAAGATCATGACCTGAGCCAAAATCAAGAGTTGGTTACTCAACTGACTCAGCCACCAGGCACTCCTGAACACTTTAATTATATGTAGTTTGGTTTACTTCAATGACACCTCAATAAAGTGAAAAAACAAAATCAAACATAGGATTATACTTACCTACTGCTTTTAACTTCCTATGATGTGAACACATTTCTATATAAATGTCTATATTTCTATACTCTGTGTTAGTATTCTATTACAGAACATACTCTGATTTATTTAACCAAACCTATTATTAGATACTGAAGTTGCTTTCCAGTGTTCACTTCTATAACCCCCAGACAACAGTATTTTCAACAAGAGGCATGAATAATTTTCAGTTGCATTACCTCAGTTAGTAGGAATACTACATTCCATAAGCAAAGACCCAACATTAAAATTCTGTTCCATAGCCATGAACTTGGACTTACCCCTAGTCCCAGACTGTTGTGCTGAAAATAAACATAGCAACTCAATGTGAGGAAAAAGTAACAGAAATTGAGCCCCACTGAAAGTGAAAGAAACATAGGCTTCAATGGAGAATCAACCTCATTATCTCTGAATGCAAAGAATACATTCAATCAGCCTCAAAAGAAGAAAAAAATATATTGCAGGTATTCAATGTGTATTCTGGGGTAAGTGAGGAACACAGAAGAGCTCTCCAAGGAATATACTACTAGCTCAGCTCCATGTGTGCTGAAAGCTGGTCTTGCACTGAGAAGGTGAATTAAGTAGGTAAATTCACTAATTTCTAAACCCACTCCAGGGGACCATGTGTAATGAGCTAACTAACCACCACTTGTCAGAATGGCCTGAAACCCAGCATTAAGAGGTGGAGAATGGTTGACAAAGCAGCAAATGGACATTTCACACCAGTTAAAAAAAAAAACAAAAAACAGAATATATGCAATACTTGTCTCTCTCCCAAAAGAGAGATATTATTTCATTTGGGAGATCTTTCCCAAATGATGAAATCAAAACCACCCTTTCAGGATAGAAGAATAACACACTACTTAATACATATCTAGTACTCCTCAGGAAAAGCAGTGAAAAGCTCCCCTCTTCTCTCCCCCTCCCTTCCTGGTCCCCCACCACCTATTTTCCATGCAGCCTGTACTTTACAACTCTCTCTCCCTGCCGGGGCTGGAGCAGACCTCTCCTTCATGCCAAAACTGCCCTTTGAAGTCTGCCCTCCCATTAGGGCTTTGGTGTAGGTATTCAGACTGATCACACGAGCCCCGCAGAATTCCCGGACCGTCCACGTTCTGTCGTATACAGTTGTTTCATGTAGCCTGTGATTTACAGTCTTAATTAATGCTCAAAAGAAGAAGAGCACATCTTTGGTGGGGCTTTTCCCCCCTTCTTTCTACAAAACAGGACTCTTGGGGTTTCTGCGGACATTGTGCAGGGTGGTTTTGCCAAATGGAATGAAGCACACTTAATACTTTTCCTTTATAACCTTTGCCATAAATCAGCTGGCACTCCGTTTGCACAAGTGCGGCGATTAATGTCCCGCCCCTCCCCCAGCACTTCCCGAATTTTAAACGAAGTAGGAATAAACTGAGGGTGAACAGAGCCAGCGGGCCCAGTAAATCAGTTTAATGAGATCTGAATAGATCACATAGGACATATTGTGGTAAAATAAGGTGGGTGGTGGGGATCTGAATTTCAACAGTGTGGGAGTAGCGGGGGGGCGAGAAGATGGAAGTTGCGGTAGGCGATGCTCAAACTCTGACACATGTCTTTGGTAAAAACAGCACATCTTACATTCTCTGTCCCATTTGCTGAAACGTACTGCTGTGACTCGTTTGGATTTAGCACTGTTTCCTGTCTGTGGTTTTGCTGGTCCATGTTTTCCCACAGATGGGGAGTTTTCTGTTTGCTTCTTCTCATCCAGGACTATCTAGATCTGCGTTCAATCTTAGTCTACGGCTTCTCTTCCACAACTGTACATCTTTGCCTGCACAGATACCTCGCTATATAAGATGGGGAAAATAAAGACCTCATATCTGAGTGCCATAATAAGAAGTGAGAAACTAATTATTAGGTCATACCCATCTGGTGCGGGGCGCCAGACGCTGCTCAGTACCTGCTTGGCTTACTGTCACTAACAAGCAGGAAATTTACACTCCTCCCTCCCCTGCATTGTATCAGAGAAAAACAAACTGTTCAGTTTTCTGCTCTTTAAATCAAATACACAAACAGGATTCCTCCTGTACTGAAAACTGTATTACGATGAAAATGAAAATAACCTTCTTTGAAATAAGTTCTGTGATTACCCACGACCTTAATGTTGCTCCTCCAGTAAAGTGTGCCATCACAGATGCCTCTATTAATAGAGCTCTCAAGTTATAGAATTTTCTGGAAAATTGTTGAAGGAAATAAAGGAGAAAGAAATGAGAGTAAATGAAAGAATGCCTTTATAATGTTTAAATTACTTCATGAAATGGATGAGGTCTGTTTCAAAACTCCCGAGTCCCCGTCTGTAAGATTACCAACTTTTAGTAATGGTGACTTATTCATATTATTCTCCATGACTAGACACCAGAAAGACATTGATCTGGTATGTTATAAGGCGAACTGACTTTCTGAGAAAACTGTACGAGCAACTTATTAACTCCCAAAAGAACATCTATTTGATGGTAAGAAGAGGTATAAGAATGCCATGTTATTATACTCTTAAGACTCGAGTTATGGAAAGATATAGATCATTCTTCTTCCTTTTCGTAGGAGAGAATATAAGTTACTTTTACATATATCTCTCTTCCCAATTAAGCCTGAACATACCAAGCAGACACTTAGCCTCATACTAAAAATTTCTTCTAGGAAGCAGATTCAAGATTTTGAATATTCCAAATCTGTGTTGAAACTGGAAGCGCAGTTTTTAATTTCCATCATCAGGGGTAATAAATACTAATGAAATGTTTTTAAGCTTAAAAATTGCCAGCATACTAAACCTGAGGAATGTCAGCGAGCTGAAAGTTATGTATCGTCTATAGCAAATTCAGCCGTCTCATGCTTCTGGACTATTTCACGCTATGGATTATGTCACACACGTGGCATCAAAGTTAACGCATTCGACAACACAAAGGAAGACAGCTGTGGAAGAGCCTCAATGACACAATGGCAATTTTGCATTTTAACATTTAAGGGCTGTAGTGCTTTTCAAATTTAACATAAGGTCTCCATCTCCAACACTCCTCCCCTTCTTTTCTCCTTTTAAACGTGCAAGAAGTTGATTGAGAACATATTTCAACCTTACCAGATAGCTCAGATTTGGTGTGCTTGTTTCCAGAAAAACAAACAAAAAAATCACAACTACATGCAGCATGACTTATTTTTAAATCATTCCTTTTACATATTCTTTTTCTTGCAGAGGTCAAAGATGGTCCACCTTGCCGAGGTAAGAAACAGAATATGAGGCAGAGAGGAGATTCACTACCAAGGGCTAGATCTCAAACACTTTCCTCTGCATAAAATCACCTTCATTTCCTTCCTTTTTTTTTTCTATGTGCATGAATATATTACTTAACATATATTCTATCTACAAAGCTGATGGCTCAGAAGAAAGAGGGATTTTACTACCTGGAGTGCAGCAAACAATCCAGGAAGGATGAGCTGCACACGGTGTCTGGTACAGCTATAAAGAAATCAGTGTTAGTGCTCTTCCTTCCCCCGTGGAAAACCAATGCCTTCATTTGTCCTCTACTGGATAGAAAAATAGAGACTCAGAATCGGTGAGATTTTAAAAGCATCACACCTTCGGGACGCCTGGGTGGCTCAGTCGTTAAGCGCCTGCCTTCGGCTCAGGTCATGATCCCAGGGTCCTGGGATTGAGGCCCACATCGGGCTCCCTGCTCGGCGGGAAGCCTGCTTCTCCTGCTACCATTCCCTCTTCTTGTGTTCCCTCTCTCGCTGTGTTTCTCGCTGTCAAATAAATAAAATCTTAAAAAAAAAAATAAAAAAAAAAAAGCATCACACCTTCTTAATGTGACTTCTTCCACTGGACAGATGATTAAGAATGCAGAAAATAATAGTTTGAATTTACAGGATAATGAAATTTTCATATGTGACAAGTCTGTCTCATTAGGAAGTCATCCACTTCCTCTCACAAACAAGCACACCGAGACAAATTCAAAATTTCAACTGCGACTTGTCGGTGTTGTATCATGCAAATAAAATGAGGTGTCTGGAGTATTTTCATCCTCTGACTGGGACACAGTACTAATTTGGGGAAGGGAAAGTGTCCTCTGTGGTGTAAAAACAATAATATGTCAGTATATACCAGTTTTTTTTAAGTATATGTGCTGCTGAAGCGAGAACAGTATATACCAGTTTTTTAAGGGCCAAAGAACACCCGCCGACACTGAAAAGGGTTCTGGTCATAGTCATAGGCACACAAATGCCTGCATTTAACTTGAGGGGTTTGTGAGACAGCCACAGCACCGTGCTCCCAGGGAAAGATGGCCTGCTAGGCACGAAAGGAATCAAATAGGCTTCAGGAACAGTGAAACGGACATGTAGTCCCTTGGCTTGATTTTTCTGGATCTCTTATCAGAGGAAAAAGTTACAGATCCAGGTCAAAGTTGCGATGTGGTAGAAGGACAACTTAGATACCAACAGCTTCCATCAGTCCCAACCCTGGCTCTGCCCCTTACACCGGCCCCAGTTTCCTCCGTGTTTGTAAAGTCGAGACACAAGTACACAAAGCACATCCAGGCCTTTTCAGGCAAGACGTATGGTTCCTTCTCTAAGGAAGAGGTAAGAATCCAGCTGGCTCCACAGAGATGAGAGCACAAGGGTTTAAGCAAAGTTCCTGTCAATGAAGAAAAAGTAATGACCTCCCTCCCTTGCCTGCTTAAGGAAAGCTTCTTAGAGGCGCTGAGGGCTGATCAGAACTTACTTTAAATCACTAAAATCTAAACTGCTGTTAAACACTAAGGTAGTCCTAGTAAACGCCAGAATCATACAAACGTTATATAAAGTATACTGCAGCAGAGGAAAAGAAAGAAAATAAGAAAAATGTCCATGGTGTTTAACAGACCAAACAACCAACAGAGAGGCAACAAAGGTTGTGTCCACAGATCATGGCAATTCCCCACTGCCGGTCATTTACTTTTATAATCAAAGACAATGCTAATGAATTAATTACCACATTTCCAAGCACCAGAGCAAAAAATCAGGAAAGGCAATCAGAAAGGATGAAGGAAACCACATTAATAACACAAGAGGGGCAGCTGACAATCTTTCAGGGAGAAAAAAAATGGAAAAGCAGAATAATTAAGAACTGGGAAAAAAAAAATCACAGCAGCTTTAAGTCGCTTGGAATAAAGGACCAAGACATTGAACAATTCTTTTGGGGGGGGGGGGTGTGTATGAATATCTGTTTTGATTTGTTAATATTTCTTTTTTTTTTTTAAGATTTTATTTATTTATTTATTTGACAGAGAGAGATCACAAGTAGGCAGAGAGGCAGGCAGAGAGAGAGCCCAATGCGGGGCTCGATCCCAGGACCCTGAGATCATGACCTGAGCCGAAGGCAGAGGCTTTAACCCACTGAGCCACCCAGGCACCCCTGATTTGTTAATATGTCTTGTACCAAGGTAAACATTTCTGTTTGTTTTCACAAGTAACAAACAGGTAGAAAGATATTCCCCTAAGAAATGGGGTGCATCTCCCCATGTCTGGATAATCACTGGGTAGCTTACAGAATAACTTGCCCCATTCTAAATTTGACACCAGGGACCTCGAACAATTTTACAACCAGCATTCATGGCGATGACCTTAAATTTTTAAGAAATAGTAAAACAATGTTCAAGATTCTATTTATTGCTTAACGGTACATGTGCCTCACTATTTAAAAGATACACCTGGCATTTTATGTTTCCAGTTCTGATAGAATAGCTTGCTCCTTCACCAGAAATAGCATTATGCTTCTGGGGCGTTCTATGCTTTTTATGTTCTCTCTCTCATTTTATTCTATCCTTATAGCAGTGTTTTGGATAAGAAGGCAGATACTGGAATTCCCATTTTAGGTAAGAGGAAGCTGAAACACCAGACATGAAATGACTCTCAGAATCATCAATCGACTTAATGACAGTCTCTGGACTGTGGGCACATACTTGAAGAAACAAACATTCCAGTTGAGAGAAGGGTGACTGTTTCTTTTGCTTCTTAATTAACAGCGTGACTAGCAGTACCTTTTCCTACACTAGTGCTCAAGAAAGCTTCCTTTTACCCCCAGGTAACAGAGTAAGAGCCTCTGGGGTCAGCTCAAAGAGCACCAGCCCTGTCCGGCTTCCCCTGCTCCAGAGTGCACGCTTAGCTACGGGGACAAACGACAATCAACGGAATACTCTGCCACCCGCCTGCACACACAGTCTTTGCTAGCTTTTCCTCCATTCTCTGCATCTCTTCTGGAATTGGAATGGGAGTAGGAGAAGAGGTTAAGAAGGAAAACCACTCAAATATAGGAAACTGGAAGGACGTTAAAAAATAATCATTAAAAACAAGTAATCAGAGAGTCTGATGTTAGTAAGCCTGAAGTCTGGTCAGTTTATACTTGGCATCAGATTACACACTCTTGCCAACTTGATTTAGTGAGCAACTAAACTTGTGTTTTTCTTCAATTATCAAAAACCAAATAAAACTATCTTTAATAAGTTATTGTAATAATGAATGGCCTACTTTTTTTACTCTACTTCTTACCACTAGTTAGCCTTTTGTAAGAGCCCAAATCCACTGCACCAGAATCCAAATCCTCAGAGAATGTGAAGCTAAAAAAAATGGGCAGGGCTGACCCAGAAGAAAATACAGGTGTGATTTCTGGGAAGGCTAACGTGATCTACTCGGGTTCTCTTTGTACCCATTTGGAAACTGAGGTTTGGTTGTGAAGGGATTTGTCCAAGTAACTAATGGCCAACAATCAGTTGATAAATTATGCAAGTCATGAGAAAGTGGTCTTTGTACAATGCCAAGAACATTGTTTAGAATTTTCTCTGAATCAGGGTAAATTCTCTGTCTCCCTCTACCAACTGCACTGCAAAGGATAGGAACATCCTTTGCATGTGGGAACATGCTACATGAACTATCTTCTTGGGATAGAAGTACAGAGTAGAACACAAAGAGCATGCAAGGATTCTGCAGAGCCGGACTGAATCCAGATTAGTCTGTAGAAACTTTCAGTAAACTGCTTCCTCTCTCCAAGTATCAGCTTCCTCATCGGTGAAATGGGAAAAAAAATATACTCTACCATGCCCTTCCCAATCAGTTCTTAGAGTTTCTAACAGATAATATAAATGCAAACTGGCATACAAGAAACAAATGTTGGTTCTCTTCCTCATGGTTAAGTAAAACTTCAAAAACAAAAAGGAGAGGCAGAGAAAAAGAAATTAAACAAAAATGAACATAACAAATCATTCATTACTTAGAGGCTGAATAAGCAATATGGGAAATATTCACAAATTCCTCCAAGAACTCCACTCTGTTTTTAGCTTGCTTACTCCAGCCATGGATGAATGAAAATGTGAGTTAATCAATTTAATTCTATGTTTTTAAGTGTAGAGGGAATAATCAAAAACTGTCAACTAACTCAGTATCTGTGATTTACTTATATTTCAATTATTCTTGTTATTTTGAGATGCCGCCTGAATAAATTTACATGAGCAAATAACATATAATATTAAACTTTTCTTAGAATATAAAACCCTCTACATCCAATAATTTATGAAGATACTGTGGACTCAGAGATGGAACATAACTCCCTACACCTCGAGTTTTATCTGTACATAATGACTCCCTTCCAAAGAGTACAGTATGGAAAGGTGGCGGCGGTGGGAGAATGGGGGAGTGCTGTAGAGATACCCTGTCAAACACTAGGTCAGCCAGTGATCAAGGTCAATACCAATAGAGATAGCTCATGCTGATAATATGCACCCTTGATATGACATCATGAAATGTTACTTTACTTCTGTGGTCGTCCTCTCCCAAACCCATTACTCTAATCTAATCATGAAAAAAAAAATTAGACAAATCCCAATTGAAGGACATTCTACAGAATACCTGACCAAACACTCAAAACTATCAAGACCATTAAAAACAAGGAATTATCTGAGAAACTGTAACCCGGACTAGAGAAGCCTAAGGAGACATGACGATTAAGTGTAATAAGGTATCCTGAATAGGATCCTGGAACAGAAAAAAAGGACATTAGGTAAAAACCAAGGAAATCTGGGGCGCTTGGGTGGCTCAGTGGGTTAAGCCTCTGCCTTCGGCTCAGGTCACGATCTCAGGGTCCTGGGATCGAGCCCCGCATCGGGCTCTCTGCTCAGCAGGGAGTCAGCTTCCCCCTCTCTCTCTGCCTGCCTCTCTGCCACTTGTGATCTCTCCCTCTCTGTCAAAAAATAAATAAAATCTTTAAAAAGAAAGAAAGAAAGAAAAAAAACCCACAAGGAAATCTGAAAAAAAAGTGTGGACTTTAGTTAATAGACTATATCAACATGGGTCCATTAATTGTAACAAGTGAGCCATATTAAATGTTAATAACAGAAGAAACTCTCTGTACTATGTTATCAATTTTCTGTAAATCTAAGTCTTTTTTAAAACTATAAATCATTACATTAACTATTTTAGTAACTATACATTCCATGACTAGAAAATTTATTTTTCTAGAGTCAAATGTATATTCAATTCCAGCTTTATAAAAAAAAAAATGGTGTTCTGCTGAGGAATAGCCATCATTAGAAAATCAAACTGTTTCATAAAGGTTGAGTAGTTCAGATGAAAATGGCATCTGCCCAACTGTCCTCAGAGTAATATGGCCTTACGAGACCTCCTAAGCAACCTTATCTATTAATTTCCTAACCACTAAATCCAAGAAGCTGGGCTAGATCATTAGTGTTGTTCTTACCAGCTTTACAGTTCCACCATGTTCAATATCATTTCTCCAAAAGCCAAACACACACATTCAAAATACACAGAACTTTCCCACTCCCACCCCTCCCCCCTTTCTCAGCTCACCACAGGCTTTATTTCTCATTCCAAAAGTAGGGCTGGTCTTTCATCTGCCCCAGCGTTCACATCATCACCATGACTGACAGAGTCAACCATGTGAGGCTGCCATTAAATCAACTTCCCTTCAGAGTCCCTTTGCAAAAAGGAGAAAAAAAAAACACCAAAAAAAACCTCAGGCAGCTGGCCTTGGCACCAGGATTGTTCAGTTTGGTCAAAGCTGCTGTATCATCCATCATTGAGAGATGAGGGGACATCTGCCCAGGTCAGACTGGCCAAGCAACTGTGTGAACTTACCCCAAACCCCATTACCACTTCACTTTGCCTGTTTCTAAACTTAGTTGCTTTCTTCTTAACACGGTGCCCTCTGGCAGGGGTAGGGTATTAGTGCATGGGGTCATCCTCTACAGTCAGTTCACAGTGGAGTCACATACCTACACTCACACACGCAAAGAGCAGGAGTGTTTTCGATTAGCCCACATCCATTAATATTGTCTTCTGGCTGCCATGTTGTGTTTGGAAAATGGTTACATTTCTGCAGCTACTTCCCATCATCTAAATGTGCTTCAACTTAAAACTAATTCCAAATAAACAAAATCATTGCTTCACAGCTGACAGAGCTAAACAAATACCTTCATTCTTCTTTGTCCTTTTTGAAATAAACTCAAAACTCATTTTCAACCTACCGTTTAGTCATTCAGCAGGCAGACATTAGCAAGTACCAACTGAATATCTGCTTCTTACTCTACTGATGCTGGGGATAAAGAGATGAATAAGTTATATAAGACAATGCCTTTTCAATGTTCATAGTCTTAAAAGGAAGATAAAATGCAAATAATGACTTGTTGTAAGTATATAATTGTGTGAAAAATTGTATGAAAAAGCAGTCAAAATCAATCATAATAGCCAAAAGGTGGAAATAACACAAATGTCCATCAACAGATGAATGGATAAATCAAATGTGGCATATATAAAAGGTGAAAAATTATTCAGCCATAAAATGGAATGAAATTCTTTATGTACTACAACACATATGAGCCTTGAAGGCATTACATGAAGTAGAAGAAACCAAACACAAAGAGCACATATTGTATGATAACACTTAAATGAGGTACCTAGAATAGCCAAATTCATGGAGACAGGAAGTAGAATAGAGGTTACCAGGGGTTGTAAAGGGAGAGTGTTATTGTTTAATGTGTACAGAGCTTCTGTTTGGAATAATGAAAAAGTTCTGGAAATGAATTTTGGATGGTGGTTGCACAACATTGTGAATGTACTTAATGTCACTGAAATGCACTCTTAAAATGGTTAAAATGGTAAAAATGGTAAATTTTGTATTGCGTGTATTTTACCATGTTTTAAAAAAAATTGCACCTCCCTCAAAAAAAGGGAGGGAAGAAAAACTAGAAAAGAAAATGCAGAGGTTAAAATAAGATGGGAGTTGGGAATTTGAAATATTTATTTTTATTTTACGTTTTTGGATAAGGAACACACTGCATGATTCAAAAGTCAGAATGATACTAAAAATATCCAGGGAGAGTTGCCCCCTAGGTCCTGTCTCTAAGCTTACCTCCCACCAACTCCTCGCATTCCCCACCAGTCCACCAGAAACCATGGACTACTTTCTTTATTCTTCCAGTCCTTCTGTAGCAAACAAGTCAATGTGAATAGATATTCTCATCTTTCCCTCTTTCTTACACAAAAGGTGGCGTGTGATAGCCACCATCGAGCACCTTGCCTTTCGTTTAAATCTTGAGCAGTTTGAAATGTTTTAATGCAAACTCAAAACTGTTGATTTTACACATTTGTAGAGGAACTGGACACAGATCCTTTTTTTTTTTTTTTTTTTTTAACCCAAGCAGCACTTTTTAACAAGTGCAGAGAAGTTCACTTTCTTCTTCACTAACTAAAGTTAAAAAGAAAGACAGAGAAGGAGAAGAAATTTTAATTTCAAGAAGCATTAAGGATGGCTGACTCGCCCTGGGGGAAAAGTTTACAATGTGTAAAGCTCCTCTTTCAAAGCAGCCTTATTTCCATAGGCAGCTAAGAGATTACCACCTTGTAAAAGAAAGGAAGAAACGAAACCTCCCCATCTTTGAGTTATAGGCCCAGAAAAGGGAATGCTTGCGGTCGGGGTGGGGGCTGGCCTCTAGATGGACTCCAAGGGTAAGGCTCTGTTCTTTCACATGTAAGGAAATTCACTGAGCGTCCCAGGGGACTGTGTCTTGAACTCTATGAACCTATTTACCATTAGCCTCCTTCTCTTCTCAATCCTGTCTCACAAAAAGATGGACAAAACAAGCAAAATCCAGCTCAACATCTTCCCAAACTATTTTGGTCTCAATAATTTACAACTTTAGCTATTACAAGAGAGAGAAAGACACCTGTCACCAGAAAACCAACTGTTGCCTTTTATGTTTCTATTAAAAAAAAGCAACACTTTCTATCTCATCAGGATAAATCCAAACTTTGGATATGTGATGATAGTAGTAGCTATTATATATCAAAGGTACATAACATATATTAGAGCTATCTGGTTTCAAACTTTAAAAAAAATCTTAAACCACTTCGGCATTTGCATTCATTCAAGTCATTCATTTTTTCATTATTTTTTATTCAACTATTCCATCAAACATCTTTGAAGTTCTAGAAATGGATCTAGACACTGGAGACACAACAGTGTCATCGTGGAATTAGCATTCTGGCTAGAAAGACAGACAGCAAAGGCATAAATAAATAGATATTTACATTTAGACAGTGATAAGAGCTATGAAATAACAAAATAAAGCAGGATAAGAGGATGATCTTTTAGGACCAGTGGGAAAGACCCCTGTGAGGAGGTGATCAAACCCAATAAAGGGAGGGGACCAGTCTTGTGAAGATTAGGGATAGAGGAGGAGAGCCTAAGAGGGTTTGCAGAGGACAATGAGGCTGGCCTCAGGTGAAGAGAAGAGTGGTAAGAAAAGATCAGAGAAGCAAAAGGGGCCAGATGGGTGTGGTCTTGTAGGTCAGGGGCTGCCAAACTATACCCAGAGCCAAATCTGACCTGTTGCTTGTTTTTGTATGTATGGCCCCTTAGCTTAAGAGTCATTCTTACATTTTTTAATGGTTAGGAAAAAAAAATCAAAAGAAGAATAATAGGTGAAAAGTTTTTATGTGAAAATTTAAGAAATTCAAATTTCAGCATATTTATTCTTTTTTTTTTTTTTCTGGTTGCTTTATACTATAATGGCAGAATTGAGTAGTTGTGATAGAGACCATATAGCCCACTGCTATGGACTGAATCATGTCCTCCCACCCCAAATTCATATGTTGAAGCCCTAACCCCCAATGTAATGACATTTGGAGATAGGGCCTTTGGGAGATAATGAGGTTTAGATAAGGTCACGAGGGTGGGGGATCCCTCATGAAGGGTTAGTGCTCAGATGGAGTGTGAAGCAAGAGAGACTGAGGGGGTTCTTAACTTGTGTCTTGGGCACTTCCGGTCAAGGACAATGGCCCAGGGCACCCTGTTCCTCACACTTAAACAGAGCTCACTCCACTCACACACCAGCCCCCTATTTCTATCCCAGGAAGGCAATACCCAACAAGTCCTATATTCTCTGTCTAGAGACTGACTGAAGAATTCAGGTCTTGTGAAAAAAAAGACCAAAAGTGTCTAAAAGGTTTCTGATAACCACAGTCAACATCAAGACCTCCTGGTGTGGTGTCAATTTCCCTTTCACAGGCCAGGCCAAAACTGGGTGCTAGAAGCTCCTTGTGGAGTCTCACCTCTGTTACGGTCTATTATAAAAAGTGACAAATTTATGTCTTCTGTGAATCTTGGGTAATATCTTTAACAATGCAATTTAATTCTTCAAAAAAGAAAGCTAAACCAAGTGAACAAAAGAGAGCTACTCCAAGACATAAAGATGCAATGAGAGAGGACAATGAAGATGAAAAGTAATACCAGACGGGGATGAATGGAGCCACATGTTCTAGAGTGATAGATTTTAAACTAAACTCTGTGGACTGTGTCTGCTGTTATTCTGTGGCTATAGCTGAAATCGTCAGGGGTCCATTACTGATTAGAAGGCCATTTGCTTTGCATGGATCTTTTTTAAAAACAGAGTTCTGCGCAAGTCCATGCATGTAAGGCCATCTGAAATGGAACTCCAGTCCCTACAGGCTGGGCTCAGTGAGATCCCAGAAAAAGCTTAAAGGCATTGCCCCATGCAGATTCTTTGCGAAAAGGGAGTTGTACAATAACAAATGAACCTCTGACATGACCAGGCACGCTGTGATAACACAGGTCCATCGTGTCAGGTTGGAGAGAGCTCTAGGTTTAGCACTTGTACGTTTTTGGGTGTTTTTTTGACCTTAAAACTAGAAATTAAAAAAAGAGAAAATTTAAAAAGAGAACCTGATGATGGGTATAATAAGATTAATTAGCCTTAAGATGAATTGGACCCAATTAGGCAATACTTTCATGAAATGGATTGATCTGACAAGGTGAACACGAAACAATATTTAGAAATTAATTGGATGCCCATCCTTAACCATAGATTTCAAAAAGTGTTGAACTGATTCATCTCATAATGAATAAATGCTTTCAATTTAAATACATAAAATAAGTTTCAAGTATTATGCATTTCCTTTATAATATAAGTTATCACATATGTATTTTATTGATTTAGAGTCTGAGCAAACTTTTCTTTGAGAAAACTTCTCTTTGAGAAGGGGGTTCTATTCCTTCGTGAAAAAACTTTAAAGATTAGAAGTGCTTATAAGGAGAGTCCCCTGCCAGATTCTTAGGTGTTTCAAGCTGTGAGGCTTAATTATACAAGCTGACTTAGTTTGCAAAGGGTCTACTCAGGCCTCACCATCCTCCCAGAGAGGAGGATTGGGCACCATTTTGGACTCCTTAGCTTTCTGAGTGGCCTGTTGAACTTCCATTGACTCTGACTTGACCTGTCATAATGGTGAGTCAGATATTCAGGAGGGAGGAGATAATCACACAAAGCTCAGCAACTTTCTCTGGGCTCCAACCCCTTCTGTTAGCTTCTTCTAATATCTCAGGGCTTTCTCTCCTATTTGCACTCACTTCATTAATTCTAGCTTCTCCATCTATAGTTTTTTCTTTCCTCTATACTTCCATATGTAGATATTTTCTGTACCTTCTTTCTCCTTTACTACAATTCTGAATATGTGTAAGTTTTTGCAATGGGCAGAGTTCACATAAAAATCAAAACAAAACCTAACCCTCAGGGAATGCTTTGCCTAAAGAGTGCTAATTACTCACCCAAGTAAATTTAGAGCCTTTCTAAATTTTCTTTATTTTAGTGTGATCCAGCTCTCTGCACCAGAAGGAAGATAAAACAGTCCTAAAATATCTGTTAACATTTGCTACACTATAAAATGGAACTCCAATGAATCCACTTTGAAGCATATGAATAACATTTTAAAACTTAATTTTGTTTTTTTAAAGATTTTATTTATTTGACAGAGAGGAAAGAGATCACAAGTAGGTAGAGAGGCAGGCAGAGAGAGAGGGGGAAGCAGGCTCCCTGCTGAGTGGAAAGCCCGATGTGGGGCTTTATCCCAGGACCCTGAGATCATGACCTGAGCTGAAGGCAGAGGCTTTAACCCATTGAGTCACCCAGGCATCCCAAAAGTTAATTTTTTTTGTAGGCAATAATTGCCACATATATAATTAGAGTACGTTTCATCCATTTGGAATTTGTCCAATTTCCTTGCTTCAAATATCTTTTGTTAAAAAGAGTTTATATTGAGAAGCAAAACCAAGTGCATAACAGCCCCTTTGCATGCGACAATAATGATTAAGACAGTGATGAAGACAAGAGAAGGTAGCATGGCGGAAGGGGGAGACTCTGACACACAGCAGAATGTGATCACTACCACAAGACAGGAAGGAAGGCACACCTAGGAGAGCATTTCCACTAGGATGAGTCCTGTGAGCATGGTTGGGGCCATTTCCTAACAGGCTTTGACAAGATGCAGAATTAAGGTGTTTAAAGCTTAGTTTGTATATAATGTAAAGCCATTACAGACTCTGGAGATAAAATGAGATCTCATCACAACAGTGCATTTTTCACTGAACAAACCCCCAGTGAATGAAGGGGTACGGTGGAGAAGACAGGCCTGGCCCCTGCCCTCATGGTGTGTAGCATCGAGTGCAGCAGGAAGCTGAAGTTGACACCACTGTGAAGGAAGGACTGTCACTGGGAGAGTCTGGAGCTACAGAGAGTTGAAGGCTGACCAGTGCAATGGAATGGGTGGGCAAGCCTGTGTTGGCTGGTCCTCAAGTGAGGAGTGACAACAGGAGAAAATCTTCAGGAATAAAGAAGTAGGGGGAAACCTAGATAATGTGGGAAATGTATGTTTATTTCCTCCTTTGTTTAGATGTCTTAAGAAAGGCTCCTGGGTGGCTCAGTTAGTTAGGCATCTGCCTTCAGCTCAGGTCAAGATGCTGGGGTCCTGGGATCAAGATCTTGTGGCAGGTGGGGCTCCCTGCTCAGTGGGGAGTCTGCTCCTCCCTTTCCCTCTGCCCCTCCCCCAGCTTGTGCTCTCTCTCACTCACTCTCTCTCAAGTAAATAAACAAAATCTTTAAAGATTTTTTTTTTAAGTCTTAAGAAATTAAAGCATCTAGGGGTGCCTGGGTGGCTCAGTTGGTTAAACATCTGCCTTCAGGTCAGGTCATGATCCCAGGGTCCTTGGATCGAGCCCCACATCGGGCTCCCTGCTTGGCAGAAGGCTGCTTCTCCCTCTCCCACTCCCCCTGCTTGTATTCCCTCTCTCAGGGTCTCTCTCTCTATGTCATATAAATAAATAAAATCTGAAGAAGAAGAGGAGGAGGAAGAAGAAGAAGAAATTAAAGCATCTAGAAGTACCAAGGCAATCTGGGGTGCATGCCTGGCTCAGTCTGAAGAGCAGATGACTCTTGATCTGGGGTTGTGAGTTTGAGCCCCATGTTGGGTGTACAGATTACTAAAAATAAACTTAAAAAAAAAATAAAAGTACCAAGAAAATCAGTTTTGAATATAACTTTTTAATTGCCAACTCTCTCTCACCTTTACATATATGTAATTCAGAAGATGGAATAGTAGATAATTTTTCATGAGTGGTCTGCTCGAATAGCATCATAACAAAAATGATGGCTGCTTTCGTGTCAATGTGTTTTTGATTCACCAACTCCTAAAGAGCATGTCAAATAGCGATGACACAAAGTAAGGGAAAAAAAATCAGAGAAATCACAAAGAGAAAACAGGTCAGATCTAATTGTGACAAAGCCCCAGTGAAATACACTGCGGAAAATGCAAATAATAATAATTAATCTGAGCGCAGTGTATTATCATCTGTTAGCACACCTTCCAAATTATATGCAAGTGGCATAAGCAATTACTGAACATGGGAGTTAGGTAAATTTACTAGGATACACCCTGGCCCAGGGAAGGAGGTGATTGTTCTGTTGTCAAGGGATGGAAGGCATGGGGAGGATTCCTGTCTTCCAGGTGAATAGTCTCTCTTCGCTACCACAGTGAGTGGGGAGCAGACAGGAAGCTGATGGAGAGCAGGGGTTGGCTGGGACCTGGACATGCCTTCACCTCGCAGGTCAGGAAAGAAGAGTCATTTCTCCATTATATGGATACTGAGGTTACTCACTGATAACTGGTAATGGTCTTATTTTCTTCCTTCTTTCTCTTCCATGGAGGGATGGACTGGGCTAACTAGTGTGAGGATGGAGGGAAAGAGAAGGTGTCTTCTAAGTACAAACAGAAGATAGCATGACACAGAAGCTAAATGATGTTTTCAGAGAATTGCAACCTTCAGTTTCATCACAGTTTAGGCTCGCCCCATAAGGCAAATTGATTAAGTTCTCATAATTGCAAGCTCATTAGCAGGGGTCCTTTGAGGAAGCAGAGCCTCTTCTTTCTCCTGACATGTTTTCACGTTCCTACAAAAGTAAAGCTTGTGCCAGGAGTCAGTGATCAACCGTGTGGAGAAGTCACACCATTGGTTTTGGCTGAGTCTGAACACATCCATAAGGAGAGGCTTAAGTGTTTACACACAGCGCCTTTGCCTCAATCTAAACAAGGATCTGATCTCCCGGGAACACAGCACTTTCCATGCTCCAAGGAGGCAGACACCTTCATTAGAAGGAAGTGGAACCTGTGAGGAAGTAATAAGCAGTTTGGATGAGGACTGTTGTTTGGAACTTAAGAGGCTAGAAGTGGCTCCTCTGGGGTCACAAAGCCAGCCTGTGACTTATTTCAGGCTCAGAAGTCTTCAGAAGCCAGAGAAGCAAACTCTCTGGAATCTACAGAATTATAAACACCAAGGGAATCTCAATCCAGAAGGATATGTTAGCTAAAGTTTTCTGGTTTCTAGTACAAAAATTATATTGAAGATGATTATAAAAGAACACGTAGCATAATCATCAAGGTTTAAATCCACCAACAGCATATATTTTAGTGGAGAGAACTTTTTTTCTTCTTTTTTTAGTGGAGAGAATCTTAAGTATTTTCCTATTTTTCTTCTCCCTCATTTGATCCCCCCTAAAAAGGGGGCAGGAAATCCTTAAATTTTGTATTTCCGGCCAAGATTGGAGTTAAGTATTTTAATAAAAATTCAAGTATAATGTGTGAAAAATGGAATTCAGTGGTCAAACTTTTAAAGCCAAAGTCTGGAATTGAAAGTTGTTTTTATTCCTCTTTAAAATGTTTTCCGTATTGATTTTACTCAAAACCTAATATCCAAGGAGTGCCTGTGAACAAACAGAAAATCTAAACCTCATTGATTTTTACTGGAAGATTTGGACAAAATAAGGTCTCTTGAAATTAAACACCTGGTTTGACAGCTTTGCTAATTACAGTCCGTTCTACAGAGGAAGGCCAAGGCCTGTGGCCAAGCAGACAGATTAGCCACAGTTACTCAATAAGACAACTATTTAGTAGAGACAAACCCTGGGAGAGAAACCTAAGAAGTCATGTGCATATCCAAACAGGCTGCCACAGTGTAAAGAAATCCCCTTAAGTCACTTTCGGCTTCATTAGCACATGAAAATGGGGCAATTGAACATTCTTCAGCCTTCCATCAAGTGCCAAAATCAATCATTCATGGAAATTAAGTTTTGATAAGAGGTGTTTAAACACTGTCAAAGACTTCTTGAATGTGTCATTCTTTCAGCCTGGAGAAGATTCCAGCCAGCACTTAACTGTACAAAGGGATTGGAGAATTAAAAGCATCAGTCCTGTTGTAAACTTATGACATTATTAGAAGAACCATAAGTCAGAAGAGGACATCTAGCAAAGTTTGTTGTTTCCATAAAAAGCATTTATTTTGGAGAGATTGTTCTTTTCATAAACATATCATTTCTCACAATTATTTTCATAAGCTCCTAAGGATATGTTTTCAACTAAACCTCTATTCTAAGAAGAAGTTAATGCAGACCATATATTTTTAATCACAATGCCAAAATAAAATATTTTAAAGTGCTTTAACATATTCATAGAGGCATAATGTGTTATATACTACTGCCACTATCAGCAGCACCCTTGAAGAAAAAATTCATCCAGATTTTGTGTTTCCAAAAGCTTAAAAACAACAAAGAAACAAACCTTAAGGGAAAAGAATGAAGTTTAAAATAATCTATTACACTCCACAAGCAATACCTCCCCCCTACTTTTTTCAGATAAGTTATCTTCTGAACTGCAGGAAAACCAGAAAGTAAAACACTAGAGAATCACTTGGTTCTTTTGTCAAACTATATTCTTTCAACCTGTAAATAGTTAGTCAAGTAAGTTACACTTACCTTTGTGCCATACATGCCAATCTTTTAAACAATGTTAGTTACTAGTTGCATTCACTCTTGCTGAACAAAAGGATTCTGAAGCAAGGGGCTCTGATGAAAGATGAACAATCTGTTTCAATATTTATGTTAGCATCTATGTTACTGTCTGATAACTCAAAGTTACCAAATCCATACACAGATACACACATTCCATCTCAGAAGCACCTGGGAAGGTCATGCCTGCAGCTTTCTATCCAGTTGCCTATCAAAAACTTAGTCACAAAGAGAGTGGAGAGGTCAGGCTGCAGAGAGCTTTCTGGCCCCTTTCCCTTTTCAGGTAGTTCAGCCCCCTGGGAACCTTTGATCTGACTATCAGCAAACACACACTCCCATATTTTGTGCTTTCAGGGATAGATTTCAGAAAAGGGGGGGATGTTACCTACAAAAACAAAATGACTTTCCAAAACAGTCCATAGAGCCAACACAAGGAACCTCCCCCTGCATATGGCCCCCCCATCCCCCCCCCACCCCACCCACCCCCCTGCTCATTCTCCCTGCAAAGCAACAGTGCTGGAATACAGGTACATAAAGTTGTTCTGCTATGTCCAAGGTTAGCAGGATTCAGATCTGAGGCAAAAGTCTGCGCTCCTTGAAGATTCTTTTTAATCCAAAAAAGACAAAAACAGAAACAAAAACCCATATAAAATCTATGACTTCAGTCACTGGACAGGAATGAAAAGCACATGGGCCACTAGGAGGTCTTCTTCTCAAATGGCCAAAAAAAAAAAAAAAAAAAAGGCTAACTAATTTGCCTAGAGAATGGTCTGGAAATCTAATTACTTTTAAATAAGAAAACTAGTAACAAAGACTAGGGCCAGAAGTACGTTACCAGTTCAAAATAAAAGAAATGCAGAAGGTAATGATAATTTTTAAAAATGTCTAAGGTACACCTAAAACTAATATGATCATATATGTTAGTTACATCTCCCCGGCAAAAACGTCCAAGGATAATAAGGAAGCAAGGTGGAGATACAATTTCTAGAAAAGCAGGACTAAGACAGGGTATGCGAAGTTAATGAAACTAGCAGATTACAGCCAGGCACACTTAGCACCCAATAAACCTGTAGTCTCTGGGTGTTTGTTTTATATTAAAAGGTGCAGTGACTATACAGAACCTCCTCCTTCCTTCTAATCAACTCTTTCCCTTCCTTTCCTATCCTAAAAGAGTTAACTAGGTTATTAAAAAACTTCCTGGTTCTAGGAAGTGTGATACACAGTGGGCAGGGCCCCACAGTTTGCCAGGGAAGATCCCGGTTTGTTTGTTGCTCCTAATGCCTCCTTTCACTCTCAAAAATGTCCGGCTATGGCTAATAAATTTTATGGTCACTCTATTTGTAATGTGTGTATATATATATGTACGATGGGTGAATGAATAAATGAAAAGCTATTTTCAATTCCAACCAAATGTTCTTACGTGGTCCTGTAGAGGACTTCTCTGACTAGGCATATCTCAGTCTTTACTTGGAATAAACCAACTATCATGAAAAGAGAAAGAACGAAAAATAACCACAGCCTAAGACCACTGTATTGTAATAAAGGAAAAACTCCCATACACCCCAATATGTAGTCCTGCTGAATTCTTCAAAGGAGAAAAATGTCTCTGTCTGTCTGTCTGTCTCTCTCGCAGCCACACACAGCTAAAAAACCTGGCCAAGATTCACAATAGAAAATGGATGAGAAACTGAAAGAAATCAGGACTTTGAACGAGAAACTACTCTCTATAGGTATACACAGAAGGAAGTAGGGCCAATTTATGGTAAAATCATAAAAGAGAATGAATTGAATGCTTGATGTATCATTTCTTCTTCCACCGGACAAAGGCAATGAGATAAGTGAGGAAAAAAACTACAAAATCTCAAAATATTTATGAAACAACTGTGATACCAGTTCATATTCAATGGAGATCATCTAAAGTATTCTGGAAGTTTGTACAATGGAGAATACATTTTAAAAATCAAAGCCCTAGATATCTTCCTGCTTTTTAATGTTAAAATTCATTTCTAATATTAAATGTCTTAAGGACAAAATAATTCAAAGTAAACTTCCAATTAAATAAAAGTTTGCCAATCCTATTTTTACTCAATCCCCAAAATAAACATGTTATGAAATCCCTTATTGTCATGATTATCTACCATTTCCCTGCAACTCAACAAGGTAAACGTTTCCAAGCAATTCTCTCCGAAGTTAAACATTAAATTAAAAAATTAAAACACCACTAAGAAACCTGTGATGACCTGAAGGCATTTTAAGAGCAGCAAAGGTTAGAAGGGCAGCTCTCAAATAACACCCATTGTTTCATCCCTACTTGATGACAAAAGGAGAAAAGAAAGCGATTACCTGGCCTTACCTCTACATCTCAATTCAAATGCTACTTAAGAAAACAAAAACCCTCATTTCTTGCAACCAAATGCTCTTGAGCTTAGTTAAACTGGTTCTTTTTACACAAAATTAACTTTTAAAACTCGGTTTGAGCACCAGAATTCAGAACAGCCAAATTCAGCAGCAGATTTGAAGTTAGGAGAGTATCAACTGCATAATGCATTTCAATGAAGTTCCAAAAATTAAATAGGAGAAAATATTAAATAAGTATTTCCAGCTTGAGATTCCACAGAAACTTATTTGAAGATATTAGCATCCCCCTCCAAAATTTTTTTTGTAATCTGTTTTTCTACTTTGTAGAAAGTACATATACTGATACCAAAATCCATATGGAAAAGCAAAAGGCCAAGAATAACTAAAACAATTTTGAAGAATACAGTTGGGGAACTCCCCCTGCCAGATGTCAAGACATAAAGCATTTGATTCCACTATAATGGTACAAGGATAGCCTCCTGAAAAGAAAAGAAATACAGAGATGTACCTATGGATCTCATAAATGATGGCGTGGCATTTTAAAAAAGTTTAAGGAAAGGATGAGCAAATTAATAAATGTGGGCTTGGACAATTAGATATCCATTTGGGAGAAAAAACAGTTTTCTACAACATGCAAAAATATATATTTTTAGGTAGATTAAAGACAAAGAAAAATTTTACGAAACTTAGAGGAAAATATGGGTAAGTATATGTATGACTTCAGGCTAAGGAAGAATTTCTTAAACAACAAACAAGCACAAACTTTAAAGGAAAAGATAAATACATTTTACTATATTAAAAGAATACTCTTGCTTATATGGGTATCTGGAAAAAAAAAAATTCATGGATATAGAGAACAGACTTGTGGGGGGAGAAGGTTGGGTGAAATTTATGAAGGAGTCAAAGGTACAAACTTCCAGTAATAAGATAAATAATCCTGGGGAATGTTAATATTATGTACAACATTATGACCCTAGTTAACAATACTGTATAATATATTTGTAAGTTGCTAAGAGAGTAAATCTTAAAAGTTCTCATCACAAGAAAAAAATTGTAACTATATGTGGTGATGGATGTTAACTGAGCTTATTGTGGTGATCAGTGCACAATATATACATATATCAAATCATGCTCTACACTTAAAATTTATACAATGTTATATGTTGATTGTATCTTAATTTAAAAAAACAAGAGGGCACCTGGATGGCTCAGCTGGTTAAGTGTCTGCCTTTGGCTTAGGTCATGATCTCAGCTCAGGGTCCTGGGCTTGAGTCCCACATTGGGCTCCCTGCTCCACGGAGAGTGTGCTTCTGCCTCTGTCCCTCTGCCCCTGCTCTCTCTCTCTCTTATGCATTCTTTCTCTCTAATAAATAAATAAAATCTTTTTTTTTTTTAAGATTTTATTTATTTGACAGAGAGAGACACAGTGAGAGAGGGAACACAAGCAGGTGGGGAAGGAGTATTTGAAGGAGAAGCAGGCTTCCCACCAAGCAGGGAGCCGGATGCAGGGCTGGAACCCAGGACCTTGGGATCATGACCTGAGCCAAAGGCAGACACTTAATGACTGAGACACCCAGGCACCCCAAATAAATAAAATCTTTTAAAAAGATTTTTAAAAAACAAAAGAAAATAAAAACGTATGCATTTTATAAAGACACCATAAACAATGACTAGTGAAGGCACAGATCAGGAAAATATTTTTATAGCAAACATAACCAATAATGAATTAGAATTCAGAATAAAAAGAATGATAAATCAGTAAGAAAAACAAGCCAACCCAAATAAAAAAACAAGCAAAAGGTAAGAACAAGCAATTCATAGCAAAGGAAAGCCAGACATTTAACAGTGAAAAGATGTTCGCTCTCACTAGCAGTTAGGGAAATCTATTTTAAAACAATTAGTTCCCATTTTATACCCATCTGAGGTGGGAAAATATCTGAAAGTCTGACTTTAGGAAGTGTTGGTGATAATACAGTTGGAACAGGAACTCTCACATACTGCTGTAGATTCGTAAATCAGGGCAAACATTCAGGGAGAGCAATTTAGTGATATTTATCAAAGCTGGAAATAGGCATAGCCTATGACCCCACAATTCCATTTCTACATGGTACACCTGTGCACCAGGAGACATAAATGCAAGTTTTACAGTGATACCATTTGAAGATTTTATTTATTTATTTGACAGAGAGAGATCACAAGTAGGCAGAGAGGCAGGCAGAGAGAGAGGGGGAAGCAGGCCCCCTGCTGAGCAGGGAGCCCCGATGCAGGGCTTGATGCGGGGCTCGATCCCAGGACCCTGAGATCATGACCTGAGCGGAAGGCAGAGGCTTTAACCCACTGAGCCACCCAGGCGCCCCAGTGATACCATTTGAAATAGCAAACATTAAAGAATAGGTAAGTTCATGATGGTATGTCCGTTAATGGAATACTACAGCATTGATAGTGGAATGGACCAAAGCAACATATGATTAAATCTCAAAAAAACTCATAAAAGTATATATTGTTAAAAGCTGAAACAAAGATAGCTTTGATGTGAAGGTACATAAGATAAGTAGATTGGAGATAGTTGTGGTTGTATTATTCTCTATGCTTTTGGGTATAGTTGAAACACACAAGTGGAGGTCACATTTTATTCCACCTTAGAAATGACATCAGTGAAAGCACTCTGAAACTCTTGGATTTAAGCAGGACTTTTCAAACATAATTTTATTTCAACTCTCCACATTTAACCAATAGGGAAACCAAGGCACTGCAATTAAGTAACTCCAAAGGTTATAAAAGTTTTTGGTAAACAATGGGCCCAAGTCTATTTGTACTGCATTCAAGGCCCTGAGCGGAGCCATATTACACTTCAGGGCAGAGGATTGGAAAGCCTGCTTTGGTATATTTCAGCCCATCCCACAATGACACTCATGTTTGAGAGAACTGAATGCTAGGCAAGTGACACAGTGGTGCCAACGCATATAATAGAAGCCTGTAGAAGGATTGCCGCGGGCTGAACAAAAGATTCCTTAGGAATCAAGTCCACATGAGGCTGTCAGGAGCAAACAGAAAGAGACCTCAGGAGAAAAGTCCCAAATGGGGAAGTGTTTGGAAAGGCATTGGATCTGTTGTGTACTTGGGATATCAATTCTCTCTGGTTCCAAGGTGCAGTGCTCCACTTACTCACTAATCAGAAACTTTCTAGATGCTGGTGTCTTGCTTTAGTTTAATGCAAACAAAACATTATGGTGTTGGGGTACCTGGGTGGCTCAGTCAGTTAAGCCACCAACTTCTGATTTCTGCTCAGGTCATGATCCCAGGGTCATGAGGTTGAGTCCAGTATTAGGCTCCTTGCTTAGTGTGGAGTCTGGTTGAGATTCTCTTTCTCTCTGCCCCTCCCCCCACTTATACTCTCTCAAAATAAATAAATAAAAATTAAAAAAAAATTATGGAGTCAATTTTGCCTACAATTTTATTTTAATTGATTACAATGTAATTTCTAAATTTGGATGAAAATGCTTATGTGTATTATCTTTTTAAAACTCCCCATGTAAGTGGCGACTGGGTGGCTCAGTGGGTTAAAGCCTCTTTAAGACTTTAAGACTGGGTGGCTCAGTGGGTTAAAGGCTCAGGGTCCTGGGCTCTCTGCTCAGCGGGGAGCCTGCTTCCCACCCCCCTCTACCTGCCTACTTTCCATCTCTCATTGTCTTTAAAAAATCAATCGATAAAATAAAATCTTTTAAAAAATTAAAAAAAAATTCCCCATGCGAAACTATAGCCCAGTTGATTTGTAATAACTCAATAAAGATAGATACTACTAGCCATAAATGATAAAAAAAAAAGTCTCCTTATCAAGAGTTGACTAACAGTCCTTAGGGTGACAAAGAAAAGATATAAGAAGGAATGAAGTTCTTAGAAAAAGAACTGGGAATTAATGTCATTTTATTTTAAACTAGATGTACTGGTTTCACTGAGTCTGACTTAGGAAGCAATTGAGACCAGTATTCCTGGGAGAGGTAAAAATCTAAATAAAATAAAACTAACTGTCAAAAGTACAGAAGGAAACCGCTCAGTGTATCCATTTGACTTATGAGTTTAATAGTCTCAATGTCTTATCAACCAAAATGTTGCATTTTATATTAATTTATATTAGACAGAAAATATTTATTATCAAATAAAAGTATCCTAAAAAATTTTAAGTATGTCTCCTCTCTTATATTAAAAGTACCCCTTTTTAATTAAAAAAATGAAAAAAGGATTACTATTTAGCCACAAACTTCCAGTTTGATGGACTCAAAACACAATTCACAGATATTTCAAGTGTGAAATGCTGTGAGAGGAAGCAATGTTAATCTGTAATAACAAACTTGTTAGAAAACCACAACCATATGCAAATTAAATTTGTAATGAAAATACTTAAAATTAATATATTCAAACTGAGTATATAATTACATTGTTAATATAAAATAGGAATCAACCAAAGCATATAGTTTTCTAATAGAATATTGTTAAACTCTAACAACCAGTTTACTTTTTAATTCTGCTTGAATATACAGTGCCATTTTACTAAGTGACTTAGTTTACAAAACACTGATTCTCACTGTCAGATGTGAAGAAATACTACATGCAGTGATCTTTTCTGTAAAGCAATGATCCCCACCATTACTAAAGTTTAAAGTGTTCCAGTCAAAAGAAAATATTTTTCTTCTGCAGTGGTAATGTTTAACACACATGCTTTTGTTCATATACTCTCCACAGATTGTATTAGAGTTCATAGGACCGTATTTAAAATTTCATTAGGGAAAACCCCACACGTATTTTACTTAGGCAACTGTTGAAAGACATTCCACTTGGTGTACAAAGCCTTCTACTGCTTACACAAGCAAATCTGTTTACAGAACTATTTAAAAGAGCAAAAGTGGCTAAAACTTGAAAGAAAAAATCTCCTTCGAATTAAGGTACATTTTTACAGGGCAAGAAACCAACATCTTTAACTGCTGAACAATAAAATACTACTGAAATAGACAATATGGTTCTCCACCCCCATCTGCTTTTTTCCACATATCTTGGAAGATCTCCTCCAGACACCCATTACAGAGCCCAGAGATCTCTCCTTTTATTTTCCAGTATTATCCAGTAGTTTGTGCTGCCTCCAAGTATTTTATAATTTCCAATAGGTAAAAAGAATACTTCAAAATCCCTTTTGTGAATATGAGGAGGACAAGCTTTCCAAGGACAATCCCCCCAACCTACTTCCATTAAAAAAGGCTTATAAGTAGATTCATAGCAGTATTTAGGGAACTTATAGTCTTAAATGAAGTATACCCTACATCCAGTTAAGAAGGCAAGAATAGACCGGTTTCCAAATACAATGAGACTCTTAATCAAGTTCAATCAACAAAGGCCATTGGCTATAAAGAACAAATAAGTAATTTTGTTTAGAAAGGATTAAAATTATACTGTTAATTGAGCAAAAATCCTAATATTTTAAAAGGACAGAATAAACTGAGAGAAATGATTTTTTTTTTTTTTGAAGATTTTATTTATTTATTTGACAGAGAGAGAGAGGTCACAAGTAGGCAGAGAGGCAGGCAGGGGGTGGGGGAGATTCAGGGCTCAGATCCCAGGACCCTGATACCATGACCTGAGCTGAAGGAAGAGCTTTAACCCATTGAGCCATCCAAGCACCTGGAGAGAAATGATTAAAAAATATATGTAATCCGGGCCCATACCTTTAGGCTTTCCATGATATATGACAAAGCTCACAGATAATTTAGAGAGCTAGAAGTTACTTAGTACAAAATTTTAAATACTGCTATTAAAAGAATTTGCCAGGAAAGTAATGTGACGCACCCGTGGACTTTAAGTTTATTTGTGAGGCATTTTTATTTGTAAACATTGGGTCCCTCAGCTTTCATTTCTTATTCCACCCCTTATAATATGTGCTCAATACACATTTGTCAATTAAATTCGACTGTCCATCAATATCTTTACTGCTCAGAGCTCTGCAGCAGCCCATATGTATATGGTGTGAATGCATAGTGCAAGGTAGGTAAGTGAGGAAATCATACAGTCATCAAACAACCAGAGAAATCAGCAGCAGTGTGTGTGCATTTGTCTTCTTATTTACTTGAATGTGGCAAACCAAAATCCTGATGTGACTAACCCAGGAGACAGCCTATTTAACAGAAAGAACATATAATCTGTGTCAGAAACACAGGAGTCTTGTCACCTTTCTGTCAAAAGAAGATGGTTATATCAGCCCTAGGGACCCTTTAAAGCCTCTGCCTTCCACTCAGGTCATGATCTCAGGGTCCTGGGATGAGCCTCCCCATTGCCCACCCCCAGTCGGGCTCTCTGCTCAACAGGGAGCCTGCTTCCCCCACTCTCTCTGCCTGCCCCTCTGCCTACTTGTGATTTCTATGTCAAATAAATTTTTAAAAACCTTAAAAAAATAAAATATCCATAAATATCTACTGAAAGATAAGTTATTCTTGCACAGAAGCTGAAGTTTGTTTAAAACCAAATGATTTCAAAACATGGCATACATTAAAATGCAGTCCAAACCATAGGTTTTGTTTTTTTTTTTTTAAATCAGGGGAGGAGTCGAATACTATAGAAAACATTCTTTCCAGTGTTTTCCACTTCTTTCCAGTGTTTAGGAAGCATATACTTTATAATGACAAATCTTTAGTCTACCACATAGAGTTTAAAAGACATGACAATGTAAGAATTAGGAACTGGATATATTTGGACTTCTCACCTAATTATTTGTCTAAATGTCGTGTATTCAATTTAGAAATGATCAATCACTAACTTTCACTTCACCAAGCAGAACCAGAGATTATTACATTTATTTGACAACTATTATGGAGAATTTGATCTTTATAGTAATATTTCAGTGTGTCTGAAGTTTGGCAATATTTATTTAGATTAAACTATGCGTATTTAAGAACTATATTTAAATGAATAGCTAGTTAAGTATATTCTTTATAACACTGAGATTATAAGAAAAATAGGTGTGTGATATGTCCAAGACCATGTGGTATTTAAATGATTTCACCTTGTCTTGCTGACTTGTTAAAATCAGGAAATAATTTTAAAATAGAATTTCCTAAGGTGTCTTTTGACTAGAAAGAAATCAAGTTGGAATAAAGAGGTATTGGAGTGAGAGACGATGGGGTTCATATTGGACTGAAAGACTTTTTCAACACAGAGGAAGGAAATAGTGTCACTACAAGACTCTGGAACAAATATGTTTCCCTGTGTTTTTGAACCACGATGTTGAAAAACATCATATTTTAATTTCAGGCCTTATAAACTAAAGATGTCCTCTAAAATTAATTATACTTATTATTTTGGCTCAGAGTCTGTGGCTGACTACATCTGTTAGAAACTTCATTGTGCTTGGTAATTAAGGAACCAAATCTAGTTGGCTGATGGGAGGGGAAAAAAGTTTAATTCAAAGGGAGATGTAATACTGTGAAAATAACCAAATAATTTGTCTCCACAAGGCTTTCAGGGGGAGCAGAGCTTCTCAAATCATCTGTATGGTGTATCTACTGTGCATTTTATTATTTTTCCCACTTGTGTCTTTCTTATTAAGTTACAGCTGAAGGTTTTACTTAACCAATTCTCTTGAAACGCTATTCCTCTATCCTGCACAGTGGTAGTTTCAGGAAAGGCTGCTAAGTAAAAGCACCCCCAACGCAAATTTTTTCCTTTTGGTCTCCCCTCTCGTTTTGAAATTTTGTTTTTCGTTCCTATATACATCACAACGTTTAAAACTTAAAAAGTAATTTTTTTTCCTAGAAGGCTCCGAAAAAAAAGGGGGGGGAACCCCTACAACACCGACCCTAAGAGTGCCGGGTTAACAAACCCCCAGCCAGGTAATCAAAGGGAGAAGCAGTCGGTAGTTCATTGACCCCCAAGGAGAACGTGACAACACCGGGTAGGTGCCCACAGATGGCACCTCCCCAAGACCCTCCCAAGCCTAACCTGTACACTTTCCTGGAACCAAGGACCTAAAAGAAGGTGGGGCAGGGAGGTGGTGGAGGGCGGATGAGACTGGGCGAGAAGCTAAGATTGCCATTCCGCAGTGTTCGGGTTTGACTCATCTCTCTGGCTTTCAAAACCGGGAAGGGGGAAGTGCGCGTCTGCCAGGGTTTTGGCTGTGTGCTAGGCGGGAGAAAAAGCGCACTCTAATCCTTTCGACAAGGGGCTCTCCTCCTTCCCGGCCAAAAGAAGCAAGTTGTCGGGACGCTCCGAGGTCTGCAGAGGCTTCTACGACAAGCCCACGGTCACCCGACTGGCGCGAACAGCGCGACCGAGAGTCCCAGGGGCGCGCTCCCAGCCAGCCCCGGGTCCTGCGCGGGGTCGGCGGCGTCGGTGCCTGCCTAAGCGGTCTCAGACCCGCGCGCCGTGATTTCCTAGCAGTTCATACACTCAGCCGCCCGCACGCCCGTGCCGCCCGGGCCGCTCCAAGAAAGCCACACTTAGGGAGTTACGAGCAGGACCGCGCTTGTGACCGCAGGGCCGTTGGGGAAAGGATTTCCCTGGAAGCTCGTCCTTCATAGTCCCTTTTCCTGGAACCCAGCGGACCTCGAGACAAAATGACGAACCCTAAACCTATTTCGAGAGTTCTCCCGACCTGATGTCAGGATCCCCAATTCTTTTCTTCTCATCTTGTCTAAAGGAACACAACATTTTGGTAATTCTCACCACCACCGGGGTCCCCCCTTTTTTGGTAAGCGACTTTAAATAAAGGAGCTCGGAGGAAAAGGTGCGTAATCGAGAAGTTATCTCCGCTCTGTCACACGTCCCCGCTAGCCTCCGAGCGGAAGCTCCGCTGCAGGATTTTTTTTTTCTTTAATTACGCCATTTAAGCTAATGCAGTCCAGTCGAGAGCCATTAGTTGCATGCACGCTGAGCTCGGTGAAATTCACTGTGGAAACTGCTTCTTCAACAGTGACCCTGGGGGGGGGGGTGAGAGCCTGTCCCGAGCCGGACCCCCCTTTAGCGGCCTCTTACCTCGACCCCCTGGCCTCTCACGGCGTCTCCAATGGACCGTCTACTCCTAACGGCGTCCCCCACCCGCCAGCTGAGCGCCCCATCCCTAGAGCCGCTCCCGCCCCTCGCCTTCCTCGCCACCGTCCCCGGCACTTTTGAAAACTTTGAGCGCAGCTTTTACGTGATTAAACAGTAATAAATGCTCCTGCCCTTGTTCAGCCAACATAGACATCCTTGCTTCCCTTCACATTTCATAAATTAGGAAAACATATAAAGTTAACATTCCAAAAATAAAGTGTATCCGATTCTGCGTTTCATTTACCCTTACAAGCCGGTGACACGGAATTCTATCCTTCAAACAAACTGTAATGATCACTCCTAAGATCCATCTTTCTACCCCGTTTTGAAATACCGAATAATTACTGCCACAGAGAGTACTATCAGCATTGCTAGTGTTTACAGATTAAGGAATAGCAGAACACCAAATCACCACTCCTATTTCAATCCCTAATCCTGCTCTCGATTCTCTTCACTAACATCCTAACCGCCCTGCCCCCTCCGTTTTTGCCATCTTTGAAAATTCATTTCCCCAAATCGCAAACGTAACGTTTTAAAGACCTTCCAGAGTCACCCTTCTCATTGTCATCGTAACCCGCACACCTGCGCAGCTCAGCCCGCTCCTGAAGACGTCGAGCAGGAAACCCAGCTATTTTCCGAGGGGCATCTTCTCCGCTCGCCTAGATAAACCTAAAAAACAAGCAACTTCAATGAATGCAAACTTAAGCTTTCCTGGGGAGAAACGGCAAGGCAGCTACAATCAGTCTCTGATTACACAAACATACCTAGGGGCAGGTTGGAGTGTGAAGGAGGGCTTCGGGGTGGGGGTTGCCAACCTAGGGGTGGATTAAGCCAGTTCTATTGTTAGTGAGTTTAGGAAAGCTAGTTTTTGCTTCGTGGGGGGATATTCGGGGTAAAACCCGAGGAGTTTCAGATAAGCCTCCCAGAAGTCTGTGAAGGAGCAAAACTTTAACTTAGGGCTTCGGTTCTTATAAATTGTTTAAGAGCTTGAGTTAAGCATTAAGACTTCAGTGGAGGAAAGATTTAGTCATTTGAAATATTGTAAAAGAAGGGTCGACGTCTGCATCTATCTGCCCTGTTTCCCTAGGGCTCACCGGTCCCCTCTGTCCAAGTGGGAAACCCAGGTGGCGACGGCGGGGCGCCGCCGGTCGCACGCTGGGCCCCCAAAGCTTCGTACTCCCTCTAACCATCACGTTGTACTTCTGCTTTGGAGGAGGGGAGCGAACACTCCTAGCTTCCTCCCCAGCAAACAAACCGGACAAAACAGGCCCGGAACTTTCCCTAGCCCACCTGGACACACACGCCCAGAGGAAATGCTCTTTTCCCGCCCATTTAAGTAGGTAGCGGCTGAAGACGGTGATTGTGCACATTGCCCAGGAGCTTTGAGTGAGGGATGGCTGGCTCTGGATGTGTACGGGCAAGAGGGGCCTTTAGCGCAAGGGGGTGCGAAGCCCTCTGTACCCCGCATTTAGGCGGCAACGGCCCAAATGACAACTTTCATTGACAGAGAAGAGCTTCCCAGGCCCAGTCAGGGCGCGAGCGGCGGGGCGCCGCTCGGATTGGGCGGCCTCGTGTCACGTGACGGGCGCCACGTCCGGGGGACCCGCCCCCATCCCTGGCGCGCGCTCCGCTGCAGTGGCGGGGCCTCGCGCCCACTTTCACTTTTTGCACTGAGGGTTCACACCCAAGCAATGGCGTGGGTTTTTTGTTTTTGTTTTGGGGTTTTTTTTTTTTAGGATTTTGAGGAACAAAAGGAAGGCATTCTAAAGAAATAAGGGTTGCACTTGCTTGTGGTGGGAGACTGCTCTCCGGGAAAGAAAGAAAGAAAGGGGCTAGCAAACGGGTGTTTTCCGCTTTACAAGGGTAAAACTGAGTTTGCAGATTTACAAGAGCGGCTAAAAACGCGATTAAAAGTAGAAAGCAGTCGGTGCTTCACCGTCTCCGCACTGACTTGGTAATTCGGTTTTGTGAAGCAAAATCCTCCACGTAGTTCGTTAAGTTAGAGCAAGTAAAGGGTTACCAAAGCTAGCTCGTTATGCAAACTAAGTGACTACACTCCTTCTGAAAAACTGACTGTGGCTTCCCTCTCATCTACAATCCGTGGTAGCTTGACTGGAATCAGTTCAGCAAAAGTGTAGGGAGACAGCTCTCTGCTAACTCCGGAATGAGCTAGTGACTTGGTGAAACCCAGGCCCAGCTAACAGTACAATGTGTGTGTTTGGCTTCTACTCTCACTCATTATCTGTTACCATGACGAGTTACTGTCTGTTGCCTTAAGAACATTCTCCTGTGGTTCTAAGTAATAAATTCCCCATTAGAAAGAATATAGTTCAGAATATTTAAAGCAGTTATATTATTACTAACTCTGTGGAGACCGTTCTTGGGTCAACAAATAGCCCATTCTTTTGGTCCTTTATTTATATAGCAAACTTATTATACATATTACCTATTTCCAAGGGCCTGACCTGCTAGATTCTGGGTATAACAGCATTCTGTGAACCAGACTCTCACATAGAGTGCCCTCAGAGTGCCCATCAAGTCAGGGCAAATTGCAACAGTATTGGATTTTGGAAAGAAAAAAAATTTTCCCCTTCCTTAAAAGATGTCTCCATCACTTGAGAGTAAAGTAACCTTTAGCATGTTTCTCAACTGTCTCAGCCCTGTTTTTTGTTTTGTCATCTGTTTCTTTCACAGGGCAAGAGGAAACCAGGTAAAGCTTGGACAATTGCCTAGCACAGTGACTGGCACAAAGTAAATGCTCAGTACATTATTATTATTATTGTTTTTGAAGTGAAACAATTTACACTTCCTCCTACTTGTAATTTTAAGTGACTACAGTGTTGTCCATTCTTCCATGCTTTATATAGAGGTTTGATTAGGAGAAGGGAAAGCTCATAAAGCAATTTGCTTCAATCGTATGTTGTGATAGTAACTTCCACTAACTAATTACATGTCATTTTGAAAGTATTTCCTCAAATTTGCTTTGAATATATAATATCGACTTTGAATTTCCTTAACTTCTCCCTTATACTTTTACAAAATGAAAGGGTATGTCCTTTATACTTTACCACTAGTTATTTCACAACCAAACATGGTAACTTTTTTGGGGGGGAGGTTATTATTTTCTCTGGCAGTTAGATAAAAATCTCCTAACAAAAAGTGAAGTCTAGAGTGAGAATCAATTAAATAATGAAAAAAAATCACATTCTTTTTTTTTTTCTACCTGGGGAAAATCATATTTATATAAAATCTTATAAGAAACATTGCTGTGTATTGAATTCTGCTGTTTTTGGAAGTCAGTTTGGAAACTGGAAATTAGTTTTCCTTTTAACATGAATATAATCATCACTAAGTAGAAAGAGTATCTCTGGTCTAAACCTCTCTCTGGAGCTCCAAATTTCCTATTCCACAAATGATACTTGATCTGCTATTTATGGGTTTATATGGAGTCAAACTCATCACTTCCCCTGCCCCTGTCCTTCTCCATATTCGAGACCTAGTTAAATCCTCCCAGTTACCCATACTACAAACCTGAGTCATTTTCTCTTTCTCCCTTTCTCCATTATCAAGTGCGGCCTGACTTAACCTCCTTATTAGGCCTCAGATATGTCCCCTCCCCTCCTTTCTTATTCCACTCTTCTAGTTTAGGCCCTTCCAGTTTTGCTCTCTACCTCCCTTGCTGCTCTAGCCTCTTAACTGTAAGGTTCTGCCATCATCTTTCTCTTCAAATCCTTTCCCTGAGTGACTTATCTAAAAAGCAGATCTGAACATGCCAGTCACCTTTAATGGCTTCCCCTTACTTACCAGATAAAAATCTAAGCTCTTCACCACAGCATTCAGAGCCTCTGTACATCCCTCCAGCTTCCCTTCTCTCCACTTCCTGTCCTGACTTCACATTCCAACTACACTTTGTTAAGTGCCAGGCACTGTCCTAGGCACTTAGCATACCGTGGAGAACAAAACTAGTATCTTCGCCTTCTTAGAGCCCCTGGAAGGGGATGAGTGGTGTCAGTAAACAAGAAACACAATAAATAAGCACATTTTATAGGCTCTGGGGGGAGTGGAATTTTAGATTGTCTGATCAAGGTTGTCTATTGAAAAGGTGAAATTTGAGCAAACACTCCAAAGGAGGTGAGACACTGAGCTACATGGATAAACAGAGGAAGAAAATATAGGCAGAGGGATCAGCCAGTGCGAAGTCCTAGGGTGGGAGTGTGCTTAGTACATTAAGAAGAGGAGAGAGCAGGGGGAGTAGTAGGTGAGGTCAGAGAGAAAACAGGGTGTTCCAGTATTCTTTTAGACAGGTTGGTTCTCATCAACCATTGCAGTAAGTTGGAGGCTTACTTTGCATTAAATGGAAAGCCAACTACTTGTGGTCATTCCCATAAGCCATAGTGTTTAGACCTTGTATTCTAATCATATACTCCCTTCTGTTTGGATTGTACCTCTCTCCAGCTGAATTGCTCCTGTAATTCCTTTTGATTGTCTTTGTTACTGCATTTGCCATACTACTTGCAAGACTTACTAGGTCTTGAGGAAGGATTTTGGTTTATTCATCTTTGTATCTTCAGTGCTCATTAGCAGACATATAAACACTTAATGAATAAATAATGATTATTATTGTTTATAGGTTGCTACATATTTTGAGTGTTTTATATGTTTTTTTTTAAAGATTTTATTTATTTATTTGACAGAGGGAGAGAGACATCACAAGTAGGCAGAGAGGCAGGCAGAGAGAGGGGGAAGCAGGCTCCCCGCTGAGCAGAGAGCTAGACGTGGGGCTTGATCCCAGGACCCTGAGATCATGACCTGAGCTGAAGGCAGAGGCTTTAACCCACTGAGGCACCCAGGCGCCCCTTGAGTGTTTTATATGTTTATAAATTCTTAAAACAACCCTACAAAGTGGGCTTTATTATGCCTCTTTTACAGAAGAGGAAATGGGATTCAGAGAGGTTAAGTAACTTACTTTGTCCCAGTACTGGTAAATATCTGAGCTGGGTTTCAAATTCAGGTGTCTGCCCAATTGCTACACTGCATTCTTTTCATTCATGAGGCTTCCTCATTAGCTTGAATGAAAGATGGATGGAAGGAATTTATTTCTGGTTTTGTTTCTTGAACTTAGCTTTCCTGAGCTTAAACAAATGATCAGTTCTACTGTTTATTAATTCATTAAATATTTAATAAGTATCTTTTTGTGCCCAGGTACTTAGAATACAATACTGAACAGAACGTGTAGACACTTCCCTTGTTCAGTTTACACTATAGCAGAGAAGACTCACTATTGCATAAGCAAGGGCGGTAATGTGTAGCCAGTGATCTGATGAAAAAAATGACAAAGTGCCACTAAGGCAACTGTAGCAGCAGCTTCTGACCTAGCCACTCAGACCGGAGAAAGCTGTAGAAAGAAAGCAAATTTCCTGGAGGAAGATAATTCCAAGTGGAATTTACCCTTCAGGCCTTCAGGACACTGAAATTCAGAAAGTAGAGATATGTTTAGCTGCAAATAAAAGAATCCTTTAGGGACTTGTATAAGGATTATATAAAAATCCAATGGATCTTGCTGTATTCATTTTTTTCAACTTTGGCTAATGTTAATGCCTTTTCCCCAAATTTGATTGTAATCTTTATGTATAAAGCCTAAAGCATAAAGTTTTTAACTTTTAATTTTTTTTTTATCTGATAAGTCATTTGACTCATTCATTTGTGAAGAAGTAGTGCAATGTGTTTCAGTAGTTAATAAATTCCCCAACTATGGAATCTGAGGGCTTATTCAAATTATTTTGTTCCACTGGAATTTGGTGGTATATTGCATCATTGGCTGGAGTTTGGTAACTTGTCACAGAATGCAAATTTTTATATTACGTTGGTGGAAATGAAATTTAATATTTATTCACTTTTAAATACCGTTCAATGGGTGAAATAATCCAGGAAATCGTGACAGGTGGCATGACTGAGACAGGAAGAAGCCAGGCTGGAAAACCAGAGACGCATATTCAGAAAGTAGCATTTTAGTGCTTTCAAACTGGTGGAAAATTAATAGGTTGTTTTCTATAGATTTCCCCTTTTTTTCAAGTGGGGTAAATTTGGCATAATAACTCTAATATATGACTCAGTTTTCAAAATAAAAAATTTAAGCATGACAATAGTTGTTCAGACAACTTGAAACTGGTGGTGGTGGCAAGAGAGCAGTTGTTTTTAATAAGAAAATGATGGGGAAGATCAAAGAAGAGCAGGGATCAGGATGTGGGAGTGAGTTCTCTTTATTGCAAACTGCTTTGGAGGGAGGTGAGAGATGGAGATTAGAGATGATGAAGACCTTTCCTTTTGGCTTCTCTGATCTAGCCATGGATGATGAGAATCCCTCTGGATGAGCGTCAAAGAAAAGACATGGTTAAATGGGTAATAAAAGAAAAAGCAATTGCCCATAAATACTAAGTGTTTTAAGTTTGAAATTTTCCCTTAAAAAAAGGAAAAAAAAGAAAAAAAAAAAGCTTAGCTATTGCAGTTATCATCTACAGCTTGTAAAACACAAGTTTCTCTAATGGAGCAGGTCCAGCAAGTCTTGGTTATAGAAAGAGTTAGGAATATTGTGAGAGTCTAAAGAGTCCTGGCAAATATGTGCTTTGAGGATTTAAAAAGTGCCCCAGAGGAGGAGAAAATATGCTGAAAAAAAAAATAGCAATAAAGTATTTTTTATGTTAAGAACAAAAAGACAGGAAATGTTTTTTTTTTTTTTCAAATATTGTTGCATTTACTCCATCTGGTGAAATAAAATAAGACAGATATGTTATCCTCCGCTGTTACACAAAAATACCATCAGCAGGCCAGTTAAATGGTGGAGAGCTGCTGTCCTTGGAACAGTATGTATGGCATTCTTGCCCTCCTCCAAAAAAAAAAAAAAAACGCCAGCACATGTGCATGTACTGTTTCTCCGAGGCCATCAAAAGTTTCTGGCTTATAACATAGGAGCTTTTTGGTTAACAGAATAACAAAATTACGGAACTGTCATCGTTATTGTCTAAGGAAACCTTCCCTGTTTGCTAACTGACATCCCATTTTTGCCCTAATTACATTTTTGTTGGTGGTTTAGAGAGGCCAGGACAACCCAAGGGTATGATTCCATTTTAATTGCACCTTTCCTTTTCCAGGAGGCCTGCGCCCTTTCATATCCACCAAACTCACTTGATCACTTGATTAAACGTTGTCCATTTGTTATTGAGAGGAAACAAAAACAAAAAACAAAAACAGAAAAAACACCCAAACAAGCCCTGTGAAATTAACTGGATGTTTTGTTTTTGTTTTTTCCCTGCAGGGATCACAGAGCTGATGCATACTTCTGTCAGGCATCCTTTCTTATTCGGGGGCTCCAGGGGAACTGGAGAAGATGTGTGTGCGCGCGAGCCTGTGTGGCGGCGGGTGGGGGTGTGTTCCCGAAACGTCCAACAGGCATCCCAAGATGTTGTGTGTTTGGGGGCCAGTGTCCACAGCTTGCGTTCAATTTTGAAGAGCTCGATGACCTCCTAAAGGTTAGGAAACAACATTCAGATAATTCCTCCATTGTTGCCAGACTGGGATCTTACTAGGCCCTGTTGGCTGGAAGGCACTAAAGAGATGCCTTGTAAATTCGGTTTAATGAAATAACAATACAATACAATAACCTGTGACATCTTCAAACACAGCCCTCAGGATTTCACCCGCGGGCACGGGAAAGTTGGTCTGAGTGCTTGGGTTCTCCCCGGGGCTCCCTCGTCCCGGGGAGACCTGGCGCCGCCAAGTTCTGGGCGTCTGGGCTGTTTCTCCCAGAACAACCAACCCTCTCCAGGTCCTTCCGACAGTCTCCCTTGGATGACCCGTCTACGGGAAATTCGGGTTCCCCTTTCCTTTCCTTTAGACCTCTGAGGGACGGCAATAGGAGAAAGGAATACTTAAAAAAAAAAAAAAAAAAAATGCAGGGAGCCGTGTCCCGGTGCGTTTCCAAGGACGCGGCGGGCGCCGCGGCGGTGCAGCGGTCCCGCCGCTTCCCAGTCGGGCGGGCGGCCCCTGGCCCAGCCCTGGCGCCGAGACCCGCGTCCCCGCCGCACAGGCGCAGCGCGGAGCCTTCCAGCCTCCCGGAGCTCGCCCCGGGGCCCCGCGGTCCGCTCCACTCGGCTCGCGGCTTCGCGGACGCGCCGGCCGAGGCCCTCTGTGCCCCCGCCACGCCCGGTCCGCCAGTGGGAGCCGGCGCACAGGCGTGTGGTGCGGGGAGGGACTCGGGGCCGCTGCGGCGCTCGGGGGCCTCGGGGCCTCCCCCCAGCTTCCAGGCGGGACGACAGACGGGGCTGGCTCCCGTCCGGGGAGGCCACTCCCGGCCCTGGGCTTTCTTCGTGCCTTGCCTGAACACCCGGCTTGTACCCGCGTGGCGCCGGGGAGGCTACGCGAAGATAGCACTACGTATGGAGGTAAATGGACCGCAAAATGCTGGGGGAAGCTCGGAGGAGCTGAGGAGTCAGTTTTATGGGCTCCTTTCTTTCTCTGAGCCCAGATTACTACTCAGTACCCTTACGAGGGCTGCTAGTATCCCCATTTCACTGAAGCACAGCCAGAGGGATTAACCGGCTTTCGGTGGGGCGGCCCTTTAATGCTGAACGTGGCACACCCAGCTTTTGCCGCATCCCAGCTGCCCCCCGTGAAAAGGATGACCGTGGAAGCAACAATTAACCCAGGTGCCAAGGCTGTGCTCTCCTTCTTCCGTCCAGATGAAGTGGGAAAAGTGGGAGCACAGCGGGCCGGTTCTCAACCTCTTCTCACCTGCCTTTCCCCGTAAGTGACCTCTGGCAGTCACCAGCTCCTAGAGCCTGGCAGCGCCCCCCGCCCACCCCTGATTACTATAATATATATGTATTTCCAACCTGAACTTCTCGAAACTCCAGCCTCCAGTTTTGTTTATTCAGCTTCCTGCTGGATATCTGTGTCCCCTCAAATGTCTAAAAGATGCTCAAGTTTAACTTGTTTGAAGGTTTGCCTCCGAACCTGCTCCATCCACAGTGTACCCCTTTCCATTAAGAGTAAACCTTTTTTTTTTTTTCAGGAGGTGCTCAGGCTCATACTTTTGAAGCCCTCCTTGACTCCTCTTACTTTCACACTGCAAATGGTGCCTACTGGAAAATGCTTCTGTGTATATCCAGAATCTGACTGTTCCTTAAGATATCTGCTATAACTACGTGGGCCTACATCATCATCATTTCTCCCTTAGGTTATTACCATACCCTCTTAACTAGTTTCCATGTTTCTGCTTTGCTCCCTGATAGTGTACTCTGTGATCCTGTTCTAGCCAGAATTATCCTGTTCTATAAGGGAACTTAGAACCCCCAGTGACTCCCCACCCCACTGAGGATCACAGTCTAAGTCCTTCAGTCTACACTCCTGAGTGACCACTCCACCTCTGACCCCTCTACTCCCCTTCTCCTTGCCTAGGTCCCCTCCACTCCAGCCATGGTATTAGTCTTGCTTTAGGGTCTTGGCACTTGCTAGTCCCTCTGACTGGAGCATTCTACCCCCCACTCCCCCTGGCTTAGTTTTCTTTTGCTTTTTCCAGAAATACCATCTTCTGGATAAGGTCCCCCTCCCCCACCTGTATAACATGTAACCCCATCCCTGCCTTTTCCTTTTTCCTTGCTTAATTTTTCTCCATGGTACTTACATACTCAATTTACTTTTGCCCCCTTGTTGCTTCTGTCCTTCCACAAGAATGCAAATAATATATATGAGGGTAAGGATTTTTTAAAATTGCTGTATCTCCAGTGCATGGTACAGTGCCTGGCACATGGAAGGCACTCAGTAAATATTTGTTTTGTTATGAATGAGCTCACAATAAAATGTGAGCAAGGGAGTAGCTCCAGTATATACTAGCTCTATGATCTTGGGTAAGTTATTTAGCTGCTCTAAAACTCAGTTTTCTCATCTGTAAAATGATGATAGATACTCCCTTATAGGGTTATCAATGTTATTAAATAAGTAAATACATATAAAACATTAAACATATAAAAAGAACACAATAAGTGGTAGTGATTTTTACAGAAAATCATGTAATAAAGAATGTAGCATTCTGAAATATTTTCTTTGTTGTTGATATTTCTTTGTACAGTACCTTGGAAGTGTGTGGTCTGTGTTCCCGCTGACAACTGAGAGGGAAAAAATCCACTTTTTGCTTAGTTTGTGTCAGCATCATTACATACCATCCTGGTCATCTTCCATGGAAAGAAAGAAGGGGAAATTAGATTCCTTGAGAGAACGTGAGTTATCCCCTTTTATGATTCTATCACAGAAATTCTTCTGAGTATGTAAAGGGATGGGCTGCTGGTATGGGGTGGAATGGAGGAAGGGGCACTTACCTTAAACCTCAGGGGCTGGAAAGAGTGTTAGAATCAGGGTTTCCCTTCAGCTCCCCATCCTGTTTCCTTAGGCAGATCTACCAAGGGAGCACTCAGTGAATGGGGGTGTGGGAAGTGTCTGGGAGTAGAGGCCAGATGATAGGCTTGAGCTAGGGAAATTGATCAGTAGGTTCATTGTGCTCTTCTGTGGCTGGCCCGACTTCTCCCATGGCTCCTCCTTCCCTTGGCTTGAGCACCTGTCCACTCTGTTTAGACTGGCAACCGGGGCCCCACTGCCTGGTCTCATTGCGAGGGACACTATGTTTGCTGTGTAACTCCCCCACTTTTTCTACCCGTGTGAGCTCCAAGGGGACAGCAATTGTCTGTTATAGTCCTTGCTTGCTTTCTAGTTCCTGGGACATGTCAATAATTGATTGAATGAGCCCTCGAACCGAGTTTATTTAATTCTGCCAAGCAGCCCCTGACATTAACCGAACAGTCCTTGTGCCAGAACAGTTTAAATGCATATCTCATACTATTCTCACAAACGGAACTCCGGTTGGTGTTGTTCCCTTTTATAAACAGAGAAAGTGAAGACCAGTGAGGTTAAGTAACTTGCTCAGGGTCACACAGCAGCTGAAAAATGGTAGAGCTAAGGACACAATCTACTCAATCTGGGTCCAGGGCCTGAGTCCCAACCATCTTTGAGATGAAAGTGAAGAGGGATGATGGCTTGAACCCCGAAAGGTCTTAAGGTTGAAAGGTGGCCAGAGGCTGGTGCGAACAAAATGTCCCTTTAGAGTTTCCATGGCCCCAGGTGGGTCTCGGGCTACATAGCCAGCCCCCCTGGCGCCAGCGTGGGCCTGATACGTGACGATCAGTCTGACCGGTCTGCCCATCACTCTGCCCAGAAAAGAAGCCTCTTCAAAAATGCCCTCCCTCCAAAGTTCCCGCTGCTGCTCAAATAACTCGAATTTTCCGCGTGGGGATAAGCCGAGGTCAGTGGGACGTGGGTGAACCACCAAAGGCCCGACAGATGGAGCCCGGAGCGGTCCTGGGTTTCCCCGGCCAGAGGCTTCGCCACCCTCTGATCCCCTTGGAAGACCCCGAGGGAGAAATTGTGTCGATAAGGAAACTAGAAACTGGAACTCCGACTCCAGGAACCGAGAACTCGGCTGTACCCGGCCAGGCGCGCGGGTCCGTGCGGGGCACTTGGGCACTGAGCCCTGGGGGGCATGCGCTACCCACCCGGGGAGGGCCGGGTGCAAGGCCACGGCGCGCCCCGCATTTGGGGCGCTGGCATCTCGCTCCTCGATCTCCTTTTTTCTATGCTTAAAAAACCAGAAAATGACTTGGAAGCGGAGAAGTTCACTCTCTGAGCCCGTTTTTCTTAATCCTCGCGGAGAGAGAGCGGATGTGGAATCCAGGCTCCCTGCCCTCCGCCCTGCCTCCGGATTCGGTTCTTGCCCCCGGGGCTGCTTGCGCGCACCCGGGAACCCGTCCACCCACTAGGCCTTCGCTGTGCCACAGCTTATAATTGTAGGGAGAAATACAGAGGATACTGAACACAAATTTATTGTGAATGTCACCGAATTCTTCGGAGCTTTCGGTCATTTTGTGGTTATGTGTGTTATTTTTAGTCAAGAGATACTAAAATCTTAACTTCATCCTGAGGGTTTCTGGGAAAATTTGGAGATTAAAATGCCTGAAAATTCTGGTAATCCCTGTTCAAGTGAGTCAATTAAAAAGAATTTGTTTACCACCTCCAGGTAGAATCATAGGAAAGTCAATAAAGAAGTATGCTCGACCTCTATAGTTCTGTTTGGAAACTCAAAACCAACTCCCTGCGCCCCCCCCCCCCCGCGTCTTTTCAGTTGCAAATTAGAAATCTTATTAAGTGCCCTAAAATGTAGAGATTTGCCTTGTGCAGAGGTTTGTTTTTGAACCAGTATTTGCTTCAGTTTTCTTCCGTAGACGTTAACTGATATCATGGGAGTATTAAAACAAAATAAACAAAAACGCAGCTGATTTATGTTTTTTTCTGTCTTAGTTATTGCATCTTGTACTCTTGGCTGATATTTAAAAAAAGGCGGGGGGGGGCTTATTTTAAATGAATTTAGAGTAAAAAGTAATTGAGATGTTTGGCAACCTCATGGAAAGACATAATAACGTGCCCCAGGATAAAGGCTAGAATTTAGTTCCGTTTCTTGCTTCATTACTCACCACTTGATGTGGCCTCTGACAAGTCCCTTCACTGTCCTGGGCCTCAGGCTCTCTCTCCATCAGTAACAAGGGGAGCATCTTAGACATCTACCTGCCTCCTGGGGGTGTTGTAAGGGTTAATGAGATATGTGGTGAGTGCTTTGATTCTAGGGTAAATGACCTGTACGAATAAAACATGATTACATCTCAGATTCATCTTTGATTCATCTGAATAAATCGACCTTCCCTTTATGAACTCTTCCTGTTACGTTTTCTACTTCAAGTTATTTGATTTTAAAATTCTGTGTTGGGGCAGTCTACAGATTCAAACTCTATATAAAAATCCTCGAAAGGTTATATTACCCAGGTCAGGCAGAACCTCTGTTTGTTCACAGATATTGAATAACTTACTCTCCTTATGCAATTCAACTTATTTATTCAACAAATGTTTACTGAAAATGTGCTCTTTCTAGGGACTGCAAGGGCTGCAAGGGAGTGCTAAAAAGAATTATGCCTGCTGCTCCCAGACACTGTGTTAAATACTTTGTCTATATGATCTCATTTAATGCTGGCCACAGCTCCCTGAAATATAGGTTCTAGTCTCACCCTGTGCATAGAATGCAAGCTGAAGAATTTCTCTGTAATTCGTAATTTGGGAAGCCAGGTACTTCCAGAGCAGGATAGTCCTGTGAGGTCACCTGCAACAGCAAGGGGCTGCTTTTTTGAAACTTCGGATGGATATTTATGGTCACTTTTTTTTTTTTAAGAAAAGATTTTGCCAGCACTGCCTTAGCAGGCATGAAATTTAGCTATCTACAGTGTTTAACATCCTTAGACCAGGTCATCCTAGAGTTGGGAGGATATTAGAGAAAATTTACAATAAACAAATTTACATATAAGCAAAATAAGATGACTCAGTTGGAATTAGCTAAATACTCAAAAGGGTAGCCACCATCCCTCTACCCACTTCCCTCCCACACCCACCTCCCCCACCAATCCCCATAGGAAAAAAAATCTGCGTAAGCATAAGCTTTTATGCAGTCACTACCTGGTGTTTAGAAGTTATCTAAAAGACAAAATTGGAGAGGTTTACATTTGGCACACAAGGAAGGGAGCCGTGTATCCTGATTTAGTGAGGGAAAAGAGAAACCTGGTGGATTAGGCCTATTTTGCATGAAACACAAAGAAAGATCCTTTATCCATCCCTGGAAATATGATCTGCCAAATGCCAACTCATAATGCTAGACAGGAGAAAAGAAGCAAATTAAGCCAGAATGTACAGGTTTTTGTCTTCTGTTGTGGACAGTGAGGCCAGCTGCAACAGATTGCATAGAAAGTTCACTATTTACACTACAGAGTTATGGTATGATACATTTGTTGCATGCTGACAACGTGCTAAGTCATCAGCATGATTAAAGCGAACACCCATATGCTGGATTGACAGTGTCCTAGTTTATGGTATCAGACATACAACACTGACACACACACACACACACACACACACACACACACACACACACACAACAGAAGCAGATGTATATATGGAGAGCAGTGAGTGTTGAATGATTTAGATATACAGGAATTAGTTGTGGTGCTTTCTATGCATGAGAGAATAGAAAGTGAGACATGCAAGTCATTCATTCAGAGAAAGTAGTCTCGGGAGAATTAGAGGAAACTCCTGTCTTGCTTACAGTTACTTAGTTGGGAAAGGATTCTTGATCAGGAAACAGAAATGGGGATTTCAGAGCTACAGAGTCATACATGATATGTTGGAATTGGAAGGGACTTGAGAAGTTTAAATCCAACTGTTGGCTTTATGATTAAGAATTAGGGGCCCCGAGCCCTAGACTGGCTAGTTACTAGCAGATTTAGAACTCTAATGCAAATGGCCCTCCTCTGATGTTCTAGGGCTCATCCGTATTAAAGGGTTTTTCTTGCTGTTGTTTTGTTGGGTTTTATCTTACTTTTTATTATGGAAATTTTCAATTTATACAAAAATAGAATGTGCATTTCACCTCCATATATGATGGAGAGTGAGCTTCCATATATGTCTCATATATATTGCCTAGCTTTATGCCATTCTTATTTCATCTATTCCCTTGTTTTTATTTTTATTCTTTTCTGGAGTATTTTAAAGCAAATCTCAGCATCCATATTGTTTCACCAGTAAATACTTCCGTATGCAACTCTAAGTATAAGCCTTTTTAACAAATGCTATTCATATACTTCACAAAATTAATGACAAACCTTAATATTATCTAGCACTTATATCTTAGTCACATTTCTTTAATAGTCTCAGATATCTTTTTTTACTGTTGGTTTGTTTTGAATTGACATCTAAGTAAGGTCCACACATTCCATGTCATTGTTATGGCTCATAAACTTCTTTTATTCTGTAAGTGTCTCATATCTTTTTTTTTTTTTAATGGTTTTGTTGGTAAAACCAGGCCATTTCTCCTTGTGGAATGTGCCACAATGTGTGAATTTGACAGATTGCTTCCCTCGTGGTGGTGTTCACTTTGTTTCTCTAGAATATGTATTTCTTGCAGCTTGGTGAATAGATCTAGAGTCCTTTTTTTTTTTTTAAAGATTTTATTTATTTATTTGACAGAGAGATCACAAGCAGGTAGAGAGGCAGGCAAAGAGAGAGGGGGGAAAGCAGACTCCCTGCTGAGCAGAGAACCCGATTCTGATTCCGGGGCTCTATCCCAGGACCCTGAGATCATGACCTGAGCTGAAGGCAGAGGCTTTTACCCACTGAGCCACCCAGGCGCCCCTAGTTCTAGAGTCTTGATTAAGTATAGGTTCAATTTATTTGGGCAGGCACAGTTCTACTGGGCAGGAGTACTTCTATAAAGTATTATGTTCTTGCTATGGCATCATTTCTTGAAGCACAAAAGGTCTGGTTATCCTGATATCAGTAATGCTAACATTGGCCACTGGGTTCAGGGGGTGTCAGCTTAATCTCTCCATCAGCCCATTATTTAATGGTTTGAGATCTACTGATGATTGTTGCTTAGAAGTTCTGTTATTTCACTGGAGGTTGAAAATGGTGATTTTTTTTTTCATTCTGTCATTCATGTGCATTTATTAATTGGAATACTTTTCTAAAAAAAAATTTATTGATTTATTTGAGGGAGAAAGAGTACAAGTGAGTACATGAAGCTGGAGTGTGGGGGGTGGGAGAAATAGAGGAGCAGAAGGACAAGCAGAATCCCTGCTGAGCAAGAGGGCTCTGTGAGGGCTTCTCCAAGGACTCACATCAGGGCTCAATCCCAGGCCCCTGAGATCATGACCTGAGCTAAGTCAGACTCTTCATCGACTGAACCACCCAGGCACCTCTGGAATAATTCCTTAAATAACTTTCTCCCATCTACTCTTTGGCTCCCTTGAAGTACTACAGCATAGGAAAGATGGGATAAATGTTTGATTCTTTCTCTTTGGCTTTTAATTTCCAGGGCAGTGAGTAGGGTATGAGAGAGATTGCAGAGGTAGAATCAATAATTCTAGACAAGGTGTTCAGAAAGTATTTCTCAAAAGAAAGAGAATTTGAGCTAGGACTGGAAAAACATCTATGATCTTGACAGGCAAAGAAGGGCGGGGAGTCAGAGCATCATGGTCTGAGGGAACTTCACCATCAAACCAGAGGATACAGTTGATGAACTGCTGCAACTAGAGCATAGAGCACCGGGGCCTTTTGGGGAGGGGCAGGTCTTTCTCAGTAGGTTGTGACACTCTTGGAGGAAGGATCTATGTTTTCTTCTTCTTGGAAACTCCAGTGCCAAAAAAGTCACTTGCCACAAATTGAACATTTTTTCAATAAATATTTATTGACTAACTGAATGAATTAACCTGAACTTTCTTTGAAGCTAGTATATATATATTTTTTTCTCATAGTAGCTTGTTTGACGTTCTTGATCAAAGAGCAAAAGTAGAGGCTATTTATCATTTAATAGAATGAGGGGAGAAAAGCAAATGATCATCTGAATTGATGTAGAAAAAGCATTTGATAAAGTTCAGTACTTTTCATGATAACACGCTCAACCTAGAAATAAAAGGAAACTACCTCAACTTAATAAAGTTCATATATGAAAAGCCCACATCTAACGTCATTCTCAATGGTGAAAGACTGAAAGCTTTTCCTCTAAGATCTGGGACAAGACAAGGGTGCCTACTCTCACCACTTTTGTTCAACATAGTACTGGAAAGTCTAGTCAGAGCAATTAGGAAAAAATAAGAAAAAGCATTCAAATTGGAAGGGAAGAAGTAAAATTACCTCTATTTCATAATCTCGTATGTAGAGAACCCAATTCCATTAAAAAACCCATTAGACCTAATAAAAGTATTCAGCGAAGTTGCAGAATACAAAGTCAATTCACAAAAATCAGTTCTATTTCTATACGTTAACAATGAACAATCTGAGAAGAGAATTACAAAAACAATCCTATTTACAATAGCATAAAAAAGAATAAAATACCTAGAAATAAACACAAGAAGGTGAAAGATTTGTACACTGAAAACTATAAATCGTGGCTAAAAGAAAATAAAGACACACGTAAATGAAAAGACATCCTGTATTTATGGATTAGAAGGCTTCATTTTATAAAGATGCCCAAAGTACACAAAGTAATGTATAGATTCAATGCAATCTGTCAAAATCCTAAATGCATTTTTGCGTTAATAAAAAAAAAATCCATCCTGAAATTCATATGGATTCTCAAGAGACCCAAATAACCAAAGCAATATAAAAGAGAAGAGTGTTGGATGCTTCATACTCCCTGACTTCAAAACTTATTACAAAGCTACAGGAATCAAAACAGTATGGTACTGGCATAAAACAGATATATAGACCACTGGACTAGAATAGAGAGTGCAGCAGTAAAACCTCACATACATGTCCAATGATTTTTGCCAAGGGTACCAAGGCCATTCAATGGAGAAAGAACAGTCTTTTCAACAAATGGTGCTGGGAAAAATGGATATCCACATGCAAAAGGATGAAGTCATATACAAAAATTAACTCAAAATAGATTAAAGATGTAAACATAACAGCTATAGTTATGAAACTCTTAGGAGAAAACATAGGGAAAGGCTTCATGACATTAGATTTGACAATGATTTTTTTTAAAGATTTTTATTTATTTTATTATTTTTATTTATTTGACAGAGAGAAACACAGCGAGAGAGGGAACACAAGCAGAGGGAATGGTAGTGGGAGAAGCAGGCTTCCCGCCGAGCAGGGAGCCCATGTGGGGCTCTATCCCAGGACTCCGGGACCATGACCTGAGCCGAAGGCAGGCGCTTAACGACTGAGCCACCCAGGCGCCCCGACAATGATTTCTTGACTATGACTCCAAACTCATAGACAGCAAAAGAAAAAAGTAGATTAATTTGGCTACCTCAAAATTAAGAATATCTGTGCATCAAAGGACACCATCAATAGAGTGAAAAGGAAACCCACAGAATGGGAAAGAATATTTGCAAATCAAATATCTGATGAGAAGTTAATATCCAGAATATATCAAGAACTCCTATAATTCAATAACAACAAAAAGAAATAACCCAATTAGAGAAATAGGCAAAAGACTTGAATAAACATTTCTCCGAAGAAAATATGCAAACAGTCAACAAGGACGTGAAAAGATGCTTCACACCACTAATCGTTAGGGAAATGCAACTCAAAATGACAATAAGATCCCATTTTATACTTTTTAGGGTGGCTACTATTTAAAAAAGAAAAGAAAAGAGACCCAGAAAATAACAAGGGTTGGTGAGGATTTGAACAAATTCAAACTCTTGTATGGTGTTGCTGGGATTGTAGAATAGTGCGGCCTCTACGGAAAACGGTGTGGCATTTCCTCAAAAATCTAAAAATAGAATTACCATATGATCCAGCAATTGCACTTGTGGGTGGATACCCAAAAGATGAAAACAGGGTCTCCAGGAGATATTTGGACACCCATGCCTAGAGCAGAATTATACAAAATAAACAAAAAGTGGAAGTAACCCAAGTGTCTTTGGAAGGATGAATAGATAAGCAAAAAGTGGAATATTATTCCGCCTTACAAAGGAAGGAAACTCTGACACATGCCGCAACACAGATGAACCTTGAAGGCATTACATTAAATGAAATAAGCCAGGCACAAAGAGACAAACCCTGAGTGATTCCACTTAATAGTAGGCATCTAGAGTCGTCAAATTCATAAAGACAGAAATAGAATGGTTGTTGCCAGGGATTGGGGTAAGGAAGGAAGGGAGAGTTATTGTTTAATAGGGGCAAGAGCTTTAGTTTTGCAAGATGAAAAGAATTCTGGAGATGGATGGTGATGCTGGTTGTACAGCAATGTGTATTTAACAGCACTGAACTCTGCACTTTAAAATAGTTACGATGATACATTTTATGTGGCACATATTTTACTACAATTGGAAAAACTTAGGATAAATAAAACTCCTTGCTACTATATACTTAGTCATATAATGGGAGAGAGAAAGATCTAGAGAACTTAAAAATATAATTCAGTATAATACTCAACAAGGAATAATCCCATTAAATAAATTTAGGTTCAGTTGCAAATTTTTAAAAAATGTCAAAATCATGAAAACAATGGAGGGCTGAAGAAATGTTCTCATTAGAGGAGGATAACAGACATGACAATTAATTGGGAGTTCTGGGATGCTGGATTGGGTCTCAGAACACAGAAAACAGAAAAAGCTATAAATGACATTATTGGGACAGATGGAAAATTTGAAAATGAGTAGTAGGTTGGCTATCAGTACTAAATGTTACGTTTGTTGATTTTGGTAAGTATGCTGTGGTTATGTTAAAGAAAGCCCTCATTCTTGGGAAATACACAGGGAAGTATTTGTTGATAAAGAGGCATTGTGTTGCAGAATTACTCTGAAATACTTCACTCTGAAATGCTTGGCGGGGGGTGGGGGGGTGGGGGGAAGAATACAGGGTGAGCGGATGATAAAGCAAATGGAGCAACACGCTAACAATTGATCAATCTGTGTAAAAGGCATACAGTTCTTTGTACTCTTCTTGCAGCTTTTATGTGTGAAGTAAAAAGTAAGAAAAATCAAATGCTGGTTATATGATATTCAGCCACTCTGGTCTCAATTATCAATAGAGATGTGGATAACAAAGGAATAACACGTGATCCAGTGCCCTAGTGTGGCCTCCCTGGGTGAGTTTCGTGCTTTATGACTTGTATTTTCTCTGTCAAGAAACAATTGGGGATTGACTTCATTAAATACTAATCTGTACAGATTACATAGTACAGATTACATTGATAACATTAATAGTTTAACACTGAAAAATCCTTCAAAGATAGGAGAAAACCACTAGACTAAATTCTACTGATGTTATGTCTTGACGTAAATAGATGTTGTAAAATCAGAGGAAAAAAACCCCCATTTGATCTGTGGCTTGTATTAGTCAGGGCTTGTGTTCGAAGTGACAGAAATTCAGCTCAAACTTGCTTTATTCATTAACTATTTATTGAGTGCCTCCAGGGTGCCAGTCCATTTTGTTGATACTGGAGATACAACAGAAAACAAAACAGGCAAAAAGCCCTGCCCCTTCGAAGCCTCTGTTTTGGTGATTAAAAACAAACTGACAAATATTAGACGAAGAAAGGACGGGAGTGATCTACTGGCTTACACCACTTGCATATTGGTCAGCCATTTCTGTGTCATAAACAGCCATGCAAATCTCAGTGACACATGACGGCAAGCATTTATTTCGCTCACACATCTGTGGGTGGCTGGACCAGCTCTGCTGATCTGTGCTGAGCTTGCTTCTGCGTCAGCAGATTTAGGTTCAGGAGACTGCTTTACTGAGCTGTGGCTCTGCTGCCTGGGTGTCTCTCAGCTTCCTGGGCAGCAGGTGAGCAGAGGCACCTTCTTCTCCTGGTGAGGGTAAAGGCACAGTCAAGCCCTTGTAGAAGATAGGTCTGTCAACATCCAATTAGCCAAAGTAAATCCCCTGGCCAAACTCAAAATCAGGGAATAGGGAAATATACTCTAATAGACTCTTCCCATGGAAGTGGGGAAGCTATCAAGTTGTGGATAGAGGGAGGGGTGGAAATTAAGGACAATTATGCAATCTGTCACATTGGGAAGTTCGTAGCATCAGGCCAGCTGGATGGTACCTCCTTATTTCCTTTTCTTTCTTTTTCTCTATCTCTCTCCATGACCACTTAGTCCTTGCTTCTTTTTGTGTGCTCTTGGCCACATTTTCTCCTGTTATGCCCAGGATCAAAAAAAAAAAAAAAAAAGGAAGGATATTTATTCTTTTGGTTTTCATCTAATAAATCTCAGAGAAGGAGGGACTTTTTTTTTTCTTTTTGTGGTGCCTGCTTGGGTTAAGATTAAGTGTTGAATTGAGGGTCCACTGCTGTGGTCAGGGTACTGGAGTGTTCTAAGTGCCAAGACCTGGGCCACACGTCCACCACTACGGGGGCTGGCAGGTGCACCAGAACCTCACAGGAATGCTCCTGGGTGGTGAGGGTTTATATTTTTCAGCAGAAAGAAGATGGCTGGGTAGATAAAACAAGGTGGCTGTTTTCTAAACACCCAGTTTGTAAAGTTTTGTTCATAGAACAGAGTATTTCCTCAACAAGGAAGATAGGTGATCTTCGGCTATTTGCAGATATTTAGGGGGAATGTTACCCAAAAAAAGGTTTCAAATTTCTCTTTTATTTATTTATTTTTAACGATTTTATTTATTTATTTGAGAGAGAGAGACGCAAACTCCCTGCTGAGCAGAGAGCCCGATACAGGGCTCGATCCCAGGACCCTGGGATCATGACCTGAGCCAAAGGCAGAGGCTTAACCAACTGAGCCACCCAAGTGTCCTCAAATTTCTCTTTTATTTTTTATTATTTTTTTAAGATTTTATTTATTTATTTGACAGAGAGAGGGAGAGATCACAAGTAGGCAGAGAGGAGAGGGGGAAGCAGGCTCCCTGCTGAGCAGAGAGCCCGCTGCGTGGCTCCATCCCAGGACCCTGAGATCATGACCTGAGCCGAAGGCAGAGGCCTTTACCCACTGAGCTACCCAGGCACTCTCAAATTTCTCTTTTAGAAAAAGTTCTGACCACCAGCATAAATATGTTTCAGATAGGGTTAGTGCCTGCTAACGTTCTATTCATTAGGCTTCTCAATGGGCAAATATTAAACTAGAAAAAAAACTTACAAAAATTGCCCATTTTGAACCTGACAGCAAGTATTTTATTTTTATGCAGAACTGGAACTAGGTACAAGTTTCCCAGCTGCAGAGCACGTACTAGCTGTCAGTGGCTCCCCCAGAGCCTTGAGTGCCATGCATCCATCCCTGGGGCTCAACTTGGACTGGTCTGAGCCAATCACAGGGGGCTTGTTCTCCTTCCTGGTGAACACTTCAGGGACCAGCCGATCTAGTTCTTGACAAGGAGATGGGCAAGAGTTTCTTTTTTTTTTTTAAAGATTTTATTTATTTGACAGAGAGAAACACAGCGAGAGAGGGGAACACAAGCAGAGGGAATGGTAGCGGGAGAAGCAGGCTTCCTGTTGAGCAGGGAGCCCGATGCGGGGCTCGATCCCAGGACCCTGGGACCATGACCTGGGCCGAAGGCAGACGCTTAACGACTGAGCCACCCAGGCGCCCCTGGGCAAGAGTTTCTGAAAGAGGTATCTTAGCTCTAAAAAGAGACCCAAACCTCTGGACATTAGTGTTTGAGGACATGATGCTTTAACTGTCTTATGATTATGAGGAGACAGAACTAACACCCCAGCGATGAGGTGGGGAGGTGAAAAGACCCTGGGTCCATGGCCATGTTGCTGAGCCATTGAGTTAATGAGCTCTGGAACTGATCATCCTCTGGACTTTTGTTATGTAAGAAAATAAATTCCCCAAGCTTAGGCCACCTTTAGTTGGGTCTTCAGTTACTGATGAAGGCATCCTAATAGAAAAAAAGAGTTCTTGTGGTTATCTGCAGTCTCTTTTTTACTTGAGTTTGAATATTTAGCAGGAGATGGACTTAGGCACTACCATGAGTGCACCCATTATTCTCTTCAAAAGTAGGTTCATAAATGAAGATACAGTCCTTACAATGACACACGTAGAATGTTAGGAATGCAGGGAACAGGTAGAATCTTAGGTAAAACAATAACACTGACTACCTATTGTTCTTCTACTTAGTTTGCCAAAAATATCTTTTTTTAAAAAAAGATTTTATTTATTTATTTGAGAGAGAGAGAGAATGAGAGAGAGCATGAGAAGGGGGAGGGTCAGAGGGAGAAGCAGACGCCCTGCAGAGCAGGGAGCCTGATGCGGGACTCGATCCCAGTACTCCAGGATCATGACCTGAGCTGAAGGCAGTCACTTAACCAACTGAGCTACCCAGGCGCCCTGCCAAAAATATCTTGTTCTACCTTGTAATCTTTTTAAGAAAAAGTGATTTCACATACCTGGTTTATAACCTCAATTTGAGAACAGTTACATGAGAGGAAAGCATTCCACTTATTCAGAGGTTCTCTCTCTCTCTCTCTCATTTCTCTTTCAAGAGGAAAAGCAATGAAGGATGAGTTATCCCCGCCCCCAGTCTCTAGTCAATTCTAAAGTTGAGGGGAAAGTGTTAGTTTTGTCAGAATGAAGTAATCGAACTGAAGAAAGTGACAGTGAGTGTATTTCAGTCTTTCTTTGTGTTGTGCTTTGGTTCTCTTCAAGTACCCAGTTTTCAGCTCGTTGTAGTATTGAAGAGGTGGGAAATTCTTTTATGAGATGGAGCTTCCATAATCATATGCTCTCTCCACCCCAGATTGCTGTTAGTACTGGTGGCATCCTCTTGAAAAGGACATTCCAGTTAGCCCTGCCATATGGCGCCTCTTAGAGGGTCACAGAGTTGGGTATCCCTCATTTCTCCTTGGAATAAGCAAATGTGTTGGATTTTTGTCCATCTCAGCTACACTCCTCAGCTTTAAAAAATATAGTTTTGTTACTCTTCTGAAGCCTTGTCTCTTTCAATATTGATGAAATCCCAATGAAGGGGAAGCCCCTGGTGAAATGCTAGATTGACTTACTCATTCTTTTCAAATGACACATGTTTCATATTTAAAATCAGAAAGTGAATTTCCTTTAGGTCAAAAATAAGGCAGTTATCTTCTTTGCGGGCCCTTGGCAAGAAGGGATTAGTTTTTTTTAAGATAATTTTTTTAGATCAGTTTTAGGTTTGGGGGAACCTAAAAGGGGAAGGTATGGAGGTTTTCCATATACCCCCTGCTCCGCCCCCCCACAGTCTCCCCCATTATCAGCATCCCTCACCAGAGTGGGACATTTGCTACAACTGATAAACCTACAGTGACACAGCATAACCTTCCAGAGTCCACAGTTTATGTTATAGTTCACTCTTGGTGTTGTATATTCTATGGACTTGGACAAATGTATAATGACATGTATCCATCATTATAATATCATTCAGAATAGTTTCACTGCCCTAGGAATCCTCTTGGTTTACATCCTACCCCACCCCCAGTCTCTGCCAACTGCTGAACTCTTTACTGTCTCCCATAGTTTTGCCTTTGCCAGAATATGGTATAGTTGGAATCATATAGTAGGTAGCCCTTCCTGATTGGCTTCCTTCACTTGGTAATAGGCACTTAAGTTTCCTCTTAAATGTTTTGCAATGTCTTTTCATGGCTTGATAGCACATTTCTTTTAACTGCTGAATAATATTCCATTATCTGGATGTACCATAGTTTATTTATCCACTCACCTATTAAAGGACACTTTGTTTGCCTCCAAATTTTGGCAGTT
>CM053608.1:47125026-47170463 GCA_028646535.1 Procyon lotor
ATTGTGAGAACACAGTTATATACCCTACCCTACTCTGATGAAAAGGGAAGAATACAAAGGACAGAGCCAGGCAGATATTTGGAGGTAGGGAGTAGGGAGGGAATATTCCCCTTCTCTCCCTCTTTTCTTGCCAGAAGGGCTTCTAGTGAAACAGAAAAGCCAGGGGTTAAAGCCAAACATTGTGTCATCATCACTGATATTCAAGGATTAGATCATTATAGCTAGCCGGTAGTGCTGGATTGTTTGTTTGCTTGTTATAATTTGTTTGTCTTTTCAAGCTGTGTTGCTAGGTTGAATGAAAACAGTTCCCGTTTATGAGTGAGGGAAAGCAGAGAAGAGGGCAGGGTGGGCAGTCTCACACAATGCAACTGTATCAACCACCCACTTTGCTTCTATTAATTGTCACTAATTTGAAAACATGTCTGGGAATTCTGTTGGTGGGATACTTTGTGTGTGCTGCTGTATTTATTTTAGGAACGAACTAATCCTGAAGAAGACAGATCAGGATTCTATCCTTCAGTCAGCCAGCAACCCCACGGAGGGGAAAGCAAAGAATTTGGCATTGGGTAAAATCTCTTTCTGCAGCCAAATGGTGGGTGTTTGTAGGTTCAGGAACCTGCTCGTTTCCTCGTGTATGGAACTTGCCTTGATCACTGCCGCCAGAAATGATTTTTCTTTTTCTGAACTGCTAGGGGCATGTTCATGTCTCTGTTGTGATACTTATTACTAGAATTATATTCTTTGTATACATGTTACCTCTTCTACAAGATTAAAACCCTTTGCATTCTGGAATTCCCATTTATCATCACATTACCTGCAGCACACTAGTACTGAGTGCTTGCGTTTAATACATGGTTAGGAAAAGTATTTGTACAAAGAATGAAAGGGTCATATTGATTTGTGTTCTTTCAAAAGAATGTTTTCGGAGGCTTTTGCTGACTCTTCAGTTGAATGAAGAAAACAAAAAGGCAACAAATTTAAAATGAACACTTGATATAGAATGACTGTGTTCTGAGAATACAGATTCATTAAGCTGTTACTTAACGTCATCAATATGTTCATTGACACTGAAAATAAAATAAGTCCACTCCTTTTTAGAGATGAAGGTAGTTTCTAATTATTTCCTTTACAATCATAATACTGTTCTGTAAAACTGCATCATGATCTCCTTATCTCCATTTCAGTGTTTCTTCTAATTCGATTCCTATTTCCTCACTCTCTAAACCATTAAAATGAAGTCAATGGCCATTTTTTATCGCTTGGGGATTTGTTTTCTTTCAAAAAGAATGTAGGCATCCCCTCTCTGTTCTGCATCTCACTGCTTGTGCGCTTTCATTTCAGGCAATAAAGATCTTTACTTTTTTCCATGCTTGCCTTGGTTTTTTGATCAGGGCAATAAACCTTAACTCATGCTCAGTTAGGATTTTGCCTTCTGACAGCAACCTGCTGTAAGAGGCTGTTTCCAGGAAAACATCACTCTCTACTGCAAACTAAAGTCTGTGGTCTTTCTCTCTTCTACTCCCTCACCCCTTTTCTTTCTTCACCTGCCAAATATTTCCTGTTATAAATATTTCCAGAAGTCATGACCCATAAGACAAAACTTCAGGTTCTGAGCTTACCACTTATATCGGTCATCTCGCCAGCCGTACCTTCTTTCATTCCAAACTGATTAAGTTCAGGTTGGTTTAACGTATGTTATAGAACTTCAACCATGGGTGAAGTGTTGTGTTAAATCAAGTACAGAAATGAATAAGAGCAAGTCTCTGCTGTCAAGGAGCAGATAGTTATCCCTCTCAGTATACCTTGATGGAAAATTTATGCAGAAATTTAGTCCAGGGCAAAGGTCTTCAAATAGTTCTGCTCAAATAGTACAAATAGTTGTACCCCCGTAAAAGAATAAAAGAAAATTAAAACTATGCATTTCTGAACATTTTAATGTTGGTGTCTAAAATTTTTCCTCATATGATTAAATCACTGCAGAGATATAATTTTATGCTTGTGCCAGTGGACACGTGCTGGCTTCCCTTGAGAGAGTGGGGCCTGGGAAGGACTTCCCCCAGTCTTGATGGAAGCTTGTGTGTCTTCTGATCAGTGCTGGAATTTTCTCCCCTCTGGGGTTCCTCCCACTTGCTTGCTCAAAATAGTGCTTTGTTCTCAGGGTCAGATGTGGTTGGGAAGGAGTCTTTGGTTCTGTAGGGATCCCCATTGGCCTCAGATTCATCATCCCCAGATTGGTAATAGTAGTACTTACCTCTGAGTGTTGCGAAGACTTACTGAAATGGCAGGCTCAAGGGGCTGAGCTGGTGCCTGGATGCCGGCACCTGGCAAACATGGGGTTCTAAATAGCTCCCCAGCTCTCTCTTATCTCCTGCCCGGCTCTCCTATTCACATCTTCACTGCCTCTTGCCTATCACAACAGGTTCTTATCCGGTTGTCCCAGGCCACTCGTTCGGGAAAACAGTCCACATTCTCTATAAAGTCTAAACTCTTTATGGGGTTTGAGTTTTTCATGATCTGGCTCCAAACTCTATTTCCGATTTCATCTTCTGTCTTAGTATTCCCACTCGCCCAGGTGCCAGCGAACTGGCATTGCCTTCACACGGGCACAGCACGTTCACGGATGCGGCCTGACGTGGAATACCGATTATGTGCCAGGTGTGGCATCCAGTGCTCTACGTGCAAAGATGAAAAAAGCACGTCTCAGATCTTTCAGAGTTGGCATTCTGGCTGGGGAGAGACGTCGGCAAGGAAGTCACCCTCAGACCTGTGGTAGGTGCTGTAGAGGGAGCTGAGCTGTGCAGAGGCCTGGGGCGCGTCCCCCCACAGGAGGCGTGTGAGCTCTGCCCTGTTAACTAGGCACTTAGTGGTGCTGCATTCCGCTTCTTGGCTCGAGTTGATCCTTTAACTTTGAATATTCTTTCCTCTTCCTGTTCCTGCCTGGTGAAAACTTCTGCAGTTTTAAGAGCTAGCTTCAATACTCATTCGATTGTGAAACATGCCCTACAGCTTCTGGTGCTCCTCTAGTTCACGCTCTTCACCTTCGTAGAGTAGTAATACTGTTGTAATCTCCTTGTGGGCAGGAGTCACCTCTTCCTGGGCACTTTGCCCACAGTAGGTTTTCCATGAAAAAAAATTTTTTTTTTTTTTTAATAAGCAATAGACCTCTCTTACTGCCCCACCCCTACACAACCAGAAGAGTTTTTCAAAGGTAAGCTGCAAGAGAAGAGGCAACCTCCATTTTTCTGTTTTATAACCCGGATATGTTAGAGAGAGATATTGGTGTAGCCACTAATGATTCTCAGCCAGGGCTAAGGGAGAGGTGGAGGAAACAGAACTCTCCTCTCCTCGCACCTGCTATGGGCCAAAAGGAGATGCTTTGGGGGGTTTGATTTCTCCCCTGTTTGTGGAAGGCCATTTCCCTTTTATATAGAATGTCATTGAAGGCTGCAAGTGAATTTATTCCTATGCAATATTTGTGTCTTTAAGGATACCATCCGAAGGTCCCTTAAAAGTACCTGTGTGTTTATATATTTCCGATTTCCTATACAGCGTACACAAAGAAAGGTAAATAAAATAAATTAACTCTTGCATTTACATAGTGTGACACAGACCGCCCACCCAAATTAAAAAAGGAAATCACTTTCAATTATTTCTCTTTAATTTTGAGCTTATTTATGCTGTAATGTATAGCAAGATATTTAACTTCTTCCTCCGTTTCCCTGGTATTACATTATGTTTTATTCATGCATCATAAAAGAAATCAGTGTCCCTCGGAGGTTTGCTGTTACTTGAGGACTGAAAGGAGTTAGGAATAGGAATTCATGGGTGGTCGTTGATTCCCAGCTGTAGGTGACGTGTGTCCTGAGACGGACTCAGTTCAGCTGGAGGAAGATTGCTGTGGTGACAACGAGGTGGACTGTTTGCCATCAGTACCGTGGCAGCTCTCCTCATGGCTACTGACCAGGGCAGACAGTGCCTCCTGCTCATGCTGTACCCCACTCCTCCTCTCCAGAAGGTCCCATCTCTGTTCTTGGCATAGTCATCTCCTGATAGCCAATCCAGTCCTCTGGGAGTCCACCTCTTATTCCTCTCTCCATCTACTGTTCCATCGGTCAGTTTCTTTTAATCATCCTCACATCCCCTCCTTGTGTCCTCATTGCCCCGACTTTGCTCAGGTCCTTACCATTTTGGGGTGGATTTCTGCAATAGCTTCAGAGTCTTATCCCTCTGTCTCTTAACTTTTCCTTTCCCCAATTTATCATGCTCTACTGCCAGTGATTTTCTTAAAAAAAAAAAAAAAAAAAAAAAAAAGCATGTAAGATAATGTCTCTGTGTCACTTGCAATCCTCCCAGGATAAAGAAAGACCTTTTTCTGGTTCTGTAGGGCGTGGCCTACCACTTCCCCAAGTGCACCTTTGCCCCGTCATGCTAGGTTACTTTTAGTTCCCACCTGTGCTCTCTTGTGCTCCCGTGTCCTGTGCTCACCGTTCCCTTCTTGGATGGTTCCTTCTCTACTCTGTGTGTCAGGCTAAGGCTGATGCTTTCTTCCGGATCAACTCTAAGGGTTACTTGATAAGCTCTGAAATACATGACTTCATGAATGTGAAATGTTTGGATAAATTAAAGGAAAATATCTCATAACTTGAAACAAAAATGTCATCTGGAATTCTTCCCAGGTTAAATTAGGTGCCAGTGGGTTTCTGTGGCAGTTGATGATGATGATGATGATGAGTGTGTGTGTTTACATACTTCATACTGAGGTAAAAATTTTGCATCTGTATCAACCAGTGGTCTATAAGGGTGAGGTTTATGGTGTGTGAATCCCCATATCCTTAGTCCCCAGCAGAATGTCAGGGAGTGTAGTGTTTTACACAGACTATGGAATGAGTGAGTAAACACTGAGATGGAATGAGACAGTTAATACACGGATGGAGGACTCATGCTCAGATCCTGTGTTCATCAGCCTTCTTTCTCCTGCTACTTCTACAGTGAAATATCAAGAAGTTCTCTCTGCATTTTGAAGTTCCCCTTACTGCATCGCAGCACAAGATAGAAGAGAGTGTTTTAGTTTCCAGGTGCAAATAACTTGAACTCCTAATTCAATTGGCTTAAAAGAGTAGTAATTTATTATTTTAAACTATGGAACATTCAGAGAAGTAGGGCAGTTTCAGAGTTGGTCCATTCAGTGGCTCAGTAGTGTCACTAGGATCCAGGTTCTGTGTTTCTGTTCCACCATTTTCATCCAAGTGGCCTGGTTTCCCTTGTAGTAGCAAGACAGCCATGGTAGTTTCACAAGCCCTTTGAGGTACTAGGACAGGCAAAAATGGGATCTTGTTGACCAGATCTAGGTCACGTGTCCTTTCCTAATCTCATCATTCGTTACTATGAATGCCAAAAACTAAACAAAGTTCACTCCTTAACCCTGGGCCTTTACTTAGGAAGAGTGTGGGTACCTGAACAAAATCACTGTCTGTTCAGCAAGGAAGAAAGGGCAATGGCCAGTGGGGAGGACTTCAGTATTGTCTTATTGTTTCCCATACATAACAACAACAACAACAATAAATACTCTCAATTCTAGAGGCTGGGTCCACAGGTGCCTTCATTAAGGATATTGTTTTCAGCTCGGACCTCTTAGTAGTGAAAAAATGCCGGGAGAAAACTGAAACCAATAGTGAATATCCTGGAACAAAGGACAAATGTTACTCCCTGAAAAGAGAGTTTTTGATCTTATAAACCTAGCTGCTTTTATCCTTTAGCTTCCAAAATCCATAAAAATGCTCCTAAGCGAAGTTAACTTCCAAGTCCATAAAAATGTGATTTATCATTTACAGCATGACATTTATAGTATCCTTTTTTGGTCCTGGCAAGGGGAAACTGAGAGAAAGGTGTGAAGACTCCTAGTCTTTGAAGACGACTAATGACATGGTATATCGTTACTTACATTCCTGAAATATAAGTTTGCAATTGCATCCACTCAAGTCTAACTAACAAAGGAGGCCAAGTACAATTTAACTTATAATGTAAATAATAAAAATTTGAATATGCTGCCTTATAATGAATGGAACACACATCATCAAACAGGAACTAAAGCTTGAACATTGCTTGTAGAACTGATTCTCAGTAGTGCCTGGACTGCCTCCTAGTAGGTGTCATTGTGTGTGTATGTGCTTATAAGTGTGTGGATGTGAGTTCTGCATTTCCGTATACCATCTTACACACTTTTTTTTTGGAATGAGGTGATTATAAATAAATATAGTAATATACATTGCTCAATTTCCAAATCCATGTGCATACACATGTCCACATATTGTGAAAGTTTTTTTGGCAAATCTAATACAGCTACAGGCTTGAGCTCCACATTTTACAAAGCTATGTGCTATTTGGCTACTTTTAAACAAAATATTTTGGCAGAGGGCTGAGTAACTCTAGTGACTATGTGTAGATTCATATTGGGAGCATTCAGTCTGTTGATTTTGCAAATTTTATTGTGGGAGGAAAATGGAGGCTGGAGAGAATGGTTGGCTTTTGCTTTAATTATCCGGGTAATTAACTCAACTCTCAGTTTTACATTATCTGTATTGATGCTGACTTTATCTAATGCAAAGAGTAAAAGCCAATCAATGGATCAATCCACAAAGAAGTGTTTCAGTGCTCAAGGTTATATTAGATGAAGAGAATGTGTAAGGGGCTCAGGGTGGTGACGAGCACTAGGTACTTAAGTGAGTGCTAAGGAATGGAAACTAAGTGTAATTTCCCTCAAGTGGCTTATGAGGGGCCGATGAGAATGTTTCACATAAAACAATTAGGGCACAATATAAGGCAGGGAGAAGTTTCAGGCAGTGGTGCACTAAGTCCCATGGACCTTACCTAGGTCAATTATCGGTAAGAACAGAGTAACTGGGTTTAGAAGTTTGATGGGATCTGGGTCCAATGGTGCACTTGTTGGTTTGACGTCAGTGCCCTGAAGTATAATGACAATGTGCCCCCGTAACCTTAGGGTGTTTGAAAATCACCTACAGGAGGACACATTTCCTAACTCAGTCAAGGAGTTACTTTGCTCTTTTCATCAGTAAGGAGGTAGGGAAAGGTGCTGTGATAATAAATCCAGCATTTCCTTGTTTATAGTGTGTCGCTAAGTAGAGCTTAAATATGTTAGATGTGTGTGTGTATTTTGCTGGGAACATAAAAATAAGAAAAAGAAGAGAAGAAAATCTATATACTTATATAACATATTTAATACATTTTTTACAAATAGGTCAGCCAGAAAGAGTGGGATAGTTGAGTAGATTATCAAGAAATACAAATAAATTCTGAGGTCTTTTAAAGGGTTCAGAAAAGTACTTTGAAAAAGTGACTTTGTACCTAGGATTTCCTAGGGAGAAGACTCTGGAACATAGAAAAGAAGACACCCCAAAAAATTCCTGTATTGTACTCACAATACAGAGCAATAGAGAAAAAGTAAAGGAAAGTATTGATCCTCCCCCCACCCCTTTTTCTTTTTCTTTTTTTTTTTTCCCACCCCTTTTTCTTAAAGTAGGCTCCAGGCCCAGCTGGAGCCCAATACAGGGCTTGAACTCACAACCCTGAAATCAAGACCTGAGCTGAGATCAAGAGTCAGCGGCTTAACCAACTGAGCCACCCAGATGCCCCTTGATCCCCTTTTTAAAGATGGAAAGCTTATAAGAGAAGATGTGAAAAGGGCAACATCATAGTACGTAGGTATATTCCTTAGAAAAAAATGCTCTCTTCTACTCCTGCAAGAAATTCAGTAGAAAGAGGAACCAAAATAAAGAAGGGAACTTGCCTTTCGAAAAACTAAATAAATTGATTTCGATTACTCATATTTAAGAGCTTCAGGAACACCAGCACTTTGTAGTACAAGCACTGATTAAGAGTGCAGGGCAATTGATTATTTTTCAGAACTTATCTATAATAGAAAATATATCTAAAATTTAGAAAATGTATGACCCTTAAAAGTGTGCCATTAGGGGAAAAAATAATCACAGATTTAATCTTTTAAGAGTTTAAATAAGACTTGGGTAGTGACAGCCTGGTTGTAAGTGTGATCAGACTATCTTATCTCTTACTGTGGTAGGGTAATGGGATTGGGAGGGCAAAAGGAAATGGCAGATTTTATCTATATTGATTTTAACAAGAATTTTGGTTTTGTTTCTCCACAATGAAATTGAGAAGTGTAGTTGGCCCTCCAACTTTTTGCATTCCATCCATTAACTGTTTAGGACAAAAGATGGGAGGGAATGCCTTCTTTAACAATCATTAACAACTGCTTATAAAAATCTGATATATGCTGATGCGGGGCTGCAGAGAGAGATAAAAACCTAGTCTTTGCCCTTTAGGGGGTTTATAATCTAGGGGGTGAGAGACCAACATAAACAAATAACATTGTAAAAGAACATATATTGAACTTCATTTTTATGATAAATAGTAAATGACACCTTGAAGAAAAATAACTTTTCTTAAAGAATTAAAATAAAGATTATTATTATCCGCTCAAGCTTCTTTTTTTTTTTTTTTTAAAGATTTTATTTATTTGACAGAGAGAAACACAGTGAGAGAAGGAACACAAGCAGAGGGAATGGTAGCGAGAGAAGCAGGCTTCCCGCCAAGCAGGGAGCCCAATGCAGGGCTCCATGTGGGCTCGATGCGGGGCTCGATCCCAGGATTCTGGGATCATGGCCCAAGCCAAAGGCAGACGCTTAACCACTGAGCCACCCAGGCACCCCTCCTCTCAAGCTTCCACAAAAGATGTTATATTTTTACTTTTACAGCATAGATTGCTAATTTATGCTAGAAATGTGGTTATCAGAAAAAAAATCAACAGTACTGCAAAAGATCAAAACAGCAGGTTCTTGGAGGGTATTGGCTATGACGTTGGCACTCCCATCCTGTACTTCTCTAGAACACTGCTTCTGAGACTTCAGTTTGCATGGAATCACCTGGGATCTTGTTAAAAGGCAAATTCTGATTCAGTAGTTAGTGGGGGGTCCAAGACCCTGCATTTCTAGCAAGATTCCAGGTGCTACTGGGGCTGCTGGCCTGAGAACCAGACTTTGAGTAGTAGCCAGAGGCTAGACCATACTGAATTTACAAATACCAGACGTGGAAATCATCAGGCCTGGTATATAAGTCCATGTTGGTTAGCCTCTTGAATCCTCAGACCAAAGGACGTAGGAAATTTTGAGTCAGAGATACAGTTAAGAGGAAATTAATCTTGCAAGAAAGGATGAGAAAAATGATGATCATGAAGAATTAAAAAAATGGAAACTGCAGGATGATGTAAATATAAAATATAGACTAAAATATAAACTGTTGCACAGAGAGTTTAAGAGCTTTGTGAGATCTGCATATGGTGGATGTGCATTTTGGCAGGATTGAGTTAGGTAGAGAACAGAATTATTTCTCAATAAGGATACAACCTCTTAAATGGGCCATTTGAATGTCCTTTTTTTCCCCTAGAACACTCTAAAGTAGGATGGTCACCCAAACAGGTTGCCTCAAATGAGACCTTCTCTAAATGTTGAGAGATATTTTCAGTATTCCTCCTGAGACCCTAAAAGTGGCATTGAATCTAATTCCCATTTCTGGCTTCTGAGTAGCAACTGTTTACAGAGAAGGAATAGTAGGTGGGATTACACAAATTGTGTTCACTCTCATTCAATTCAGTAAATTTTCATTCTGTTTCTTTTATTCCTGAATGCATCATATCCTACATCTCTGCAGACCATTAGTTCTACAAATACTTTTTTCTTACAGAGAAATGATTTTAGTGTTTTTTATTTAAAAAAAACTTTTAACTTAAATTGAATTTAGTTAATATATAGTGTATTATTAGTTTCAGGGGTAGAATTTAGTGATTCATCGGTTGCATCTAACACTCAGGGCTCATTCCATCACGTGTCCTCCTTCATGCCCATCACCCAGTTTCCCCATCCCCCCATCTCCCCTCCAACAACCCTCGGTTTGTTTCCTAGAGTGAAGAGCCTCTAGTGGCTTGCCTTAATGTCTTTTAAATATAATATTTCAGTGGTTTTAGATAGGCAGATCTGGAACTACAAAGGACCTAGGTGGTTTTTTCTTTTCTTCTATTTGTCCTAGTGATAAAATCCTTCACTCAGGTTAAGAAATCATGTATAATGAAAGTTTTAATTTTCTGCTGTCTGATTAATATTCTGGTTTTATGGAGTTAAAGCTGATATTAAATAGGATTCAGCAAAGTCTTACAGCTAACCATATGCCTATGTTTTTTTTTTTTTTTCACAAGCTTCAAAATGGTTCACAATCTTCTAGGGTATGTGTTGGAATCTTCTTACTATTTTCCTCTTGTCCATTTCCCTCTAATGAGAATATCCGTGAAATTCATATTTATAATTTAATTTTAAGTATGGAAGATCTTGGAGGAGGATGTGGTGGTTACTATCCTAAATTGAATGCTTGGGGAAGACCTCTCTAATAGGGTGACATTTGAGCCTTGAGGGAGAGTGCCATTAGGATATTCGGGAGAAGAATGTTCTAGGCAGAGGAAAGAGCCAGTTGGAATTGGATGTGGCTTGTGTGCCACCTCAAATCCTCTCTTCCTATCACTTACTCCAGCCATTGCTGAGGTATCCATTCCCTCAGGCTTCAAACTGCTGCAGAGAGATGTAATCTGATAGTGTCTCCCTTGACTCCTCCCGAGTCACATACATTCCCATACTTTTGACTCCTGACCTGGGACTTCTATGTTGCTACAGCATGGGTCAGCAGAAATCTGGTCAGCATGCACAACCCAGCTCTGCCAGAGGGTTTATGCCCCTGGGGCCACCCTTGACCAACAGAAAATGGAGCCAATAGCAGCACCTGGGTGGCTCAGGGGGTTAAAGCCTCTGCCTTCGGCTCAGGTCATGATCCCAGGATCCTGGGATGGAGCCACACATCGGGCTCTCTGCTCAGCCTGCCTCTCTGCCTACTTGTGATCTCTTTCTCTCTGTCAAATAAATAAATAAAATCTAAAAAAAAAAAGGGAAAATGGAGCTGATAGATAAATTCTACTCCTTTTTTGTTTCCATGGCAGACAGTTGAAATGAATTTCCTAAGCTTTTCATAAGGATGATCCTGTGGGACTGAGTACCTGTCTCCCACAGAGGTTATCCCATCAATCGTGCATCTTTATATCTGCCCTCCTTTCTCCTGTGACATTGCTCCTGTCCCTTCTGCTTTCTTCCCATAGAAACTACCATAAGTAAGCCTGGTCTCAGACTCTACTCTTGGAGACACCAAGCCAAGGGAAATTGCAAAGGTCCTGAAGAGGATGCATGCTTGGCTCTTTCAGAAACAGCAAGAAAGCTCTTTTATGTGTGTCTCTTGCAGAGTGAAAAAGGGTAAATGTGATCAGCTATGATAGGACAGGTTATGTCAGGATCCTAGAGGCCATGTTGAAATGGAAGACTTGGAACAAAGAAGTGGCAGGGTCTGATTTCTATTTTAATGGGATCACTTTGTAGAGAATAGATTGAATAGATAAAAGAGAATTAACTGAAGTGGGGGCAAGGTAGAAACAGGGACACTACTAGCTAGGAAGCATTTAAAACAGTCTAAGTGAGGGAGATGGTGCTTAGAGCAAGATCCTAGAGGTGAAGTCAGTGAGAAGTGCTCACAGTGATATAATATTTTAGACAAAACACAGATATGAGCTTGCAGTGGACATGGGGTGGAGAGAACCTGATGGGTCAAGGATGCCTCCAAGGTTTCTGTCCTGAGTAATGGCAAGTAGGTAGTTGCTGTTTATTGGAACCCCTGTAGAAGGACTGCCATGGGAGTAGATTTGGGGGTGAGCAAAAAGAGGAGAAGGAAATCAGCAGCTTAACTCTGGCCATATTAAGTTTGAGATCCTTCTTGGAACTCCAAGTGGAAACATGAGTAGATGTGATCTGGGAGCCACCACTGTGGGGATGAAATTTAGAGTGATTAGATTAGACAAGATCCCTGAAGAAATGGATAGAGAAGGGTCTCCTCAGTATTTTGGGAATTAAATTTATGTCATCTAGTGGTAATAAGGGGCTATATCTGCCAAGTGAGAGAATGGGGAATTCCAAAGTTCGCCTCTGACAGCAGTGATTTCTGTGAATCTTGAAAGATAGTTAAAGAAGTGCTTGCAGAAGATTGGCAAAGTCAATAAAATAAGCTAGAGAAAAGAAAATGTTAGTCAGAAGGTCATAAGGGGGTTGCCTGGGTGGCTCAGCCAGTTTAGCATCTGACTCTTGCTTTTGGCTCAGGTCATGATCTCAGGGTCATGAGATGGAGCCCCGCATCAGGCTCCAGGCTGGGTGTGGAATCTGCTTAAGATTCTCTCTCTCCCCATCTCCCTCTGCTCCCACCCCCTAACCTCTGCCCTGCTCAGGCTCTTTCTCTTAAAAGAAAAAAAAAAGAGAGAGAATTATTTCTGTTAAAATGAAAGTAGAGTTCCAAGGTCACAAGGCATTGACCATGGGGACGGAGAGAGACTTCTGGTCAAATGTTAGCCTGTAAACTGTCAAGATGACACATAGTGTGGGCCTGGCAGGGTGTGACTCATTCAGTGTGTGTCACTTCATAGAGATTCCTTCCCATGAAAATATGTGGTCCTGGGTCACCCGGGTGGCTCAGTCAGCTAAATGTCTGCCTTCGGCTCAGGTCATGATCCTGGGTCCTGGGATTGAGCCCTGCTTAGGGCTCCTTGCTCAGTGGGGATTCTGCTCCCTCTTCCTCTGTCTGCTGCTCCCCCTGCTTGTGGTGTCTCTCTCTGTGTCAAATGAATAATAAAAATCTTAAAAGAAAAAGAAATTATGTGGTCCCCTCATCCCTTTGCCCAATTTCCCAGCTTAACCATTGTGGGTTCACTATTAAGGCTGAAATCTCACTTCTTATTCTGTTTCCCAACTCAAGTTATGTCCATGTACATCTATCAATATAGAGGTTCGAATACCTACATAAGGATACTCCAATAATAAAGTGCCACCAACGTAGAAGTGCGCCAAATTTGAGTAAAAATCTGCTCTATTATCAATCTTTTAGGAAGAAGTTCAAGTCCAAAGATGAAATTCCTTGATAAGTTAGAGTTCAATGAAGTTCGAGTACAAAGAAATTAAATCCAAAATCTGTCCTCTCTGATTTCTTATTCTATTCAGTTATAAGTCAAGAGTTTTTCTGCTTTGGAAGCCAAAGTCTTCATGGCCTCAGAAGTTGTGTTAATTCACTGTGGAGGCTCTCATGTGCCTACTTTTTTCTTTCTTTCTTTTTTTTAAAATTAAGAATCCAGAGAATTAATGTATATATGAGATTATCATAGCAATAGCCAATACCCATGAAATTTAGAAAATAAACAAATCCTCAGCCCCAAGGCAGTTATTTTAAGCAAAATGATGTTCCCAGAACCTGGGACCCAGTTTTGCCAAAGGCAATGGCAGAGACTCAGTGGAAAAAATTTTTCTAGCTCTTAGTCTTGCCAGGATCCCTGTCCTTTGATGCCAGCCATTATTTCATGACCCATGAAATAAACCCAATTGAGAGAAATCTTCTGTTAAAGAGGTAAATTGATGGATTTTCATATATGTTGAACCAACTTCACATTCCTCGAATAAATCCCATTTGGTCATGGTGCATAACAATTTTTATCCCTCAGCATCTATATTCAAAAGGGGTTTGGTCTATAGGTTTTTTTTTTCTTTTTTTTTTGTGATGCCTTTGTCTAGTTTTGTGGTATTAGGTAATACTAGCCTTATAGAATAATTTGTGAAGTATTCCCTCCTATTCTATTTTTTGGGAAGAGTTTGTGACAAACTGGTGATAATTCTTTAAACATTTGGAAGAATTCACCATTGAACTCACTATCTAAGCCATCTGGTCTTGGGCTTTTATATGTGGGAAGTTTGTTTTTTGTTTTGTTTTAAAGATTTTATTTATTTATTTGACACACAGAGAGAGTTCACAAGTAGGCAGAGAGGCAGTCAGAGAGAGTGGGGGAAGCAGGCTCCCTGCTGAGCAGAGAGCCCCATGTGGGGCTCTATCCCAGGGCCCTGAGATCATGACCCGAGCCGAAGGCAGAGGCTTTAACCCACTGAGCCACCCAGACGCCCCTATGTGGGAAGTTTTTTGATTACTAGTTCAATCAATATAATATACCATATTAATAGAGTAAAAGACAAAAACCTCATTATCATCTCAATACAGAAAAAGTATTTTACAATATCCAACACCCTTTCATGGTGAAAACACTCAAAAAACTATGCATAGAGAGGAACTTCCTCAGCCTTTAAACAACCCACAGCTAACATCATATGTAATGGTGAAAGACTAAAAGCTTTTTTCCTAAGATCAGAAGGAAGAAAAGGATATCTGCTTTTGCTTCTGCTATCTAATATTCTAATGGAGGTTCTAGCCAGAGTTTTTTTGGCAAAAATTTTTAAAAAATTAAAAAATAAAAGGAATTCAGATTTGAAAGGAAGTAAATCTATTTCGATTTGCAGATGACATGATCCTAAGGATCCAAATAAATCTACAAAAAAAAAATCTATTAACTATTAGAGCTGATAAACAAGTTCAGCAGGGTTGCAGCATACAAACTCAGCATAAAACGATCAATGCATTTCCATACCCTACCCATGAACAATCTGAAAATTAAATTAAGAAAGAATTCCATTTATAGTATAGTACTATCAAAAAGAATAAAATACTTAGAAGTAAATTTAACCACAGAAGTGACTCTGACAATTTTTGCCAGTTTTCTCAGTGCTTTTGTGGAAGAGAAAATTTTGGGAGGTCCAATAACACTTTGCTGTGTTAACTAACATTTCCCTGAGTCACTTTTTAATTTGGTCCCTTTCCTTCTGTAACAAGGCAGGCTAGCTCTGTGTGCTGGAATTTTGTCCCTTCTTTTCTCTTTTCAATGCTTTATAGATCAGATCATTCTTTTCCTCATACACTCCTTTATAATCTAGATTATTTTTTGTGATATCTCTCATAGGGAGAGAGAGAAAATTAGTGAGTTTGGGGTCTGTCAAGGGCGTCCTGTTCAAACACATTTTGTCTACCTTACCTTCTGGATTAGATGATCCCACTCATCAGACCACTATCTAACCCAAGCCTGGACACAATCTGTTTTTACTCTTGAGTCTCCCAGTAACATGTCCCATCATTGCTATGCCTGCCCTTGGAGTCCTAATTCCACAGGTTTCTTCAGCATGTTTCCCGAGGGTGCAGGCAAAACCTACATACTTATCTATAGTAACTACATTACCCTGAAAGTTATCCAGCAATTTCTTGAATATTTTATTCTGATATTCTTCAATGTTTCCTGTCAGATATGCCCAATTTATATGCAGCCACTTGGTATAGGTGTCATAATATTTAAAGGATCATCAGTCATGATGCTTTCTCTCAAGTTTTAAGAGATTGTCTCCTAGTGGTTTCCTGAATTCTGGCTCCTGTGAAGGCAATTTTCCAGTCTGTTCTCCAAAATCTTGCCTTCTTTCCTCTGTTAGACCATTGACCCCGGTAGTTTTTCTGATCTCATTTTGTTTTGAATTTCCTTTGAAAGAGCAATTAGACTTGAGTGTGTCTTCTTTTTCCTTGTTATATGTCCGTTCTGTCCAGCTGGTCTTTTAAGACTTCACTTTTTCCTTAGGTAATTTTTCCCTTCTTCCAGGTATTTTAGCCAGTCTTTTAATTTTTTTCATTCTTCTCCTTCCTTCCTTCCTTCTTCCTTCCTTCCTTTCTTTCTAAAGATTTTACTTATTTATTTGTGAGACAGATAGGATAGCTTTGCAGTTTTTCACCTAAATGTCTTACAAATCTTTGATAGATTTATTTCTTTGGTTGCTATCACAACTGCCTATTTAGAAATACAGTTGATGTGTTTACATTTTATCCAGTGATCTTACTAAATTCCTTTCTTAATTCTAATAAGTTATCTGTGGATTCTTTTGGGCTTTTGTAATATGACTACATAAGTACATCAATCCTGATTCTTTTATTTCATTTTGTTTTCTTTCCTCATTGATCTGTCTAGGATCTCAAATACAATGTTGTAGCAGTGATGATAGCTGGTGTCCTTGTTTCTTGGGGGAAAATTTTAAACATTTTATTGTCAAGTATGATGTTTGCTACAGAATTTTTATATATAACTTTTATCAGATAAGGGACATTATTTTTTATTCCTAATGTGCTGGGTCTTATTTTATTACATTTAAAAATGAATGGGTGTTGAATTTTTTGAAATGCCTCTTTTTCATCGATTTAAATTCCACTTCTTTATACATTACTGTATTCAATCTGGTAACATTTTGTTCAAGATGTTTTGCTTTTATGTTTGTGAGAGATTTCACTGTGATTTTCTTTTCTTGCAATGTTACTGTCTCATTTTTATATTAAGATTATGATAGTTTTGTAAAATTGATTAGGAAGTGTTCCCTCCCTTTCTCTTCTCTGGAAGATTTTATGAAAGAATTGTTATCTCCTTAAATGCTTGGAAGAATATATGAGGGCACAAAGTTGTTAATTATAGATTTCATTTATTTAACACAAAAAATACTATTTGGTTTTTTATTTTCTTTTGTGTTAGTTTTAGTAAATTCTTTCTTTCTTAGAAGGTATTTTGTTTAGAATTTCACATTAATTGGCATATAATTCTCTGTAGTGTTCTCGTCTATCCTTTAAATGTTTTTAAGACATATAGGGATAGCTCCTTTTTCAAATAAGATAGTTGTAATTTGTATCTTCTCTCTTTTTCTTGATTAGTCTGGCCATAATCTTGTAGTTTTAATTTCTTTTTTGCAAAGAATGAATATTTTTCTTTTTCTAATCCTCTCTATTGTATTTTTCTGCTTTTTGTCTTTGTTCTTTCTATTTTCTTTGAGTTTAATCTGCTATTTTGTTTCTTGAATTTCTTGAGGTAGATGCTTAAAAAATTGCTTTGCAGTCTTCTTTTCTCATATATTTATTCATATACATTTATTTCTAAGTATAGCTTTTAGCTGCATTCTACAACTTATGATAAATTACATTTTCCTTATCATTAGTTCGAAATATTTTAAAATTTTCATTGTGATTTTTCTTTCACTATTGGAAATTTTAGATGTGTATTAATGTTTTTAAGTATTTGCAACATTTCTAATACTCTTCTTGTTGTTCCTTTCTAATTTATTCCAGTGTAGAAGGAGAACACACACTATGTTATTTCAGTCCTTTAAGAATTATTGAGGGGCGCCTGGGTGGCTCAGTGGGTTAAGCCTCTGCCTTTGGCTCAGGTCATGATCTCAGGGTCCTGGGATCGAGCCCTGCATTGGGCTCTCTGCTCAGCAGGAAGCCTGTGTCCCTCTCTCTCTCTGCCTGCTTCTCTGCCTACTTGTGATCTCTCTCTCTCTGTCAAATTAAAAAAAAAAAAAAGAATTGTTGAGACTTGCTTTATGACCTACATGGTCAACTTGGGGAAATAGTTCATATGCATTCAGAAAGTATGTGCATTCTACATTATTGGTGCAGTATTTTATATTGTTAGTTAGGAAAGATTTTTAAATCATGTTATTCAAATCTATATATTTATTGACTTTCTTTTTGTCATCTTGTTCTATTATTTATTGAGCATGCTGTGTTAAAGTCTTCTCTATAATTGTTATTTGTCTATTGTACCTTTTAGTTCTGTCATTTTTTTCCCTTTTACATTTTGTGGCTATACTATTAGGTATATATATATAAGGTATAAAAATTTGAAATTATTTTCCTGGTGGATTGACTCTTTTGTCATGTTCTCTGTTTATCTTTAGCAATACTTTTTTTGTCTTAAAGTTTACTTTGTCTGATATTATTATAGTCATACCAGTTTCTTTTGCTTATTGTTTTTATAGTATATTTTTTCATCCTTTTATTTTTAAACTTTCTTTTTCCTTATATTTAAGATATAACTCTTAAAAACAATATGTAATTAATTTTAAAAATAATTATAGTTAAAAAAATCTAACCAACTTTACCCTTTCATAGAAGTATATTATTTATTTCTATTTAAGGTGATTACAAATATACTTAGGTTTTAATCTTTCATTTAACTATATTTTATTTGTTCCACCTATTTCTTCTTTTTTCATTTCTTTTGTTCTTTTTATTTTATTTTATTTATTTATTTGACAGAGAGAGACACAGTGAGAGAGGGAACACAAGCAGGACGAGTGGTAGAGGGAGAAGTAGGCTTCCTGTAGATCCCAGGACCCTGGGATCATGACCCGAGTTGAAGGCACTTAACAACTGAGCCACCCAGATGCCCCTTCTTTTGCTCTTTTTAAAAAAAGTTTATTTATTCAGGTAATCTCTACACCCATTATGGGGCACCAATGCATGACCCTGAGATCGAGTCACATGCTTTTCTGACTGAGCCAGCCAGGCACCCCTGTACTATTTATTTTTATTTTTCTGTTTTCTCCTTGTACTAGCCTGTCAGTTATGCATTCTTGTACTATTCTTTCAATGATTACTCTCAAGTTCAAAATGCTTCTTCAAATTATTCAAACTGATGTAAATAATAGCTTTCTCATTTCCAAGACACGGCAAGGATCTTACTACATTTGAACTTAATTTACCTCCAATGTTTATGCTATTATTTCATATATTTCACATATTTTAATTTTGTCTACATTTAGATCCTGAGACATTATCATTATAGCTGAATAGAGTCAATATTAATTTAGTTTTTATTTTATTTATTTAATTAAAAAAAGATTTTATTTATTTATTTGACAGAGAGAGAGATAGTGAGAGAGGGAACACAAGCAGGGGGAGTGGGAGAGGGAGAAGCAGGCTTCCTGCTGAGTGGGGGAGCCTGATGCAGGGCTCAATCACAGGACCCTGAGGTCATAACCTGAACCGAAGGCAGATGCTTAATGACTGAGCCACCCAGGTGCTCTGTAAGTAATTTTTTTTTTTTAAATTTTAAAAGATTTTATTTATTTATTTGACAGAGAGAGATCACAAGCAGGCTCCCCACTGAGCCAAGAGCCCGATGCGGGGCTCGATCCCAGGACCCTGAGGTCATGACCTGAGCCAGAGGCAGAGGCTTTAACCCACTGAGCCACCCAGGCGCCCCTGTAAGTAAGTAATTTTAAAAAACATTTTATTTATTTAAGTAATCTGTATACTCCATATGGGACTTGAATTTACAACCCTGAGTTCAAGACTTGCTCTTCCAACCCAGCCAGACACCCCAAATTTTTATCTGCATATTTACCCTTTCTGATACTTTTTATTTTTTCTTTCATGTTCTCAACTGGGGTCACATTTCTTCTACTCAAGGAACGTTCTGTAGTATTCTATTATTGCTGATCTGTGGGTTTTGCATTCTCTCTAATTTTGCCTGAAAATGTATTTCATCTTTTTTATTCAATCTTTATTTTTTAAGGGTATTTTCACTGGGTATAGAATTCTAGGTTGGTAATTATCTTTCTGTGTTTTAAAAGTACCATTTCATCGTTTCTATTGTAGAAGTCAATCATCAGCCCCATGATAGTTCCTTTGAAGATAATGTGTCTTACTGTCTGCCTGCTTTTATGATATTCTACCTGGTTTTCAGGAATTTTACTATGTACCTAGATGTGGTCTTTCTTCATATTTATTCTGCTTGGAGCTCCTGGTGCCTCTCGAATCTATAGGTTAATGTATTTTATTAATTGTGAATAATTCTTGGCTATTTTGTCTTTGAATTTTACTTCTGTCCCATTCTCTCTTTCTTAGCTTTCTGAGAATCCATTTACATGTATGTTAGGTCTTTTAACTATGCCCCATATATCTTTTACACTCCTTTCTGTATTTCCCTTTTTCTTTCTTTTTTAAAGATTTAATTAATTAATTAATTAATTAATTTGACAGAGAGAGAGGGAGAGAGAGAGATCACAAGTGGGCAGAGAGGAAGGCAGAGAGAAAGGGGGAAGCAGGCTCCTGGCTGAGCAGAGAGCCCAATGTGGGGCTTGATCCCAGGACCCTGAGATCATGACCTGAGCTGAAGGCAGAGGCTTTAACCCACCGAGCCACCCAGGCACCCTGTATTTCCCTTTTTCTATCTCTCTTAAACCTATTTATGTCTTCCTATTCTTGTTTACTATTTTTTTTTTTTTTTTTTTAGTTCTAGAATGTCCACTTAATTCTTTCTTATGGATTTTCTTCTGGAAGTATCCATTTATTTTCTTGAATACTACATTTCTTTTAGAGTACATGGATCTCCTGTAGGTATGATTATATTGTCTCTTTTCATCTTAATTTGGACTCATATAAATTTCATCTCTTGGATATTCTGATAATCTCTATTTTGAATGCTGTACAGAGTGTATGAAAATTGTAGTGATAGAGACTCTGGATGATGTAATTTTCTTCCAGAGGGTACATATTTTTACCTCTGGCAGGTAGATAAGCTAGTTAGCTTAATCAAATCAGGGATATAAGGCTGAGTTTCAATATTTATGAGAGTTGGTTTATTTCTGGTTAACCTTTTTTTTTTTTTTTTTTATGGTGAGGTCCTTAAGGAATTTTAACTGAAATTGTGGGATGTTTCTGAGGGCTCTCTCTGGAGCATCCTAGCTTCCATATTTTTGTCTGTACATCAGTGAGACTACACCATACTCTGCTAAGCTGTTCTGCTTCTTAGTTGCTCTTTATAACTTGACAAATGCCTTGAGGAGAAAAGCGCTGTGAATGTCAGGCCCATTTCATTATATGCCCTTTCTCTCTGGTATCCTGCCTTTTCAAGTTCTGGTTGTCTCAGTGCTTTTTTGGGCATCAAACATATTTTAAAAATATTATACCCATGATTGCGAGTTATTCTTGTCAGGATAGTTCATCTGATACAAATGAATTCACCATTTCGAGTAGCAGAAGTTCTTTTTAGCACTTTTGAAGATGATGATTACATAAATGAAAAATGAGGAGAGATGATGGTTCTTACATTTGCAGAATAGAGATGCATGCAGATTTTTTCCATTATGCCTTTTTTTTAAGAAAGATTTTATTTATTTATTTGAGAGAGAGAGAGTGTGTGTGAGAGAGAGCATGAATGGGGGAGAGGCAGAAGGAGAGGGAGGAGCAGACTCCCTGCTGAGGAGGGAGCCTGATGCAGGGCTCAGTCCCAGGACCCTGGGATCATGACCTGAGCCAAAGGCAGATACTCAACGGATTGAGCCACCCAGGCACCCCAATATATCTTATTTCTGAATGAGACAAAATGTATTACCAAGATGAATACACCAAGAGGTCATTTATCTGTTATACAAAATTATATCTATGGCATAAGATTGCTCTATAATTTTTAAAATTGAAAGCTTACTTCAGTTAGATTTACAGGAAAGTTGTAAAAGTACAGAGAATTCCCATATATCTTGGACACCATTTCCTATATCATAATTTCTTACATTAGCATGGTACATTTGTCACAACTAAGAAATCAACATTGATAGATTACTATTAACTAAAGTGCAGTTTATTCAGATTTAACTTGTTTTTTTCCAAATCTCTCTCTCTTTTTTAAAGATTTTATTTATCTTTAAATAAGATAAATTTATTTATATATATTTATACATATCTTAAGAGAGGATAAGGTCAGAGGGAGAAGCAGACTCCCCATGGAGCTGGGAGCCTGATGTGGGACTCAATCCTGGGACCCTGGGATCAGGACCCAAGCTGAAGGCAGTCGCTCAACCAACTGAGCCACCAGGCACCCCCCTAATATCCATTTTTCTGTTCCAGGATCCCATCTATGATGTCACATTACATTTAATCATCATGTCTCCTTAGCCTCCTCTGCTCTGGGACATTTTCTCAAATTTTCCTTCTTTTTGATGGGCTTTACCAAGCTGAAGAGTTGTTTGAAGAGTTGTTTTTTTGTAGAATGTACCTCAGTTTGGGTTTGTCTTATATTTTCTCATGGTTATACAGGTGCTGTGGGTTTGGGGGAGGAAGACCACAGAGATGAAGCGCCATATCTCGTTACATCATATTAAGAGTACATGCTATCAGCATGATGGTAAACCTTGATAACAGAGTGAGGTGGTGTTTTCCAGGTCTCTCCAATGTAAAACTACTTACCCTCTTTTACTCACTTTGATCTTTGGAAGCAAGTCTGTAGGTGCAATCTACACTCAAGTGGTGAAGAATTGAGCTCCACATCATTGAAGGGTCTGTAATTTTTAGTGATTTATTTACTGCCTGTCTGGTTGATCCCATAGTCAGTTAGTTACCCTTTCTTTCAGATTCCTCCTTGAGTCTAATACCACTTCAGCATATTGCCGTTAAGTTTACTCCCCAAATTTATCTGCTTTGCAGTAAAGATGAAGACAGACTCTGGATAATGTTACAGACATGCTAATACTGAAGACAAAAGAAGATAGGATTAAACATGGAAAATAGTAGTTGAGCATTTCTTTAAATATAAAAATCTATCTTAAATTCCACTTCATAAATATAAATTTTCAACTGCCATTATAATTACACAATGAGAATAAATGTAAAAAGATTAAGGTTCTAGTTCCAACTCTAATTAGCCATGTGATCCTGGAAAAAATTAGCTCAACGTTTTGGTGCTCAACTTCCTTATATCTGCAGAGGAAATATCTATCTGGATGGACTGTAATGCCTGTAAGTTCTTTTCTTTTAATTGAAGTGCAATTTACATACAGTGTTATATTAGTCTCAGGTGTACCATACAATGATTCAACAATTTTTTTTAAAGATTTTATTTTTAAGTAATCTACACCAACTTGGGATTCAAACTTACAGCCCCAAGATCAAGAGTCACATGGACTACTGACTGAGCCAGCCAGGTGCCCCTGATTCAGTAATTCCATATAAAGTCTCTAAGTTCTTAAAAGACTTATTGATTAAAAAAAAAAAATCAAAGGACCTTTAAGCAGATATTTTATTACACTACTGGTAAAGTTTTCCATAATATCTCTGTGGGGCCATCCCTGTTTCAAATGCAGTTGAAGAGGTGGAATCTTTATTTTCAGAAAGCAGAATGCTCTTGTTTGGTACCAATCTCGATAACAAGCTAGCAGCTCCCAACTGAGGGGAAATGATACAAGGGGAAAAAGCCCCAAATAGTCCCTTAACACTTTTAGGAAGAAAATACCAAAGGAAGAAATGTAGGAATATATATGGTTTGGCATAAACAATAGCTGTGATGTGGATCTCACCCTCTCTGTCATTTTTCTCCCTAATACTGCACATAATTTGATAATTTGTGTTGGAAATGAGAACATACCTCCTGGTTCTTGTGGTATAAGAATGACATCATCCATTTTTGTGGTTTGGCAAAAAAATAAATGAAATTTCTCACCTCAAATTTCAGAAAGCAAAAAGAATTGTTCTCAAGAAGAACTTGTCATTTCCTTGGAGTGATTATGAAACCTGTCTGTGGTTGTGGAGAATTTTTCTTCTCCAGGGAAAATTCATGAAAACTTGAAATTTTCCAGACTTGAGAAATAGTAGTAGATAAATAAAAATGTTGAGCATCTTAGTCTGTTGGTTCAACTTTGGGATGTGATTCAAATTGTGTGCCTGTGACTACGGTGGGGGCCCCGGGGTTGGGGGCGGGGAAGAAAAAATAAGCTGAGCCTAGCACTCTGAATACGAGATGGATTTTGTGTCAGTGCACCAGGCATGACTCTTGCTGGGTATGTGTGTGGGAAGGTGGAGACGTGGGGAAGAGGATTTAACACCGTATTCATTGGACGTGCATATATGTCAGCACTTTTCAGGTGCTTAGAAACTGAGCACTTTATTTTAGTGATTATAGTAGTCTGTGATGAAAACCTAAAGAAAAGCTACTTAGGCCGAAGTCTACACTGAGGGCCTAGGGAGGGTGATGAAATTCTTTCACCCATCCTGGGGTTTAAGAAGCCTCACATTTCAGCTCTAGGGCAGCTATGAGTACAGAGAGAGCAAGTTGAAGGACCCCATTAGTGTGAATGATGGCTTCCTTTTACACACCAGTCAATTTTCAGGCAAGACCTTTCATGCTGTCAGAAGATTAAAAAAAAAAAAAGCCTTTTTGAAAATGTCCTGGAGGTGACTTCATGGCAGAAGTAGATCCCAGATTAGTCCAAGCAGCTGTTTGTTTATATTGTTCACTTATTTTGAAAACTGTTAACCTATTGTTTCCAAGATGACAAATAAGTGGATTCTAAGGTCACTTAGAATCAAATGTTAATCTTCCTAGTGTCAACACTAGGGCAATTTGGGAAAGAAATAGAATCCTTCCCTTTCCTAAGCCCTACCCCTTTATTTTGTTACTCCACAAATTATATTTAAAAAAACAAAAACATGGCCCTTTTTCAGGGAGTGTTTTCCCTTGTGATGCCTGGTTCACGTGGGCCAGGAGAAATCCTTCATACTTCCTCTTCCTACCCAGGATCTTTGCCTTTTTTTGAGATAAATATAATAATTTTATCAGTAGCACATAAGCAAATCAAACTTATATGGGTTTAAAATAATTTTAATCTTTAAAAAATGATTTTTTCATCTAAATTAAAATGTTTAATTGTTTTTTAGGGTCTTAACTTACTTTGTCTTCAGTGTTGGTTGTCTGCCTATCTGAGGGTAAAACTAGAAAGGAATCAGTGCTGGAAAGATTTTTTTTAAATTAATAACATTAAAAACTTTATTACTGAAGTATAATTAATATATAAGGTAATATTAGTTTTAGGGGTACAATATGTTGATTCAGCCATTCTATATATTACTGAATGTTCACCACAATAAGTATAGTCACTATCCAATATTATTACAGTATTAGTGACTATAGTCTTTATGGTATACTGTTAAACATTAAAAACATTTAAAACTCAGTTATTTGGTATCTAGATCATTCATTGATCCGGGCCTTGGAAATTGAGACTCTGCTCTGAGCAAAAGGGGCTCAAGCAGTGCTAGAATCACCCCCTCCTCAAATACCCACAGTTCTAGTAGTGAGCCTGGGGCACCGGGGTAGTCTTCTCCAATAGGGTGAGTTCCCCTTTGTGGTCCAGTGGAGATTATGACAGCTCATCAAAGAAGTAATATTAATTTTGAACCTGAAAGGGAAAAGCCTGGACTCCTTTCCCTCAAGAGATTCCTTGGTTTTTATGCATATATAGGTTTCCATCATCATCAGGTTATGACAAGATTGTGGTCTAAAGACTCTCCACCTCATTCTACTTTTTCCCCTTTTATCTTGCAGAGGTGTGACCACCAAATAAACCACTTGAATTCCTAACTCTGTCTCAACATCTGCTTCTAAGAGGACCTACCTGACATAGATCACCTAACTTACTAGCTCATTTTAACTTCCCAGTAACCTTCGAATACTTATCCAGTAGTAATGATCTCTCTTTGAGGTCTCAGAGAGCTGAGGCACAAAAAGATTGGTCATTTGAATTAGTTGCACCTAGAGACCCAGTCTAATGACCCCAGTGTAGCACCTTTTCCACCGCGTTAGTCAGGGGGCTTTGCAGGAATGATTCTGGCTTCCTTGAATGGAAGAGTAGTTAAGAGGAAGTTCACAAAATCAAGGAATGTTGGAGAAGCAAGGCTCAGAAATGAAGGCTACTAAGGGCATTTCTGGGGTTCTTCGAAGTAGGAACTAATGCATGGTTTTGTGAAGGTACCACTACTGGGATAGCTGAATGCCTCAATTCTCCCCTCCTCCTTGCCACTTTTCCGTCTGAGAGTCAAGCCTCTGGAGAAAGACTGATTGGTTCTATTTGGGTCCCATGACCACTCCTCTCAGCAAAGAGGGCTGGGAACCTTGAATGAAAATCCCATCAAATTCACACTTAATGGAAAAAGAGATAATTCCTCAAAAGATAATAGGCGTGCTATTACCAAAAGAAGCCTGCTGGCAAACGACAAATGTCCTTCGCAGTTCCTAAAGCCACTCTTCTCTGAGTCTTGAACAGTGTCCCATGTCCTGCCTGAAATCAGGGAGTGAAATATATATCTACTCAAGGTGATTTAGAGTCTTCAGCTTTCCATTTAGTTGCCTTTTCATTGTATCCTTTGAGAGGAGAAAGAATCCAGTTCTTAGATGGTGACTGATCCATAGCAGGCATCTAACCAATGCTTGCTAAATGAGCCTTCTCAAAGGAACCTGAGAGCTCAGCTGCAAGAATTTCTTGTCCTCTCCTGTGAGTCTGTCTGGTTTTACATGCAGAACTGCTTGTCTTCTTCTCCCACTCCTCCCTGTAGCACTGGGCACTAACTCCTCAAGATGTCCGTCTTAGTCTGCTGGAGACTTGTTTATAATAAGAAAGAACGAAATGGCGGGCATTTTGTTCCCGCATTCTTTGAGTGTGCTGAGAAATCTCTGTAGCCTCCACTCACTTACTTGCTCCATAAATATTTACCGATAGCCTCCTCTGGTTGAGGCACTGGTGATATGACAACGACTAAGGCAAATCAAGTCCCTTCCTTCATATAATTTATATTCCTTCTATTATGTTAACATGAGAAGCTGACAATAAATAAAGAAATGAAATTTTGCAGATTGTTGTAAGCACCACAGAAAAACTATAGCATAGTGGGACGGGGAGTAGCTGGGATGGTCAGGATGATCAGGGAATGCCTCCCTGAGGCAGTGATACGTGTGCTGAGACCCGAGTGACTCGCCAAGATTTGAGGAAGAGCCGGGGAACCCAGGGCTCGGGCGCTGGAATGGGACTCTGCTGAGTGTGTTGGAGGGCTGGGAGTAGAGCCTGGTAGACAGGAAGAGAGTGAATGGAGGCAGAGCAGGGAGAGATGTGGCTAGAAAGGGTGCAGGGGTCCGATGATGGACATCGGCCTCAGTGAGCAGGACTGACTTGTCCCTTCGACACTGTCTAGGGCCCATAATACCTTTTGGGTTTGTGAAAATGTTTTAATTTCTTTTAAAAGAAACAGATAGTATAGGGACACCTGGGTGGCTCAGGTGGTTAAGCAGCTGCCTTTGGCTCAGGTCATGATCCCAGGGTCCTGGAATCGAGTCCCACACTGGGCTCCTTGCTCAGCAGGAAGCCTGCTTCTCCCTCTCCCTCTGCCTCTGCTTGCCTCTCTGTCTTCTTGTGCTCTCTCTCTCTGACAAATAAATAAAATCTTAAAAAAAAAAAAAAGAAACAGATAGTATAATAAGAGTGAATATATAATAATGAATCCTGCCTGGATTATATTCATCTTTCTGTGAAGATAGCCATCAAATGTAATTTTTATTTTTAGTTTTTCATGGAGGAAGGGGCACACAAAGGCAAAACTGCCTAGGGCTCATGAAGCTCAGTGTGGTGGTGCTGGTGGTGAGGACGTTTCTATTGCAGCCAAGCTCCGTCTGCACCATGAGCATCTTCCCCCAGGTTATTAAGTTCTCCAAGATTTTCAAGTGTCGGTTCTTCATAAGTTTCTTTAGCAGTTGGCTACCTCAAAGCCTCTTTTCTGATAACACAACCCCAGAAACCATAACAGCATCTACATTTCTAAGGAAGACCTTCCAGGGACCAGGACATTGAAAAGAAGTAGCACAGTATGTAGTGACAAGTTCTCTTAAGTCTTAGCTCCTGATAAGGGGTGCCTGGGTGGCTCAGTGGGTTAAAGTCTCTGCCTTCAGCTCAGGTCATGATCTCAGGGTCCTGGGATCTAGCCCTGCATCAGACTCTCTGCTCAGCAGGGAGCCAGCTTCTCCCCCCGCGCCCCCCCCCCCGCCTGCCTCTCTATGTCAAATAAATAAATAAAATCTTTAAAAAAAAAAAAAAGAAAAAGTCTTAGCTCCTGATAAGCCATAGGACAGGACACCTTTTATTTGCTTTGGTGCTGGAAAGGAACGTAGAACAATGTCTGTGATTTATCTTTTTTTTTTTTTTTAAGATGCTGTCAGCATTGTTATCTTGAAGTACAAATAATTTGCTGTCTGTAGAAAACAATTCATACGCTACTCTCATGAGGGTTAGTCAGGATGGGGATTATTATGATCTTAAGGCATTTTATAAATGAGGAGATGGATGAGAAATTCATAGAACTACTAATTGGTGAAATTGGGACTCATGTCAAGAACTCTGGACTCCAAAATGTATGCTCTTAACATAGGAATTACTGTTAATAATGGATCTAAAGGTAGGCCCTGGCTCTTGGTAGATGATCAGTGGAAATATACTGAAGACTAATAAAATAAACTATTTAGGAGCCTCTGAAAAAAATAAGTTTCAGGTTGTGTAGTTAAACAGAAATAAGGGGAAAAGGCAATGAGATGAAAAGCATTCACTAACACCTGAATTGCTTTCAAGTTTCTATTAGCGGTTATCTGCACTTGCCTAGTTTTCATATGCAAAAGACTAAAGCAGGAAACAACTATGTGGCAGAAGACAAGTTTCTGGAATATTTTTTTCCTTCTTTCCTCCTTATTACCTTACGAAACTTTTTTTTTTAATTAGAACTTGGTGGCAAAGCAAATGTTGAAATCATGAATTAGATAATCAGTTGAGTGTATCCGTAAACTCTTTTGTTATCTCACTGAACTGAAATTACCCAAATTTAGGTGCGCTCAAGAAGAATTTATGGATTGTTTACTACATCTTCCTAGTCTTGTGGGAGACAGGAACAGAAATAACCTTTCTGTAGAATGTGAGCTTTTTGAGGTCTGTAGAATGTGGATTTTAGGTCTAGCTTGTCTTTATGTATAGATCCCAGCACATGGCTTGGGGCATGGAGGTCTGCTCTATGTTGAATCTGTCTTTAGTTAAAATAAGCTCTTGAAACCTGGTGATAAATCTAGGTTCTAGACACTCAAAACAAAAATTTGCAGGACACCCTCTCTGTTTATTGCTCCTTAAATTCCCATTATCTCCCTTTATTTCTTTGTTCATCTAAGTCTTGAGCCCAGCCCTCCATGACTTTTTTCTTATCCTGGGACTAGGGGATCCTTTCATCTTTGGTAGTGAATAAGCAGCCATCTATGAAGAAACAGACTTATTACTATAAAGGCAAGAGAAAAAGCAGGTTTGGGGTAGGCCATAACTGTGAGTGAAGAAAGAATAGAGCTGAATTAATACTAAATTTAGCAAGTTAATCCTAATGCTTTGTTGCTGTAGATAGCATAGAAATAGTGACGTTCTAGACAAGACCTTCTCAGATGAGGTTGCTTTGGCCCAGTACCTTAGCTTGGAAGTTCAGTAGTTGTTCCACTTAGAAGACTTTCTGGAATTAACTTTCATCATCAAGGTTTATGAAACTCATAGGAGATTGACATATAAGCTGAAATATTAACCTAGCAATTTGTGTTGGTAAATACTCCTTGCCCGTGTTATTCTGCTCACTAGTCAGGGTCCCAGGAAGGCAGAATTTCAATTCAAATAATTTCCAATGAAGACTAGAATCAGAGCAAAGGTAGGTAGATGGCCTCCTGGACAGGTCATACTGGCTGTGATGAATCTCTGGGACCATCCCTGCCCAACAGCAGACTGTACCTCTGAAATCAGCAGAAAATCTGTGTTTTGTAATCTAGTGTTTTACCATGTATGGCACTAGAATACAAGAATATCCCCTCACCCTTCTTGATACATAACTCAGCTTCCTCATCTGTGAATGGGTAGAATACAAATAGTACTGGCCTATAAGGGTATTGAAAGGATTGGTGAGTTAATATAAGCTGAACACTTAGAATAATATGCCTGGTGCATAATACTACAATCAAGGTGTGATTAGCTATTGTTGTTGTTATTATTATTTATTTTTATTTAAATTCAATTAATTAACATATAGTGTATTATTAGTTTCAGAGGTAGAGTTTAGTGCTTCATCAGTTGCATATAACACCCAATGCTCATTCCATCAAGTGCCCTCCTTAATATCTGTCACCCAGTTACTCCATTCCGCCACCTGCTTCCCCTCCAGCAACTCTCAGTTTATTATTATAATTTTTATTACTATTTTCCCAGACACTTTGCAGTTTTCCTTCTACTGTGTTGATCTTTCTAGAGACTTTCTTAATTTAAGTATTTAGATATCAACTTTCCCGATTATAGTCTCATTCTGGTCATGCTTCCCTGGGGTCACACCCTAATCACCTGACTTGTTTTAGATGTCTCAGAGTTCTCCAGCCACACATTTACTGTTCACTACCCATTTCTACATGTGGCTGATATGGTCGGCTTTGCATTCTTTTCTTCTAGGTGTGCTCTTGGGGAATAACTAGACAGGTGAAAATCTTCAGACGGATGGTTTCATCCTTCTAAGTTGAGACGTCCTAAGCCTAATTTCTTTTCACTTTTTTTTTTTTTAAGATTTTATTTATTTATTTGACAGAGAGAGAGATTGAGATCACAAGCAGGCAGAGAGAGAGGGGGAAGCAGGCTCCCTGCAGAGCAGGGAGCCAGATGTGGGGCTCAGTCCCAGGACCCTGAGATCATGACCCCAGCAGAAGGCAGACTCCCAACAACTGAGCCACCCAGGAGCCCTTCCTTTCACTTTGTATCTTGCAGATAAATGAAGACCAAAACATCTTGAGAAAATTTACATTATATTCTTGCCTTCATAGTAACATTGGCTCAGTAACGTGTCATAGATCAGAATGAACCAAATGGACCTCTGGATGTTAATTTTTGTCTTCTTCACTCTCTGGACTCTCAGCTAGATCTTGGCATCTCCTGCTCAGGGGCACTGCTACTCCCCAGATCTGAGCTCCTTATGCCTGTGGCTGTGCTCCTGCCATCCCGACCTCCTCAACCCAATCCCCTGTTCTATCTCCTACCCATCTCACACCCACCCAACTTGCCCACCCATGCCTACCTTGCTCTCCCCTTTCAGGTGGAACCTGAACACATGTAGTATGTGTCATACATTGGTTTTCTCTTCTGAGTAAATTGGCACCAATTTGTGGAAATAAAATTTCCACAATAAAAAGACACAATAAAATTGTCCCCTCTTGACAGACTCATTGTTGGCTGTAATTAGGAAGAGGGGAGGGGGAAAAGGATCTGGGAAGGATGAGTGAAGCATTCAGGATATATTAGCATCCTGATACATCAGTTTTGTGGTGTTTGGAAGTCCCAAATGCATGGATGTTGCAATGATCAAGAGTCAGGACAATTAGAAGGTGGATAAAAATCCCACCAAGGTTGATTAATAAATTGCATACATAAATAGTATACAGATGAATGCTAAACCAGATATCGTATTATGGAATTTCCTCTTTCGGAAACAGAATCTGATTATTATTTCACCAGAACCTACAAAACCTGCTTGCTGGTCTGATTTCACAGCATGGATTTATTATCACTTTATATCTATCATAAATGATTAAATATGTTTATCACTTGTAAAGGTAGCACTGTTATCAGTTAATTTAGTATGGATATTTCATTGTGTAAAGTTTCTCTATGTTAGTTTCATAAGTCTTTCTAGGGGAAGGGGAGAATGGGGCGTTATTTAAGGGAAGAGGAAAAATGTTCTGGTTTGGGAAGAGGAAAAATGTTCTGGAGATGGATGGTGGTGATCGCTGCACCGCATGAATGTATTTAATGCTGCTGAGCTGTACATTTAACAATGGTAAATCTTACGCTATGTATATTTTCCCACGCAAAAAGAATGAAAGTCACTCTTGCTTGTGATAAAAATGTAAACAGCACGGAAGGATGGCAGTAAAGTTTGTCTCTCTGCCTTTTACCACCACCTGTTCTCATTCCTTAGATGTAACCACACCCTTTTAGGAATCTATTATAAATCAAGTATATATATTTGCATAGGACTGTTACCTATTTTTAAAAAACACATACCATTTGGACCCTTGCCTTTAGCACTTAACAATGTATCTTAAGTACATATATATGTATTTTATTGAAAATATTTTTTCATATCAACACCTATAGAGTCTCTTTATTTTTTAAAAAAACCATATGAGGGCGCCTGGGTGGCTCAGTGGGTTAAAGCCTCTGCTTTCAGCTCAGGTCATGGTCTCAGGGTCCTGGGATCAAGCCCCACATCGGGCTCTCTGCTCAGCGGGGAGCCTGCTTCCCCTTCTCTCTCTGCCTGCCTCTCTGCCTACTTGTGATCTCTCTCTCTCTCTCTCTGTCAAATAAATAAAATAAAAAAAACAAAACAAAACAAAACAAAAAACCATATGATATTTCTCCTACTAACAAACACTTAACTTCGGTTATGATGTAACACAGCGGTATTTCAGTTAAAACGGTTATCCTTGTCTTTTTCTTTTCTTTTTTTTTAAAGATTTTATTTATTTATTTGACAGAGAGATCACAAGTAGGCAGACAGACAGGCAGAGAGGGAAGGAAGCAGGCTCCCTAATGAGCAGGGAGCCCCACGCGGGACTCCATCCCAGGACCCTGAGATCATGACCCGAGCTGAAGGCAGACACTTAATCATCTGAGCCACCTAGGAGCCCCTCCTTGTCTTTTTCTGACATCTGGCTCATTATCTGGCTCTGCAATTGTTCCTCATATTCAGTCATTCATTCCGAACAGATCTGATGAGGTTCTAGTGTGGGGGATGTTATACACTAGACAATCCTAAGCAGACACTTGTTCTCTAGTGCCATAAGGAGTTAATATAACTCTTCATAATCTTCTTTATCTTCATAACCTCATTTCACCATTCCATACATTTTGGCTCAGGAATACTCTAAGCATACAACGTAAATGTTGAATTAAAAAAAAAAAAGCCTGGTCTGCTTGTTTACAAACTTGACTATAAACCTGATTTAGAGTACTTTGTACACATCAGCACCTACTGCCTCCAATCTTCATCAGATCCCTTGGACAAGTGGTTCTAGAAATTCTGCCCCACAGCCTATCCCTCCTAATTCCCTTTATTCCAATTCCTTCTTTCTTCCCACTTGAGGCTGCTGGGTCTCCTGCCCTCTTCCATTTCTAAGAAACCCCTTCCTATAGGCCTATAGATTCCTTTCTTCTGCCCCCTTTAGATTTTCTTGAAGAGCTGAATGTATAGGAGATGTAGAGGTACTTCTACTGTAGATAGGTATGTACCAGAAGTGTCCTTTGTCCTAGAAACAGAGGATTCCTGACCCCTCTGTCACTAGAACATGGATTTGCTTTCTCATGAATATCAAAAGTGCACTGACTAGATTCAAGCACAACATTAGCTCTGTGGTTCATCTGCTTATGAAGTGCTCAGGCTCCCCTGGGGCTGCCTACAAAGCCCACCACCCTTTGTCATATTGTTTCTCTGGGAAAATGTATCCAAGTTCCCAATAATTGACTTGCCAATGTCTATTTGGGAATAGAGCCCATTTACAAACTGCAAATAGCTGGTTCTTTTTCTCAAACGTATTATATTTCTCTCTCTCTCTCTTTTTTTCACACAAAAGTCTGTGAGATAAGTATCTTCGTTGATAGAACTCATATTTTAATTGATAAAAAAAATCAATCACCTCATGCACACACACTGGGCTCCAATTGGGCCAATGTTTGTAATCTGCCTTTGTAGTGGTTGGAATTAGAGGGGATGAGGAAGTGGATGGGCCAGTAATAAATGTTTCTTGCATTAGCAGAAACTTTCTGTCTATTTTAAAGTAAGGGATGGTACCCAGGGAGAAATGTTATGAAAGAAAACTCGCTTGCTATTGCAGATGTGTGGTGAATATATTGCCCTTATCTTGTGTTCTCCAAACAAATCTGCCCTCATGGATATCATCCAAAGCCATGGGAAAGATAAATTTAGGAAGGGAAACCCAATTAGGAAAATTCATGCTGGGGGATATATAAAAGGAAAACCACAACAATAAATGTTCCAAAGAGTGAAAAACAGTAATAAAAATAAATAAGCAGAGGCAGACGGGCAGGCTAGCATCCAGAGAGAATCATGAGTAGTAGAATGAGGGTATTCAGAAAGGAATTTCTATGGATCAGGACCTAAGGATCTGTTTAGCGGGGCTGAGTTTAAAACTCAAGCTTTCTCAATAAGTTTTTTTTATACGCTTCCCCCCCCCTTTTCTTTATGAAAACAAAACAATTTTCAAAAGTGTTTAACCAATACATTTTTGGGGTGGGGGTCATTTTTGAAATGTCAGGGGCCTTATCTGTCAAGGATAGATGTGTTATTTTGATTTTTCTACTTTTTTAAAAAGGTTTTTTGTTTTTTTTTTTTTAAAGGTTTTTATTTATTTGACAGAGAGATAAAGAGAGAACACAAGTAGGCAGAGCGGCAGGCATAGGGAGAGGGAGAAACAGGCTCTCCGCTAAGCAGGGAGCCCAACATGGGGCTTAATCCCAGGACCCAGGGATCATGACCTGAGCCAAAGGTAGCCTCTTAACCAACAGAGCCACTCAGGCACCCCTGATTTTTGTACTTTTAAGTATTAATAGATTGACATGAAAAGGACAGTACATTGATTGTGGGTCAAATACTAATGATTACGGACTGAACTATGTTTCCCCCCAAATTCAAGTGTTGAAGTCTCAACACCCATTTCCTCAGAATCTGACTGCATTTGGAGACAGGGTCATTATAGAGGTAATCAAGTTAAAATGAGGTCACTAGGGTGGGCCCTGATCCAATATGACTAATGTTCTTAGAAGAGGAGACTTGGAGACAGACATGTATGGAGGGTTAATGTTGTGAAGACACAGGGAGAAGGCAGCCATTCACAAGCCCACAAGTGAAGAAGAGATCCTGGAACCTACCCTTCCCTCATAGCCCTCAGAAGGAACCAGCCTTGCCAACACCCTGATCTTGGAATTTGGGTTTCTACAACCGTGAGAAAATATATTTCTGTTGAAGCCACTCAGTCGGTGGTACCCTCTTACGGCAGCCCAGGCAGACTGGTAGACCGATTGATTATGCCCCAATTCTCAGAGCTGGAGAGGAAATGAAACAGGACATTCAGCTTATTGGAGAATTAAAAGGAACAGATGGGAATAGGTATGGTAATGTCCTAGAAGCCCAAAGGGCTAAGGTTGCCGGTTCCAGTGAGTGTATAGCCTTAAACTAAAACTGGCCCCCAAAGGAAGAGGCTGCTGGCCATTATTCAAAGTTCTAATTTGTCTTCCCAGGGCAAGAAAAGGACTAGGTGAAATCACTGAATTCATTTTCAGCTCCATTTGAACTCAGAGTTTTACAAAATACTCTTCTGTGAAGTAGACCATTTCCCTCTACATGCGTGGGAAGAAGTTTATAATTAGAACATCCTGGGGAACTTCTTCTATTAATTGTTGCATACCTGAAATATCACAAAAGAGAGTGTAGGTAAAAAATTAATTGGAATCATTGTTTTGCCTTTGTCATTACAAGAAGCTACAAGAATAAATGCCTTATGGCCTTGGGCACTACAAAGTCTTTATCAAGCCAAGACAATAGGGGTTTCTGGAAGTTTGTGAACTTGAGAAACCTGCAGGGTGTGGGGAGAGCAGAGCTTGAGGCCATGAAGACACTCTGTTCAGAGCACAAAAGTATTATATAGAACAAAACCTCTTCTGTCCCCTCCCCCCCAGATGCAGGTTGGTAACCTTGAAGATTTACAAAGGAAAAAAGGAATATGTTACAGAAAAATTGAAGGTTTTTCCCTCTTTAAAACAGTCCTCTCAAACATGAGATTTTTAAATCTCTGGAAATCTCTTGACCCTGGCCTGAATTCCAGTGCAGAGGTTAGAAACCTGGATTCAAGAAGCAGGCTGCGTGGGGCACCTGGGTGGCTCAGCGGTGGCTCAGTCAGTTAAATGTCTGCCTTCAGCTCAGGTTATAATCTAGGGTCTTTGCTCAGCAGATAGCCTGCTTCTCCCTCTGCCTGCCTCTCTCTCTCTGTGTCAAATGAACAAATAAAATATTTTTTTTTTTTTTGAACAAATAAAATCTTAAAAAAAAAAAATCTTAAAAAAAAAAGATGCAGGCTACTCGCATTTGGATCTCAGCTTGTTACCAGCTATGTGAGCTTGGATCGGAACAAAGCCTCAGTTTTATCATCTATAAAATGGGAATACTAAGGCAGGACACTTACTTCATAGAGTTGTTTAGAGTGTTGAGTGGTGTATTCCAGGCGAAACACAGAATCTGTCCCATGGTAAGTACTCAAAAAATATTCATTTTTATCATCCAGACTTCAAGGATGATTGTATATGTCAATAATGAGGTGGACACTGTTGTTCCTTTGAATTCAGACTTAAGTGTTTGACATTTTGGAGAGTTGTGGGCTCTGGGCTACGTCTTCTGTTCTGTTTATGCTGATGCTACAGAGGAGGTGGGGTTTGGTTTATTTTCTTTTTGGTGACTCTTCTGTACTTTAGAATCTTGTTTAAGGCTGATGTTTGCTTATTGATTTTCTGTCTGAATGATCTATCCATTGATGAAAGTGGGTTATTAAAGTCCCCTACTATTGTTGTATTGCTGTCTATTTCTCCCTGTAGGTCTGTTAATACTTGTTTTCTATATTTAGTTGCTCCTAGGTTAAGTACATAAATATTTACAAAAGTTATATCCTTTTGCTGGGTTGAGCCCTTTATCATTATGTAATACCCTTCTTTGTCTCTCTTATTACAGTCCTTGTTTTCAAGTCTATTTTGTGTGCTAACCCAGCTTTCTATTAGTTACATTTGCATGGAACAACTTTTCCATTCCTTCACTTTCAGTTTGTATGTGTCTTTTGCATCTATCTGAAGTGAGCCTCTTATAGGCAGATGTAGATAGGTCTTGTTTTTCTTTTTTTTTAAGTAATCTCTACACCCAGTGTGGGGCTTGAACTCATGACGCTAAGATCAAGAGTTGCACACTACCCACTGAAACAGCCAAGCACCCCTATGCTCTTTTCATTAGAGAATTTAGTCCATACTGTCCTATACTTTAAATATAGGAGTTTTATATGGAGAATAAAATAGTATCAGAGTTAATGTAGGCATATACATTTGTACAGCTCTATGAGAGAATTAGATCAGGCTGCAGAAGAAGTTTAATTTGGAAATACAAAATCTGACCACTTCTACTTTGTTCTCCTTGTAAGTAGTGTCAACCTTAAAAAGTTATTTTACCAGCAAAAATGGGTTTATTCATGAATAGCAGAGAACTGCAATTCCAGGCAAGCCAGCTACAACAAAAACCACTGGCAAGTCCACAAAACAAAGAAGAATGCTTTTTTCTAGAGGAAGTGGGGGTGGGGGTGGGGATTGGGAAGGCTCTTATAAACAAAAATTCAGTTTGAAGTAAACTGGAAGTTTAAAGTATGGTTGTTTTTCATTGGCTGAGTTGTGACCATATCTCGTTGTCTGGGCTATTACCTAGGAGGAGGAAAACCTTTCTTCTTCCTGTTGGGATAGTAAAGTAGTATTGGTTTGTTCTTTCCTTCTTTCCTTCTCCTCCTCCTCCTCCTCCTTCCGTTGTTGTTGTTGTTCTTCTTTTAAGATTTTATTGTTTGAGATAGAGTGAAAGAGAGAATATGAGCAGCAGGGAGGGGCAGAGGAAGAGGGAGACTGATGTGGGGCTTGATCCTAGGACCCCGAGATCATGACCTGAGCCAGAGGCATTGGCCCAATGGACTGAGCCCCTCAGGCACCCCCACTGGTTTCTTTTTTGGATTTGCAATTGATGACCAGTGGTAAGGCATGAGAACTCCCCTGCCAAACCTCCTGACTCCATTTTAGTGAGGTTTCCCTTTGTTAATTTTCACAGTAGCATGGGACACAGTGCCCTGTGTGATGCTGAGTATGGGTTGGGGGCTTAGTGAGTTCTTGTGGATTGTTTGACAGATATTTTAGAGGATCCTGAAAGCCCTATGCAGCACAGAGTCATGTGGAAGGATATCAGAGATATCAGGGGATACACAAATCTGGTGGTCTTTCAGTGTTTGGTGTTTTTTTTTTTTGTGTGGATTTTTCCAACACTGTTATATTATTCAGGGTCCCAGCAAGAAATAGATAGCATATGCAAATCAAGGGATAGGAAGATGATATAATGAAGGGACAGTTCAAAAGGTCTTGGTAAGGTGTTGGGCAACCCCACAAAGGATAGAGCAGTATGCTGGAGCTGTCACAGTTGGTTGCTAACCCCTAAGGCTTGAGGGGATGGTGGAAGGATGGATTACTGGAACTTGGAGGGGGAGCTTTGTGGAGGGGCTGTCTGACAAAATCTGAGCTTTTTGGTGGAAGGTGTTTCTTCCTTTTGGTGGAGGGAAGGAGCTGGGGGAAAGTTTCTGATCTCCCCTCTCCATCCCTCTTTTCCTCCGCAGAAGCCAAATGACAAGGGAGCCTCACTGATACCATCTATGGTCAACTCCGGGGTCCACAGAGCAGGGCAGAGAGAGGTGGAGAGCAGACAGGGAGGGAAACAGAAGGTACCCAGCCCTGTCATCTTTACTGTGGGTGCTGCCTTAAGGAAACGAAATGGAAAAGAGTCAGACCATCTGTTTCAATCTGTTATGTGGAATATTCTTTAGGAATGCACATGTCAGCTGATGCAAAACTGTGCCCCAACCTGTTTATTAGCATTTCTTCCTCTTTTTTTCATCCTATGCTGGTTACTTATCTTTCATATTTGACTGGTATTGTAATGAGCAATTCATTTCAATAGACTTCCATGCAGCAAACCAACTCTAGCTACCGTGAGGGACAGATAATATTAGGGACTGCATTTTTTTATTTTTCTGTCTCTCAGCTCCTACGGACTCAGGTAGTTTGAATCCAGTGAAATTTTACTGACTTCAATCATGGGTTGGCACAATCAGTAACTTGGACATTTAAGCTAATCAAGTAATTCATAGTTGTAGCCTACCCTATTTCCAAAAGGGAGTTAAGTTCACCTGGAAATGTGAGGCTAGAGGAAGAAAATCCCTCCAGGATCACTCTGTGGCATGAACACCAATCACTGATTTTTCTGTAGGCATATGTTGACTTGTGATCAATGGGTATGCCCATAAGTGTTTAACAACTCACTCTCTGGATAAAAAGCCCTGACCTGTAGCATTGGCCTATTTCTGTGGTGTAAATACTCCCAGCATGGCCCATTTCAAGCTAGCAGTACAGTACCTCTGACTGTGGAGTTGGGAAGAGACACACAAGAACTGGCTCTGGAGAGCCTAGAGGTGCTGACTCCAGCACACCGCTGCATGTAATGCCTCCTTCCCTAACAGGTACAAACACTGTGGGCATGTGGAATTTCTCCCTAGCTGTCTCTAAGTAGGGCCAGGACTGGAAGTCTCTGGATCATTCATCACACTGTAGGCTTGGGAATGGATTCAGAGTCATTTATTCTGCAGTTGGAGCATGAGGGACTCTGCTGTTGTGTTAGGATCTTTGATGCTTACTAGAGAAGTCTTACCAGATCATTGCCAGCTTATGAAAACAGTCACAGTTGTCAGCATATTCTTGTTTCATTAATGAGCATATAATATTCTTTCTTTCTATTTTGCCATTTGCCACTTTGAGGAATCACCCAGAAGCATTTAGGAAGTGAAGTTTTATGTAAGTTCCTTAAGGTTTTAACTTTCTCCCTTCCACTAAAAGGAATAGAACATTTCATTTCCTAAGGTTTAGAAATGATTGAAGTTGATTTGTATAAAAGTGGAAAATCATTTAACTCTTTTTTCTATAAAAGCCCAGAGCAGAATATGCATTTCTTTCTTAAGAGTACTTGACATGTTGATATTTATAGCATCCTATATGGTTCCCATTTTATATACATTTCATATTTCATTATGTGATACAGTATACATTTCCATGTGTATTATAAGTATCTAACATGAGTATAATATTAAGTTAGAATAAGGTTACAATAAAGTTAGTACTAAAATAAGCAACAAACATTCCATCTATTTTTAATCATATTTAACTCAAAGTTGTTCTACATTATAAACTAAAATGTGCCAAAAGTTATAGCCATGTAGCAAATGAATCTGGACAACATATTTTAGCTATTCGCCAAACAGTTATTTCTATTTTATTTACCCAAATAAATACATTCATGTGCTCTTTATTTCCAGTACAAAATCCAATTTATTTACAACAGATACTCAACAAAATTAAATATATGTTTATGGTGATATAGTTTTATTATATATATATATATATATTTTTTTTTAAATATTTTATTTATTCATTTGATGGAGAGAGAGAGATCACAAGTAGGCAGAGAGGCAGGCAGAGAGGGAGGAGGAAGCAGGCTTCCTGCTAAGCAGAGAGCCCCATGCGGGGCTTGATCCCAGCACCCTGAGATCATGACCTGAGCCAAAGGCAGAGGCTTTACCCCACTAAGCCATCCAGGTGCCCTTGTATATATATTTTTAAAGATTTTTTTCATTTGAGAGAGAGAGCACAAAAGCAAGAGCAAGAGCACTTTATAAGAAGGGAGAAATAATATTTCTTGTATGTTAAAATGCACATCTGAGCTATCTGTAATTGGGAAGAATTTAGCTAGTTTTCTAACTGGTTTCTTGTTTATTTTTGACAAACATAGGTTTTAAGTCATAGATTTTAGCTAAGTAAGATAGATAGCCTTATAAATAATTGGATTAGGAAAGTATATTAATTGGGTTTATGTTCTTTTCAAAAATGTGTTAAATTTGAGTATATGTATTGTACACATTTTTCATTAAGTAGTAGTGACAGGCAAAATAAAAACATGAATAAATCATTCAATTTAAAAAATTGATTTTATTTATTTGGATAAATAAATAAAATCTAATTAATCTAAAATCTAAACATTAAAATCTAAACATCCAAAGAGCATAGAGGGAATTAACATATACTAACTTCTCCGTTTGAACTAATTTCATCCATCCATCCATCCATCCATCCATCCATCCATCCATCAAATAGATATAAGTTATGTGTTCTCAATGCTTTTCCCCCTTCAAATGTTATACTAACACCAGGGATACCAAAATGAAAACAACAGCAACAACAATAACAAGTTTCTTGCTTTAAATTGCTTTCAGGGAATAATTAATTCAGTGGAACTGAGAGCACTCAGGTGATTAGCACAGGAACTTTCCACCCAGTTGGATGAGGGCTCAAGTTGCAGTTCATTAACTGCTATAGAGAGCATAGTTCTTGATCTCGTGCATGCATCAGTGTTTCCTCGCTGCCTCTGCAGAGGTCAAGTGTGTCTGGTGGTTCTGTTGTGGTATTATGACCTTTAGTGGGTTCTTTTAAGCTTTTACTCCATCTGATAACACTAGTCTGCTCCCCTTTGTAAATTGGTCTGACTGATTAAATCCATATCATCATTTTTGCTTTGTGTAAAAGGTCATTGTGTTGTTCTTGTAGCAGTACTATAACCTTTTGGGGAATCTTTTAATCTACTCTCCATAACTTTTAGGATACCCCCACAGTGGATATTTCACAACTACTTTTTTTTAAAATTGCCAATTCTAATCCACATGGTCTTTGTGAAGACTGTGTTAGTTTTAAAATTTGTCCACAAATTATTTTATATTCTTCCCTTCAGAAGGTGGAACTTAATTCTTCTTCCCTTGAGAGTGATTTAGTAACTCATTTCTGATGACTAGAATACAATGGAAGTGACAGTGTCATTTCACAGATTAGGTCAGAAAAGACATCGCAGCTTCCATTTTGGTTACTTTCTTGGACCACTTGATCTGGGGGGAAGCCAGTTGCCATGGCTTGAGGAACGATATACGTGACGTAGAACTGAGTCCTCAAACCAACAGCTATGTTAGCCATCTTGGAAATGGATTTTCCAGCCCTAGTCAAACCTTCAAATAATTGTAACCCAGGTAGAGGTCATGACTCCGTCACATAAGAGATTCTGAGCCAGAGCCACCAAGCTGAGTTGTCTCTGGATTCCTGCTCCTTATCAGTTGTATAAGTTAGTAAATATTTGCTGTTTTAAACCACAATACATATGTAATGCAGAGATTTGACTCCTTTTCAGACTACACTGTAAAGAGACTCAATTCCAGGTAAACAGTCTCTATTCTTTGATTTTTGCCATCATGGCAGAGTTCTTTGAATTTCTCAACATCATTCTCCTTAGCACGTCAGATAAAAACGTGTTCTTTCATTATTATTTACTTATACTTTGAATCCCATTCTTACCTATCTTCTCTAAGATCTTGTCTCAAAATTTCACCTTTAATCTCTTCCTCTTCTGGACTTCAACAAGCTCTAGTCTCTCCTATCATCAAAACAAAACTTCCCTTTGATCCTGCTGCTTTTTTGGCACTTGTATTTGTTTGCAAAGTCTTGAAGTCCTATCTATTCTTTTCTTCCCAATCCTTGCCTGCTGGTTTCTTCCTTTAATGGAAGCATTTTTTTCTTTGAGATTATCACTCTCTTTCCCTTATTCCATCCTGTCCAGTCTCTGAAACTTTCATCCTCAAAATCCCAGGGACCCTGAGAGCTGACACAGATCTCAGAGACCATTTGTAGAAGGTGACATGGAGGCCATATAGGTTTGGACACTTGCCCCTGACTTACAGTCCAAGCTTCTGGCAGAGCCAAGGCTCAGGTTCATCCTCCTTCGCTGTCAGGCCTGAATACATCTTTTTTTTTTTTAAAGATTTTATTTATTCATTTGACAAAGAGGAGAGAGATCACAAGTAGGCAGAGAGGCAGGCAGAGAGAGAGGAGGAAGCAGATTCCCTGCTGAGCAGAGAGCCCAATGCGGGGCTCCATCCCAGGACCCTGAGATCATGACCTGAGCTGAAGGCAGAAGCTTTAACCCACTGAGCCAACCAGGTGCCCCCTATCCCCCCTTTTTTTAAGAGGGAGAGAGGGAATGGGAGAGGGGCAGAGGGAGATCATCTTTTTTTTTTTGGTTAAGGTTTTATTTATTTATTTAAGAGAGAGAGTCTAGGTGGGGAGGGGCAGAGGGTGAGGGAGAAAGAATCTGAAGCAGACTCCCCACTGAGAGGGGAGCCAACACAGGGCTTGATCCCACAACTGGGAGATGGTGACCTGAGCTGAAACCAAGAGTCAGAGGCTTAACCAACTGAGCCACTCAGGAACCCTGGGAGAGAAAGAATCCTAAGCAGGCTCCATGCCCAGCACAGAGCCTGACATGGGGCTCAGTCTTATGATCCCAAGGTCATAACCAGAGCTGAAACCAAGAGTTGGATCTTAATCGACTGAGCTACCCAGGTGTCCCTGGGCCTGAGCACTTTTAATTATATCACAGATAATTCCTTGAGACCAAAATCATGAAACTACATTTCTTACATCTTATTGCCTTTTCTTTTTAACTTTTCATTCTCAGTCCTTTGTGTTAGTTCCTTTTCTTAGTGTACCCAAAGCTCTGCTCCTTGTCCTCAGCTTCTCTCTTGTGGTTTCACTTACTTGCCTGCCATTAGATCTCATCTTTACACTTCCATCTTTAGACCTATTTCTGTCATGGACTGACTGTATATTGCTGACTGGCCAGAGAGCAGCTCCATTTGGAATTGCCACTATCTCCAATCCCATTTCCAAGTGGTATGCTTCTTCAGATTTTCAGAGGTGTTTTTCCTTTTCTTGCCCTTTGGAGTAAACACTTAGAACGATCTTATTAGCTACCAAGCCTGTCACTTTTCTTTTCCTTCTTCATTCTATTCATTCAACAAAAAGGTGTCATGCATTGTGGTGTCAGAAACATGAGGCCCCAAAGACACACAGTCTAGTGAGACTTTAATCTGCTTTCTTGATTTTTCCATGGTCACAGCTCTAGCCAACATCTGTATCACCTAAGTTTGGATTACTTTGACAGTATATTTAGTTTGTCTCTTTGTTTCCTTTCTCCTTCTAGCCATCTATACTACTTTCTTCATGTTATTGTTTTTTTTTTTTAAAGATTTTATTTATTTATTTATCAGAGAGAGAGAGAGAGCGAGAGCGCACAAGCAGGCAGAGAGAGAAGCAGGCTCCCTGCCGAGCAAGGAGCCCGATGTGGGACTCGATCCCAGGACTCCGGGATCACGACCCGAGATGAAGGCAGTCGCTTAACCAACTGAGCCACCCAGGCATCCCTCTTCATGTTATTGTTTAGGTACTATTACTACCGATTATCACCACATTAAGACCCTAGTTATAACCCATTTTAGTTTTGTTTATCCTGCTGTTTTTCTCAGGGACCCTGTCTTCCATGCCAGGTTCACTATGCCCCTTTCAAATAGTCTTCCAATTTCTGCTGAGTTTTGTTCCTCTTTTGCTTCTTTGGATCCTGTCTTGACTTTAGTTGTGAGCACAGTAGCCCAAGGGCAATTTCTCTCAATTATTTCTCAGTATCATTGGTAAGATAGGAAGCAAATATACACTAAGGGACTCAAAGGCTTGAATGAAAATGTCTACTAAAATATATTGTCAATTTGACTTGTTTTAATTTTTTTCTCACTGAGCTACCATGACTCGATTACATAAAATTCCCTTGGGCTGAGGTGGGAAGAGAAATAGGTGACATCAATGGAGAAAATTGATGAGAATATTTGCTTTTCCCATTACACTTGATCAGACTAAATATCAGTGACTGTTGGGTAGGGCTTGGGGGCTTTATAATTTGAGCTAAACAAGAATTCTCCACGTTTCACAATCATCTCTTGATTCAGGATGCTTGGAAGGCAGTAGTCAGTTGGAACATTTGACAGAAACCAGCAAGGTGATCTTTCCAAGAGGAAGGTTCCCTCATGAATGTGACAAATCTTGAAGGTGACTGAATCTCTTTATGAAAACAAACAACAGGTTTAGAAGTAAGGAAGTGAGTAATTCTCTCCATATGATGTCTTTCTTCATCTCTTATCTATGATTTATCTTATATTAGAGTTACAGATTACTGTAGTTTTTATTGTGGTTACTTTGAGATGTGGATTCATGGCAGAATTTCTAGACTGTCAGAGATTTCTGGATGTACATAAATTGGATATAGAGATCTCAACATTTTCTGGTTGAATTCCTTTTTTGACAGAGACAACAATGTCAATTTTTTGTTTGTCATTTTCTGGCTTCTTCTTTCTTTATTTATTCAAGCATTTTTTTTTTTTTTAATTTAGTGTCTACTATGTCCCTGGTGGAGTACAAAGTACAGCGGTGAACAACATAAGCAAGGTTTTGAACTTTTTCTCATAAATCACAGAGCCAACAGGACATAAAGTGAAAATGGGGTATTATCAATTTTTTACATCAACCCTCAGTGGTTCTATGGTTCCTGCCTACTCTCTTTTTCTGTTTTCCCGCCTACAAAAGGTCCTTCTTGGGTGGCATCAACTTCTTTCTGGAGCCTTAATATAAGTGGTGGTGGCTGATACATATCTTGCATGGTGAAGGTCAGGAAGTGTGGAGTTGTAACTCAAGCTGGGCATCTGATTTAGGTTCAACATGAAGCTTCATCTGCTTTAATGTCAACATTCTTTTTTTTTTTTTGAATTTTTTTAATTAACATATAATGTATTATTTGCCCCAGAGTACATGTCTGTGAATCGTCAGGCTTACACATTTCACAGCACTCACCATAGCACATACCCTCCCCAGTATCCACAACCCAGACACCCCATCCCTACCCCC
>CM053608.1:47170963-47219384 GCA_028646535.1 Procyon lotor
ATACATGATGACAAGTTGTGATAAGTGTTAGGAAGGAGGAGAGTGGAGAACTTTGAGAGAGAACAGCCTGGAAACCTATTTTCTCTTGGATGGTCAGAGAAGGTGTCTCTGAGAAAGTGATGTTTAAGCAGCAGGACCTGCACACTCAGGGACCCAGGGGAACTGAAAACATGGAGGAAAGAAGGGTTTGAAAGGAGATTGGCAAGCGGGTAGGAGCTAGGTCATGCACGGTTTTTAGCCTACTGGCATTCATATTGGGATATGCATATTCCCGGGAAGCATGAAGAAATCCCAAGGCTATTCAGGCATATATAGGTCTTAGAGGATCATCTTCTTTTTGTGTTTTCCTAAAATGGGTGGCTCACTTACCTTTCCTATCTTCTTATGAACAAAATCATACTTATTTCTTAGTGAATCTTGCTAGGGTGCCTTCTCCTTGTAAAATCACTTGGGGGGAAAAACAAGGAATAACTCAAAACCTTGACATCTGTGTTGAAAAAATGAGTAACTCTTATCATGGAGTAAACCCAAAATCTATTCTCAAGGCAATTGGTCTCTAGTTCTTGATTTTTAACAAAATTGAAGGAGGTCCCACAAACACATGAAAAATTGCTTAATATCACTTGGCATCAAGGAGATACAAATCAAAAATCATAATGAGATACCACCTCACACCAGTAACAGTGGCTAAAATTAACAAGTCATAAACAACAGATGTTGGTGAGGATATGGAGAAAGGGGAACCCTCCTACACTGTTGATGGGAATGCAAGCTAGTGCAGCCACTCTGGAAAACAGTATGGAGGTTCCTCAAAGAGTTGAAAATAGAGGTACCCTATGACCCAGCAATTGCATTACTAGGCATTTATCCAAAGGATACAAACATAGTGATCCAAAGGGGGACATGCACCCTGATGTTTATAGCAACAATGTCCACAATAGCTAAACTATGGAAAGAGCCTAGATGTCCATCGACAGAAGAATGGATAAAGAAGAAGTGGTCTATATATACAATGGAATATTACTCAGACATCAAAAAAAAAATCTTACCATTTGCAAAAATGTAGATGGAACTAGAGGGTGTTATGCTGAGCAAAATAAGTCAATCAGAAAAAGACAGTTATCCTATGGTTTCACTCACATGTGGAATTTAAAAAACAAAACAGAGGATTTTTTTTTAGGGGAGGGAAGGGAAAAATAAAATAAGATGAAATCAGAGAGGGAGACAAACCATGAGACTCTATAGGAATTATAGGAAACAAACTGAGGGTTGCTGGAGGGGAAGTGGGGTGGGGGGATGGGGTAACTGGGTGATGGGCATTAAGGATGGTACTTGATGTAATAAACATTGGGTATTAGATGCAAATGATGGATCACTAAACTCTACCTCTGAAACTAATAATACACTATATGTTAATCAATTGAATTTAAATTAAAAAACTTGAGGGAGTCCCTAAATATGCAGTCAGCAGGTAGGACTTTAAAAATAATTTTTAGTGATGGACCACTTTGTCATTTTGGTATGTAACTAGGAAGGGGACCCTAGAATTTAGGGTCATCGCTGTAACAAAACTTCTATTTCCCCTATATATTTATGTGGATGAAACAAGCATTTCCTCAGTGCTTACCTCTATGAAAATGAAAAGTTGGGAAAAGACCTGATTCTGAAAATTGCCTCAGTGTGTTATTAATAATAAATCATAGACACATGAATTAAGTGGGATAAAAACCAATGTCATTGAATTCATTAAGAGATTAATTTCCAATACAATATATTTATCTGTTTAATAATTATCTGTAAGATTTGTAATATACTTATGTCAGATTGACCAGCTTATATTTGTAATGTAGTACTCACACCAACCAGAATAATTTTTTTGAAACATATCAGTTATTTGATTCTTTGTAAGAAATTTAGAACACCACTTTATGAGGATGAACTATACTGGTGAGAGAAAACACAGAATGGAGCTAGCCCTGGAGTCAAAGCCCAACTTTGATCTGGGGCAGACTTTGGGTGTCCACAGCTGATCAACCTTGCGCTGCACTAAAAGCTTGTATTTCTCTGTCAAAGATCTCACCTTCTTGGCATCTGGGCTTTACGTAGCTGCTTCTGCCTGAAGTCAGCATCTGTGAGATGTTTTGGGATTTCACCCCACTGCTATCAACTCTGGAGGAAGCGGTGATGACAAATGTCTCCTGTGTTCTATGCTAGAGAACTTGGTGATGATCAGAGGTCTAGTCACAAGTGGCAAGCCCCTGCCTGGACGCTTCGAGAAGACCACTCTTATACCTTGGTGGTGTGGAGGGAGGATGATCAGAATGGTCCTGGGGGGGGGATGGTAGCTCAGCTCTTTCACCTGCTGCCTGAGGGGTTTTTGCTGGGTCTCCACAGCTTTTGAGGAACCTCCCCAGTGGGATGGCATCTAGGCGTTTGTGAAGTCAAGCCAGTTGAGGCCACCATTCTCATTACCGCCAACCAGGTTCGTGACAGTAGCAAGAACTTTCTCCTTTTTCTTTTCAATCCTGAATTTAGTTGCTGAATACTTCCTCTTGTACAGAGAAGGTCAGGAATATTTGCCAATTCCTTTGACCAAGATGGGATTTTGGCTGTAGTGAGACTTGCCCTGTTGAGTGTTTTGGCCTTGAGGTTATGTTTTTAACTTTGCCATGGCACCAGCCTTCTTGGCTTAGGGTTTCTTCTCCTTCCTCTCTGGTTTCTCAGCCTTTTCACCTGCCATCTTGCAAGATGGGAAAGAGCCAGAATATATATATATGTGTATATATATATATATATATATACACACACACACACACACACACACACACACATACACATACAATTAAAACATGATGGCCACGAGAAAATTTTAAACATTTCTATCTCTATCACTTATATATCTATGTAAATGGAGCTGGGACATATTATTTGTCTCTCTCTCTCTCTCTCTATATATATATATATATGTATATACACACATATATATATCAGGAGCGTATTACATGTAGATAGTCTAAAGAAGCATAATGAAATGATCAACAAAAACACTTTGAAGCAGAAATGAGGATAACTTTCTATTGTACGTATAATGGAAATAGGAGTTTAAAGAGAAAGTGGATTGACGTTCTAGCATGCCCACAGGTACAGAAAGAAGACTCCACAGCTGCCCGAAGGACTGGACTGGAGGTGTGAGGGTGTGAGGAGGTTTCTGGAGATGAGGGGATTCGCCTCTAGAGTTGAGGCAGAAGAGTTGAGAAAGGAAAAGCCAGGGCTATGTGTGTGAGGTCTGGAGTTGGGAGGGTTCCCGTTCTTGACCAGCTCTCATTCTAACTTCCTGAATTTTAAGTGGGCATAACTGCTTCCTTCCACTGATTCCCTGCCTCTATCTCTCTCATTTCTTTTCCCTTCCCTTCCTACCCTCATTTGACTGGCCTAATGAGGGTAGGATGGGGATGAACCTCAGCGAAGTTGAGGTTGAGATAAAACATAATATACGGTTAAGTTTGCAGACAGTCTTTTTCCTGTGTGTGTGCATGGGGTAGTGAGAAAAATAATTGCAAAAGAGAAGCCATATCATGTCTGTTTTTCTTTCTACTTTAAGCTCTAAGATTGGTTTCTGGCTAGAGAATCTTGGGAGGACTGCAGTTCTATCCCTTTGGATAGGGCACGTCCTGGCCTCTAGCTCCTTCTAGAGATGGGAAGATTTTCCTCAGAGAAGGGAGCTGGAGCAGCACAAGTCCATTGGGACTGAGAATCAGGAGAGTTGGATTCAGCTCATGTGCTGCCAGTTTTTCTGTGATGTTGAGAAAAGCATCTATGCTCTGGATGCCTTGTTTGTAAGGAAAAAAATTGAGCAAAGTGATCTATGTGTTTTCTCCATATTCAAAAATTAATGTTTATAAGTTATGAGAATTGGAAAGGGTTTATAAAAGTCCAGTAACTTTTATTTTCCTCATTGCTGTTAAGGAGGAAAATGACAGTGAAACTTTCCAGTTTGTTGTTTAAAAAAAAAAAGAGAGAGAGAGAGAAGAGAAAATAAAAGGCATTTACCCCCCTTCTCTCTGAGAAACATCAAGATCTACTCTGCCCTCTAATAGTTGCCTGGGTAGAATTTTCCATCTTAGCACAAAGCGGCTCGACCTGGTTTCAACTAATCCCTTCTCTGTATACCCCTAATTTAACAAGAGGAACTGGAAGAGTCAGACAGTGTGTGGGAAGACTGAAGAAAATAAGGAAGGTATAGAAACCACCAGAGATGGAGATAAGTTAAACATTCTGGCAAATTGTCACGGTGTATTGCTCATGCTGAATGGTTAGGCAGTTGGGAAGGTAGTTAAGAGAATGGCTCTAAATGCTTCATCTAATTGCAAGCAGCTGTCGATTAGTGGAGCTTGACCAACTGTTTTTAATTCCACTCAGTGGTGATGAAGAGAACGAGACTTTTAAGGGAAACTGACAGGGGCTGTGTGTACATAAAGTTGCTTACGCTGTTTTCAGAGGGCAGAGAGTGCTGAGACTACTAAGAGACACTCTTCGAGAAACTATTGCAGGCTTTCACGATCATGATTTCCCCAGATTTTACCAGCATTTGCTGAACTTTTGGCGGGACACAAACTTCTCTGTTACCCAAATTCTGGAATGACTTTTCATGGGGAATGATTCATCTCCCAATGGTGAGTGGTTGGATGGCTGGTGCCAATACAGAAGCAATTGTTGTTCAATGTGGGCAGTAAATCTAGAATGAGAGGTAATACTGCCATTTCAGAGTCTTCTCCTTTGGAGTGTTGCATTTCACTTTTTGAATTAGAAAATAGGAAAAACAAAGTGGAAAATTTTAGCTAGTTTTTTTTTGGTGGTTGTAAAACCTGCTACGAATTATCTAAATTTGAGAGTTTTCTGGAAGATAAAGTTTTGAGTGGCCCAGTGCAATTAGCCTGATACCTTTTTTTGATGTAGTTCTTCATTTTCTTTTTCCTACCAGGATTAGTGATCTTCCCTGATAATTAGTGATTTTATTTGCTTTTATTTCTTGCCATGCATTTTAAAAATGGTTATTTCAGTGTTTCTGCATTGCAAACTGAAGAGACGATGAACTTAAATGAAAGCAAAGCTTCTGTGAAACCAGGAAGGCCTTGAAGTTCTAACAGCGGCTGTCCAACTGGTCTGAAAATATGCAAAAGGAGACAATTGGCAGAAAGTCTCGGGGAGAAAGGGGCTATACTCTTCAACACTATTACTATCCGTGTTATGTCCTGAATTTTAGTGCCCTAAAAGAGAAAGTAAATTTCCTATGTACCTGTGCCAAGATTATCAAAAGGATATTCTTCACAACCATGTTTACCAAAGCACAAAATTAGACATATCCTAAGTGTTTACGATTGACATTAGCTAAATAACTGATGATGTTCATCTGCAGACAAAAAAATGTTGTGGAAGAACAGATCAACGAGCAGGGGGAAAAGGTCATAATGCACTAGGTGAAAAAAATCAGAATTAAAATGAATCCTTTTTATAAAGACATAAATATTTAAAATTGTGGTATGGGTACAAGTCAAGAACAAAATGGAAACAGTAGCATCGCAATTTTTATTTATTGTCTTTTTTCTCCCTCAATTTTCTCTAAATAATTTAAAGTACTTTTACAATTAGGATGAAAAGCTTGTTTTAAAAGGAATTTCCCAAAATGTCAATTCTTGTGTCCTAAAGGATATTATTCCTTGTCAGGATGAAGCTAAGGAGGAGATTCATGTCTGGCGAGGGAGAAAAAAAATCAAGAGGGACAGCACTCAATAAACACCTAATTTGGTTTCTGATCTCGTGCCTGTTTGAAGCGCTCACACTTGTTTTGACTCAGCTAGATAAGTCAGCTCCTCTAAAACAGTCACAATTTCCACCAGCTGTTTTGGATGTTTGAGTTATGTTTTTGTTTTAGTGAACTTCACTGCCTATCCCTTGAGCTAGCTTATGAACAATTGTGAAGGAAGTCTTTGAGGCCGGCACAGAGGAAAGCTGCTAATCTCAGGACATCCCTCAGGATTTGAAAAGCAGCCCCATCTGTGCTGTTTCTGTTTTTCTTCCATGGCAGGTCTCTTGATGTCAGAAAGATGGGCCACTTCTTGGGCCCCATGTTCGAAGAGTTCCATGACTACAGCTGTGCACAGTGGTTGTGATGGACTCCTCAGGAGGCAACAGGCACATTTCACTACGAAGATGTGTGACAAACCCTGTGCCAGGTATACTTACAAACCTTTCCTGGGTTCTCTTTTCGAGGTAGTAATTCTTTCCCCCGAGTTCAGGGTTTGTGAGGGCAGGAAGCTGTATATCCCTGAAAGCCACCAAAGGAGGGCTGCCATCATCTCTGTCCATGACTCTGAGACTTTCCTTTGAGCTAGAAGTTGGGGGGAGGGGGTGCTCATTTCATGGCATGATGCGGCAGAGTTTCTGGAAACTGATTTGGGAAGAGGAAGCTGACTTATGTGGGAGTCACCATCTTAGCTGTCCTTCTCTGGCACCCCCTCCTCCAGAATGGCTTTTTCAAAGAAAAAGTGGTGAAGCTTCTAGTGGCAGTTGGGATTTAGTTAGAAACATTCTAGAGTGGAGTGAAGATTTACCTGACTTTGGAAGCTCAACTTTGCAAGTTACTGCCTGGTTTAGTTTAGTATTACTTCTACTGTGCTTTATTCCCCTTGACCTTCTCTCCTTTTTTTTCTTTCATTCCCTTTGGATGCAGACTGATCAGATCCAAACTTGTTATTTTTCTTTTGAAGGCTGTTTGCAAACAGTCATTCCATAATCGTCATTAAATAATTGAGCACCTGTGAGCCAGCTACCTTGCATGGCAACCAAAACCAACAACAACAGCAACAAAGAACTGTTACAGAATGCATCCTTCTTATATTCTGGGAGCTCAGAAGGAGCTGTTACAGCTCAAAGAACTGTTACAGAATGCATCCTTCTTATATTCTGGGAGCTCAGAAGGAGAAGAGGAGAGAAAGAAGGGAAATAAGCAGTGTTGAGGCTAGGTGCCTTGCTAAAGAATTGATTTGTTGGGAAAAAAATTTATTCCATAGAATCCCATAGGGCCTGAAAAATCCATGGGCCTGGCAGTTCTGTCTTTTTTGAGAGAAACCACTAGGGTGGTTGGTTACTTAAACATCCTAGGCCAGAGCAATGCAAGGGTTTACTAGTAGAATTTCATCAGTCAAGACTCTTTTGCACTGGATGTTCTATGAAAGCGATGAATCACTAAATTCTACTTCTGAAACCAATATTGCACTGTGTGTTGACTAACTAGAATTAAAAAAAATTTTTTTGAAGAAAAAACCCAAAAGGTTCTTTCAGTTGTAAGCAGCAAAAATTTAGCTCAAGTCCAAGAATATTTTAACTTCAGACTCTGCTGGATCCAGATGATGTTGTCAGGAGTATGTCTCTTTCATCTCTTGGCTAAATTTTCTTCAGTGTTCTCTGTCATACTCTTCTGTCTGGTAGCAATGGCCTAGACAACCACTGAAACTGCTGGGACAGGGACCCTCTTTTTCCCCTGAAGGTGCCAAACTGATAGGAGGTAAGTCTCGGGCTTCTGGTAGCCATTGCTATGGCTAATGGCTATGCTATGGTAATGCTGTGGTAGCACTGGCCTCTGGTAGCAATGGCTACCAGAAGCTCCAGACTTACCTCCAATCAGTTTGGCACCTTCAGGGGAAAAAGAGGGTTCCTGTCTTAGCCGTTTCAGTGGTTGTCCAGGGTTGACTCTCATGAGACCAACTTGTATCTTGCTAGTTCTGAACCAAACACTGTGGGCTGGGTGTGGCACACGCTTATTGGACAGACCCATGCTTGAGGCTCTTCCCTGTGCAGGGGTGGGTGTGGGTGGGAGATGTCTGTCTTGCCTGAATCCTAAGGGCTGAGGATTAGGGAATGGTAGTTCCCAGAGGAAAATGAGCTCTTTTCAGAAGAATGAATGAGTGAATGTTGGGTAGGCACTACTACCACAAAGGTCCTAATGTCTTTTTCTTGAAGAGTTATAATAATTTGAATAGTCCTACATTATCAGAATGGTTTTAATAACCTTCAGCCTCAATACAGAAGAGCCTGGCGTTTTGATTTTCTGAGTTCTTATTTCCCAGAGGTTCTTTAATCCCTGTGCAAGTTTCTGTACTTCCTGTCCAGCAATGAGATCTTCCTCTCCAGGGGTTTAGGAAAGGTGGACCCATTCCTCCAGAACAGTAGAGGCTGACTTCTCTTATGTTTGTATGACTAAGAGGGGTGACTCAAATGTTTAGTGCAGTGGTTATCAGGGTTGTGGTCCCCAGCATCAGTATCACCTGGAAACTTGTTAGAAATGCAAATTTTCTGGGCTCCATCCCAGACCTACTGAATCAGAAACTCTGGGGGTCGGGCCTAGACATCTGTGCTTTAACAAGTCCTCCAGGTGATTTCTGATATCACCTCAAGTTTTGAAACTACTGATTTAGGGAACAGTACAATACAGTCTTCTCTAGGAAGACTCTGAGTCCTTTTAGATCTTTCTGCTTCATATTCTGCCTCCCTAGGCTCCTGACACCAAAGGAAAGCCTTCATTTATTGACTTCCCTTGCTGGAAGTGAAGAGGCTCTTTTACGCTTGGCATAGAACTTTGCAATGAGTTGCAGCTGAGAATCTCTCAGTAGACTCATGTTGGCCACATGTCAGGGAGTGGATGTTCCTGGAGATACTGTAGTTGCCAGGCTCATCTTAGACAAAGGAACTTTGGAAATCTTTCTAATTCTCTCAGGAGATATTGTTTGACACAGACCTGGCATTGTTCTGCTGCTGATTAGAGAGTCTACCAATTACCTATTCATGTAATCATTCAATATATAATACTGGGATAAGTGCCGGACATATGATTGCCCATAAACAGACCTGCTCCCTGCTTTCATGGATCTCAAGGTCTACTGGAAGATAAAGCTATGTAAATCGGCATTAAAGATAGAGTGTGATTTGATGGGAGAAAAATACAGGGCGTTGGGGAGTTCGCTGCAGGCCACCTAACCCAGACTGGACTGTTCAGAGAAGGTTTGTTGGGGAAGTTTCGTCTCAACTGTGACCTGAAGGATGAGTAGCCATTGTTTGGCAAGGAAAAGGAGAAGAAATGCTGGGTAACCTATAAAAGCCTGTAGTTCAGGGAGGATTTGGTGGGCTCAAGGAACTAGAAAAAACTGAGCATGGCTAGAGAGTAGAGGTTAAAGGGAGGCAAAGGAGAGTTGTAATAATGGGAGCCAATTATGCAAATCATATTAATGAATTTGAACCTTATCCTCAGAGCAATAGTAAGCCATGGAAGAGTTTTAGGCTGAAGACCTGAGATGATAGGATTTGTTCTAAAATGAGTGTGGATTGGGGATGAAGTAGAGCAAGATCAAGATCATAGACAGGAAGACAAGTCAGAAGGCTATTGTGATGATGAAATAAGTTGATGGTTCCTTGGCCTGGGATAATGGACATGGAGTTGGGGAATGGTGGATTAATTTGGAACACTGGCGTGTGGTTGAAGTTTATACCATGGGAAAGAGCATTCAGATGAGGACTTCTAATAATGAGTGAATGGAGGTGGCCTTTACTGATAGGAAATAGTAGGGGAGGCATAAATCTCTATGAGAAAGTCATGAGTTCAGTCTTGCATAAGTTTGTAAAATGTCCAGGAGGAGCTACTCAGTAGGCAGTTGCTGTCCAGGTCTGAGCTCAGACAAGAGGTCTGGGTGAAAGTAAATATTTTACAGTCATCAAGACAGGAATGACACTAAAGCCCAGGGAGCAGAGATCTTCTGAGGAGGGTGGATGGGAAGAGAGGTGAGTTTAGAGCCCAGAAGAGCTTCAGTATTAACAAGAGGCAGACGAGGAGAAACTTGTGAAAGTGCCTGAAGGATTGGCTGAGAGAGATCAGAGGACATTTAGCTCGTGGAATATGCTAGATGTTATGGAGGCCAAGGAAGGCAGGTTTCAATGCTTTCTACGAGTACATGATTATGATGCTTCGGTTCTGTACCTGCCTGAGATCAGGCCACGTCCTGTCCGGGGAAGTCCTGCTGGGCTACCCTTCATCTGCCAGAAACCTCTGTCACTATTCCAAACGGGCTCATTCACAGAGATTCTTTTCAGGAAACATTGCTTTCCTGTAATTATTTTCTTAGATAGATAAAATGGCACTTGCTGAGTCATAATTTATTTAAGAAGACCCCATCCCACACTTTCTTTCAACTTGCTGTCTCTTTCGAAGTGAAATCCGTTAGATTCCTTACATATTTTCTTCTCCTTATCTTATCTCCTCCCACTTTCGGGTCATTGTATTTCAGCAAGCCTCTGCCCCCCCAGCATGTGTTCACACAGATGGTCACAGACAGATGTGCACTTTGCAATTGTAAGTAACCCAAATGTGGTGGCGGCTGCGCCTCTTCTGGCCCCCAAGTGGCATAGCGCTCTGTGGCCAACTTGAGTCTTTAGCCACTGTTGGCCTCCCTGACTAAATTATTTTCTTTCTTCTCCTTTTCTTTCTCTCTCTACAGCTGGACGCTCTGGGGAGTTACTTTGGCCAGAATTAGATATGCACAGCTGATACCTCCAGCTGCACATTCTTTGGTTCTTTTTGGCTCTACAAAAGCTCTTGGTGTTCTTACGATTTATTCAAGTGGAGAGCAATAGGGACAGTGGCCCACCCAGCTATTCTTTAAAAGCATTCAAAATGGTCCTCAATTTCCGTAGCTAATCCTGGCAGTTGAAGTGAATAGGAGGAATGGCTCCAAATAAATCAAGAGCCAATACAAATATGGGTACTCTTGGCAATTCATATTTTGTGTCTCAATTTAAGTTACCAACAAAATGGATGTGGTATGGTGAACCTACTTATGCAGCCCACTACTTGAAAAAGATGCAGTATATTGTCACAGCATTTCATCTTGAGCTTATAATATGCCACGAAGGCCAAAAATTTAACATACTTTAATATGGCAAAAATATGGGAATTCATTCATGGCTTTAGGTATCACGTCCAGGCTGATGATTCCTAAATCCATTTCTTTAAGCCTGTCTTCTCCCCTAAACCTTAATAGAAAGTCTCTCATCATCCATTGCTCTTGTGACTGAATTGTCTCACTACCAGTGTTTCAAAGTCCAAGGTTCATGCCGAACTCTTTTTCCTCTTCTCCAGGCATACTTCCTCTTATATTTTATTTCTATTGCCATCAGCTCTTCTGACCTCTCACTCAAGGGCTCTAAGTCTTCTCTGACTCTTCTTTCACCTCTGCTTCTAATGCCCAGTTGGCTGCCCAGGTCTTCCTGGTCAGGCTACCAAATCACCTCTTGGCCTCTTTTCCTCTCACTATGGCCAGCCCAGCCCAGATCCATAGTTATTTATTGTTGTGGGACTGTGAACATTTCCTAAGTGTTAAGTGGATTTCTCCCTTGAATCCATCACATAAAGATATGTCCAATTAATCTTCTAAAATGTGATATTTAATCACAGTGCCTCCATATTCTAAATAATTCCATAGTTTCCTACTATCTTCAGGATGAGCCCAACAGCTCTCCCAAAAGACTTTGTGGTCCTTACCCAATCTTCAGCTGCCCTCTGGAATAAGCTTACTTCAGCCACTCATTTTTTTTTTTTTTTTAAAGATTTTATTTATTTGACAGAGAGAACCACAGCGAGAGAGGGAACACAAGCAGAGGGAATGGTAGCGGGAGAAGCAGGCTTCCTGCAGAGCAGAGAGCCCGATGTGGGGCTCAATCCCAGGACCCTGGGATCATGACCTGAGCCGAAGGCAGACGCTTAACGGCTGAGCCACCCGGGCGCCCCTCAGCCACTCATTTTTTATCTTGCTTCATTATTCTAGCTTGCCAGAATAATTTTGATTCTTTCTGCTACAAATGGGTTTGTTACCCAACTCAGTTTTGTGTCTGTATATGTGACATATACAAGTATATTTGGCTTGTTAATAAGTAGCATTAAATATGATGGAATGAGAACACAAGGAGAAGTCCTAGAGATTTCTGTAGGATTGAATTTTTTGAACTGAGGGCTAAGGTTGCCACAGATCCTGGAAAGCAATCCTTCTGTATCCTCACCTAATCATGTCATGGCTCTTTGGGCCATTCCTCTATTCATTCGTTGAACACTGAACAGTCCCTTTGTCATATATAATTCTTTTCTGACGAGGTAGAGCTGTTTGGAATCCACTCTTATTTGTTTGTTTACATATGAAGGACTTGTCAGAGGTAAAAACCACTGGTGGATGTTGACTTCTGTGGAGAAAACTTAGACATCTGTTTTGACATCTAAGAAATAACTCCCATTTTTCTATATTGTTCTGGTTCCTATTGCTACATAACTAATACCACTCCAAACATGAAAAGCCATAACTATTTTAGTTATGAAAAGTAGCGAAAAGCCATAACTATTTTAGTATGCTTTTGAGGCAGAAATTTGGAAAGGGCACAGTGGGGATGACTTGTTTGAGCTTCCCTTTCCCCATGTCTGAGCTAAGAAAACTCGAAGTCTGGGGTTGACTTAACAGCTGGGGACTGGAATCGTCTGGCAACGTGTTCATTTACATATTTGACACGTGGGTGAGGAGGACTTGAAGACTAGGACTGCCAACTGGAGCATCTTCCACGTGAACTCCCTGTGTGGCTAGGCTTCCTCACAGCATGGCAGTCTCGGGAGTGTCAGACTTCTTACCTGTTGGCTCAGGGCTCCAATGACCACTGTCCCTGTGAAGCAGATGGAACCTTCTGGTTTATTGTCATCTGTGACCAAACCCCAGAAATCACACAGCTGCACTTCTGACACATTCTGTTGGGTACAAGTGAGTCACAAAGTGCCCAGATTCAAGAGCGGGGCATATAGACCCCACCTGCCCAATAGGAAGGATATCTGTGAATTTGAAGATAGACTTTAAAGTTGTCACATATATGAATTGAAGAATCAGCTGTAACTACTACCTTTGGAAATGTGACCCAGGGACCTGGTGTTTTGAGAACTTTGCCAGCTTATCCAGTGCGGGTGACTCAGGGTAAAAATAACTTTTTTTTTTTTTTTAAATATTCTATTTATTTATTTTTGACAGAGAGAAAGAGAGAGAGAGACAGAGCGAGAGAGAGATATTACAAGTAGGCAGAGAAAGAGGGGCAAGCAGGCTCCCTGCTGAGCAGAGAGCCCGATGGAGGGCTCGATCCCAGGACCCTGAGATCATGACCTGAGCTGAAGGCAGAGGCTTTAACCTGCTGAGACACCCAGGCGCCCTCAGGGTAAAAATAACTTAAAGAAATGTAATAATCACTTGCTCCTATTTACCAAAATTTGGCGAGGGCTCAGTGTTTTTTAGGTTTGAGTCCTTTTTCTAAAGAGAAATCTGGTCATATAAATATCTTTTTCCTTTTTTCTTCTTTACTAGGCTAGAGTTGATATTTCTTCTTCTTCTTTTTTTTTTTTTTTGATATTTCTTTTAAGACTTAAGAAAAGTACTTCTGAGAGTTTCAACATTTGGCAGCTGGTAATAAGTGGGAAATATCATTACATAAACTCGGGTTTGGGTTAAGAGGCAGGTGGTATTTTTAGGGAAGTCGGTGTCAATGTGAGGCTGCAGCCACACTGACCACCTCCAGCCCATCTGCAGAGACATTTCAGTCTCCCGCAAGTAAAGCCCCCTCCTTCTGCCTGCTTTGACTGCCTCCTGAGTTCCCCTTTTTTTTGGCCTTGGGTTTCAGCTTGATGAGTTGTCAAGAGGACTGGGGCCACTGGATTCTACCTGTAAGTACTTCGGAGGCTGTGTCCATGAAGAGGGGCAGCTTTCTGCTCTTATATCATCTGTGTTGACATTCCTTAAACAAATACACACTGCGAGCCTTTTATGTCCCAAGTACGGCGCTGGGCCATATAATTATAAAAAATGAACAAGACCAGTCACAGTTCTTGCCTTCGTGGAGCTCCCATGTAAGGAAGACTGAAGTTGCAACTTATCTGGTACACAGGAAAGGTGTGAGATGCTTTGAAAGCTTATACCAAATGGGTTTGACACTGTGGGACCGGGAAAGGTTCCCTGAGGAAACAGCGGTTGAGCTAAGAGTTGAGGTATGAATAGGTGTTAATTAGAAAAAGAAGGGAAAGTGATCGAAGCAGGGAGAACAGCCTGTGGAAGGAGAAGCAGGATGAGTTGAGAGGACTCAGGGTGAGGAAGGGATTCAGGAAGGCCAGTGTGAGGGGAAGAGACAGTGAGGAAGAGTTGTCAGGCGGAAGGTGTAGCTGGTGAGGAGGGTAGGAGCCCAACTGTGTGAAGCCTGGAGACCATGACCATGGTTTATCAGTCCAGGTTCTCCAGAGAAATGGAGCCAATAAGAGATGCGTATACCATTTATGTATATAAACAGAACCTATATAATATATATCCTATTGTATAAAATATATATCCTACATATATCCCACAGATATTATCTATAATATAGTCATATACATAATAGTATAGGTGTAAATTAAGAAAGCTGACAAGTCTGAAATCTATAGGGCAGGGAGGCAGACTAGAAACTGAGGCTAGAGTTGGTGCTGTAACATTGAGGCAGAATTTCTTCTTTTCTGAGGAGTTTCTTCTTTTCTAGGAAACTTCGGTTTTTTGCTTTTGAGGCCTTCAGTTGGTTGGATGAGACCTACTACATCACTGAGGTAATATTCTTTATTCAAAGTTGACTGATTGTAGATGTTAAACGTATGTAGATGTTAAACGTATCTAAAAATGTCTTCACAACAATATCTAGATTGGGGGCAATTACTGGGTACAATAGCCTGGCCAGATTGACCCCTAAAACTAGTCATAACACATAGTGAGGAGCTTTGTCTTGATTCTAAGAGTAATGGAAAACCTTTGAGGGAAGGAAGAGGGTGGCATGGTTAAACTTGTGTTTCTCAAATGTGCTCTATGCTGTCAGAAGAAGGTTGGTGTATGTGACCATCACCAGGGTTCTTGTGGTGGTCATAAGGCACATTTGATCATTCCTGCACTTCTTATTCATGGACATGGTGCCCTGGCATCGAATTGGTCAGATGCTCTTCCTGGGTGTGCCCTTACCATTTTGAAATTACCTCCGAGGCAGGACGTTTGTGTTTTATTTTGTTTTGGCCTTTCTCTCTTTCTCCAATGAGACTGGATGGTCTTTAGAAGCAGGAAGCATGTCTTGTTCACTAGAACATCCTTAGTGCCCAGGAAAGTGCCTGGTACATGGTATGTACCCAGCAAGCATTTGTGGATGAATTTGACTGGGTTTTGTGTTTTCCCCAAGGTATCTTATGAAGAACAAAGGAATATCAGTCCTATCAGTAGTTTTGGGTAGCAGAAAACCAACTATTAACCCAAAAATTTTTATGTTCTTATTTCTAGCTTTCTTTCTTTGGCATGATCTATAGTTGCATTTTAACTTCATTTGCATAGATTGCCTATTTTAGGATATAATCATTTAATAAACTCTTAACTTTGGAATTATTTTAGATATACAAAGAAGTTGCAGAGATGGCATGGGGAATTCCCATATGTCACCCAGTTCCACTAATGTTACACCCTACATCACCATGGTACATTTGTCAAACTGAAGAAATGGAATTCCTACTAACCGAACTCTAGACTTTGCCTCTCACCAGTTTTATCCACTAATGTCCTCTTTCGGATCCAGGATCCAACTCAGGTTACTACAGTACATTTAGTCATCATGTCTTCCCAGTCCCCTAGTATGTGATAGTTTCTTAGTTTTTCCTGGTTTTTCATGACTTTGATGGTCTTGAGGAGTACTGGCAGATGAGTACTGAGGATCCTGGGGTACCCTCAGAATATCCCCTAGTCCAAGTTTGTCTGATGTTTTCTTGTGAATAGATTGGAGTTATAGATTTTTGGATAGAATACTACAGAAGTGGAATGTCCTTCATGTCCTGTCATATGATGGGGTGCTCAATATCCACACAATATCACTGAGGGTATTTGTCATTATTGCTTGGTTAAGGTAGCATTTGCCAGGCAGGTTTTCCCACTGTAAAGTTATTATTTTTCTACTTCCCTATTGTGTTCTTTGGAAGTAAATCACTAAATTTAGCCCATCTCCAAGCAGGTTGGAGGGAGGGAATAAGCTCTATCTCCCAGGATGGAGAGTATGTGTATATATTATTTAGATTTCTTCTGTACGGAATATTTGTCTCTTCCCACCCACCTATTAATTAATGTAATAATATACCTACATCAGTATGGACTGTTATATATATATCACTCTATAGGATATATATATATATGTGTGTGTGTGTGCGCATAAGTATATATAAATATATACATATTTATACGTTGGGTTATAATCCTATAGGATGTTATTTATTTTGTTGCTTAAATTGTTCCAGCTTTGGCCATTGGGGGCTTGTTCACAATGATTCTAGTGTTCTTTTGATGTTCTCTATCCTTTTTTCTTTTTGAGTTCTTCTCTTTCTTGTACTACGAGGTACTCTAACATCTTGTATCTTCCTTGTGCCGGTCCGGGAAACAACCCTTTATCCAGTGAGCCCTGGTTTCTTTCATTACCAAATGGTACTTAGAAACCAGGATCTGGGTTCTGGGTGTGCTCATTGCCCCTGGGGTTTCATTACTTCTAGGCCCTAGCAGTGGAAAGAGCTGAGAACATGTGTGTATATTAACTGTATAAACATACACCTATAATTATTTCTGTGTCTATCTATCTGTATACATATTAAGTTAAACATGAGTTTATACTGGTATCTCGGACTATAATCCAGCTCTACATGGATCCTTTCAGTCTTCCTTTCTTGCTTGTCTGTAACTCCCTCTCCTAGAGGAGAGTTAGGAAACCTGGCTCCCACTCTCCTTTTAATTATTTGTTCAACTGTGATATAAATGTAAAGCTGATTTAGAATTGTTTACCTATACACCTATTGGAAACACATTTAGCAACTATATTACAGTGCTTATGTGTAGTTTTTTTGCTTTTGATATAACATTTTTGTAAGGAAGTGGTAGAACATAAAAGTTGAGAACAGTCTACAAAGCTAGATTGCTTGGGTCCAAATCCTGGCTCCATCACTTATTAGCTGAATGAGCTTGGATGAGTTACTCTCTTCTCAGTTTCATCATCTGTAGAATGGGGATAATAATGCTATTTACTTCCTGGGTTGTGTGAGGATTAAATGGATTAATATATGTAAAGTGCTTAAATTTTGTGTGACATATAGTAAATGCATTTAAGTACTATTTTTGTTAGGACAGAAATAAAGTCTATTTTAATTGCCACCAGTATATTGCCATGTATATTGGGGCACCATAAAATTTGAACGATCCTCTCTATTTACTTAACTATCTTTTTACAGCACTCAGCAAAACTAGCTTCCTTTCTATGTCCTCTTCTGTTCAGCATTCATTGTATTTTTCTGTGTGGAGTCAATTTGTCAGTCATTTCTCTACCAGCTTTTTGTGAATTCAGAAAACGTAAGATTTAAGTCCAAGATTTTTAATGCAGATTTTAAGTCGAGGATGTATCCCAGACTTTGGCCTTCTTCAGATCATGAATCATAGCCTTATTAGAAGTTTGTGTCCCTGGCTTCTAGGGCATCATTAGAAAAATGAATGATGGATTTCATCATAGCGATTGAGGAGTCTAGTGGAATAAGCTATGTGTTAATAGCTGCTGCTTATTCTGTAATTAAACATGGTTACTTTGTGGTTATCACTGCTTGGAAAATCATTGATTTTTGTAAACCTTGAAATAGAGGTTGGGGGCTTCACTTGAAACACTTATGATAATGTTCTGACTAATGCTGTTATTAATATTGCGCAGCAAACAGCTATGGGTTCTGCCCAGTGGTAGTCAGCACTTCTGGGTAGGGTCATGTGTTACTGGCATTTTAATTAGGCTTCAATGAACCCAGCTGCAACTATGTTAGCAGTCTCTTTAAAGTATTTTTCATATTTGGGGTTTGATAAAATACAACATGTATTTCCCCCACTATTTTCCCTTTATGCTAAAAAAGAAAAAAAAAAAAAACAACCAAAAAACAAAAACAGAAAACCCACATAAACCAAAACCACATACACACAAAGGTACATTAACTTGATATGGGGCTACTAATTTTTTTCACAGCTAGTAATTTTTGAATCATTAGAATATAAAATCGAGTCAATAGCTGATGCCTAATCATTTAAGTCATCTTAGCTCTTTTACAATATATCCTGGCCCTTAAAATAGAGCAAAACCACTTTTTTTGGCAAAAATATCTGAGAGTAGGAATTCTCTGCAAATTCCTAAGGTTCAAATGCATTCTTTTTCCTTATTTTAATTATCATAAGGCATTGTAGATAATGTAGATCAATCTACAGTGTAGATCTATTGTAGATCAGGATTAGTGTTTGGAAGTGCAGCCAATATAAGGGGAACTGGCCAAATCCATGTGGTCCAAAGCGAATGGAAGTCGTTCAGCAACCTGAGGAACCTATAAAGGGCAGGTTTCCCTGTGGCTAACTGAAGTCAGTAGCCAACAATTTAGGTCAAAGCTACTGACCGTTATCACTTAACAATGACGAATGAGTTGTTTTAATTTTTTGCTGAGGTTTCACTCTTTGCCTGCCATCAGACTCAGGCCCTCGTTTCTTCAACAATAACTGTTTTTGAGAATTAACCTCTATTGCTCAGCCCTAATCTACTCTTTTTAGAAAGGCGTACCACTTCTTCCTATGGGATATACCACCTGTTAAGTCTCCATTTCTTTTCATCTCATTTCTTTTCTTGGCTCTTTTCTCCTGCATTTGGTACCTACCCATCTTTGTTACGGCTGAGGGTGCCATGGAGGGTAGAAGGATTTTTGGTGTTTGTAATTTGGGTAGAGACCCAAATTACACAGCAGAGACCAAGAATAGGCAGTGTTTGACACCACAGTCTCTCACTGCTTGGAAACCAGATGGAGCTGAGCGCCTTGCTGGGCCATGTTCAAGTGTGAGCGGCCACACAATCTATGCACAGCTGGGCTGCCACAGTGGTTAACCTCCCACGGGGGAATTGGTGTGTGGTGGGCAGCATTAGTTACCAGGGGAAATGATTTGGCCATTTCTGGGGATTTGTTGTAAAATAGAGCTATGTATATAATACCTTTTATTGAGTTGCTTAACACACTTCATAGAACAAGAAACCTTCCTGCCAAGGAGCAGGTGTCTCTACATTTCACCAACAGGAAAACAGATTAGGTTTGCTTTGGCCTCAGAGGCACTCAGAGTGGGAGGATCTAAGAGTAACATGGCCCTTGTGACAACTTGGAGCCTGTAAACTTCCAGACGTGGCTTGTTATGGGTCTTTCTCTTTCGGCAGGTTATGAACTGGTGAAACTGCCTTCTTACATCAAGAGGCCACCAGCGCCAGAAGCCCAACTACTTAGCTTTTGGAGCCTCTTTCTTATCATCTGTCCCAGATTCCCAACTCTCCCCTGGCTTCAGTGCTTGCCTATAGCCTCCTTAGGAACGTCTCTTCCCCTTCTGTACTTCATCATGGTTACCAGGTAGTGGCTTCTATGGCCAGAGGGAGGGCAAAGTGACCTTGGCCCACACCCCCCTTAATGAAATAGTGTTCTGTGGAAAGAGTTCTCCCTTTCAAAACCCGTAACTGAACAACAGGCAAATTGTTGTATTATTTTGAGACAGTTGTCCTATTATAGTGTATCTCAGAAATGATCAATTCTAGAGCAGGATTCTGGGATCACAGTTTGTCGGCTCAGGGGAAGAAAGAACATGCCACCCTGTTTCCTTGGCCAGATAGTGATGAGTCAGCCTGACCTGGCCAGACCCAGACTGCTGTGCAATACGGGTCATGACAGAGGAGGGGAAACCCAAGCCACAGTTGGAGATCTAAATCTCTGGCCCTAGATTTCCAGGGAACCGCTTCTTGTGCCTTCTCTACTTGAGACTGTAGAAGCTGGAGAGGCAAGTGGTAAGGTGTAAAGGAGTAAGGCAGGCTTCAGAGGCAGCAGATATGAGTTCAAGAGCAGTGTACAATGGCAATTAAAAACATCTAATTTACAGGACTGTTGTAAAGATTAGAAATAACCTATGCATGCCTGGCTCAAGATAGCTGTTTGATTAATAAGAGTTTTGTAAGGATTGAAAAACCACTGCTATACCAACAATGACAGAGTATAACAGACCAAAGAGGTTAATCCAGTTCTGTGTCCCTAGAGTCCATTAAAAAAAAAAAAACAACTTTCAGGGCACCTGGGTGGCTCAGTGGGTTAAAGCCTCTGCCTTCGGCTCAGGTCATGTTCTCAGGGTCTTGGGATCGAGCCCCATGTTGGGTTCTCTGCTCAGCGGGGAGCCTGTTTCCCCTCCCCCCCGCCCCCCCACCTGCCTCTCTGCCTACTTGTGTTCTCTCTCTGTCAAATAAGTAAAATCTTAAAAAAAAAAACTTTCTTTAAAATATTTTTCTTCTCTTAAAACTAATACATGTTTAATGTCAAGTTGGTAAAATTCAGAAAATTAATTCCATGGTTTTTATTTCAGTGCATTTCCTTCTTCTGTTTATATATTGAAATGAAATTCACTTTATGACCCAAATGTGGTTTAAATTCGATTTTTTCCTTTATTATCATAATGAGAAAAGGTTTAAGTCTCTTTTTTCTATGTAACAAGAAATTACTGGAAATGTTCTTTTTGATGGAACCATGTTTAATGTGTATGCTTACCCAACACAGGAGCAAACTCCTAGAAAAATGTGAGAAGTCTTTGCTAAATGGAATGTTCAGTTTTATGACCAAAAGAAAGCACAAAACCAAAGAGTGTGCATTTAATGCCTGGTAAGGCGAGGGGAAATGGTGCCGTAGTTTGCCTATTCATAGGGCACATCTAAAAGAGCTTGTTCTGCCTTATGGAAAATTTCAAGTGTATACACAAATAGGATAATGCCTGAGCACACAGGTCTCCTCTGGCCCCAACTGTTATGAACACAGGGCCAACCTTTTTCACTTCTCCTCCCACTTACCGTACCACCCACAACCCCCCTACATGATTTGGACGTAGATCTCAGATACCATTTGTTTTCCCCTGTGACACACTTTGGAGTCTGATTCCATGTTGCTCTGTGTTGTCTGGTTCATACTCACTGGTGATGTGTGAACAAGCCCAGACTTCAGGATCAGACCTGCTGGTGTTCAAATCGAAGCCATGAATTAGTTGCAACATAGAAGCTGGGACTCAGGCGCCTCAGTTATAAAGTGGAGCTGAGGCTTCCTAGAGTTATTGTAAGAATGAAAGGAGAAGACCTATAAAAAGTTCCCGCACAATTGGTAGGTGCTCTGCAAATATCACCCCCCTCCCCTCATGTCCAGCCTCCTCACCTACTCCTGAGAACTCCTACATGGGACTGACCTCCTTGGCCTCTGCCCAGTAGACTCCCTGGTGCTTGGACTTTGCCATCTTTGTTTCTCACAGCAGGTCCCTGGTCTTCAAACTCCTTTACTGAGAATTTAAGCTGCCCTATTTGTGAGCCAAGCTTGACAGAACTGGAAATTAACAGGGCCTCTGCTGCTCAGCACACTGGCATGCTCAGTCCAGTTGGGAACCCTGGTGTTAGCCTACATCCCCTCTCTTCCTTCACCAGACTGAACTAGTCTGGATTCTGGAATGATCTCTGTCTTTGGTGACGGCTTACTACATTTTCCCACTGGGTCTGGAATTGGGTCTCCTATTGTTGGAAGGCCTGGATCTTTATTCTGTGCTGCTTGATTATTTAAGGCAGAATCAACTTATTGGGGCATGAGCTCTTGGGTGGGGGCATCTCCTGAAGTTTCTATGGGTTGGTTGCAGGAATGAGAGTATGATTAAAATGGCAAGTGAAACCAAGGCAGAAGGTTGCTGGTGGGATGAAGTGGACAAGGGCTGTGGCGGGCTCAGGTTAAAGAGTAGCAGCTCTAGTACTTCCTTATAGAAGGTTAGTACTTTGGGGAGGGGTAGGCACTCAGAAGGCCCCCGTTTAGTATGGGAGAGGGGCAGTGGCTTCTGCAAGGGGACAGCACTTTGGGGAGAGCTGATGTTGGGTGGGTTGGGCCTTGACAGGGGTGTGTGGGTCTTTTGCTCTACAAATCTGGCTCTCCCTCTCTAGGTGTGATAATAGGGGAGGTACTGCAGGGTCATGCTGTTTGTCTATCAGTGCACTTCCTCCTAATTTCAACTGTTAGACAGCAGGGACCCATGTGGTCCTGTCTTAAAGTGCTGCATTAAAGAAGCATCATCCAGATAGCATTTCTCCTCTTGCCTTAAGACTCTTGCTAACTTTCGAGAGTTTTCCAGTACACGGTTCACAGCAATTCTCTTTTTACATTCTCTGCCCTCTTCTCTAGCCCTTTTACATTTTCAGGAGCCATTCCTCCTACCCCCCACTTTCCAACTCTCTAGCACATTCGCTTAGTGCCTGATGTCTTGTTCTGCGATCCCCTCTCCTCTCTGTCTCATTCCCTGCAGCACATGCCTCCTGATGTGTCACATGTCCCACCCACCAGCCAGTTTAGTTCTTCACCATTTTTCCCTAGAGAACATATTGGTGTGGCTTTTGTCTTTCCTCAGATAATGGGGAAGGAGGAAGAAGCTCAATGAGAAATACTTTCAGGCTCTGTTAGCAAGGGAAGAAAAGACCTTTGTTTTCTTCTATCCTCCAACTTTCACCTATGGTCTTGTATCCTACTGACCCCTACCCCTTCTTCACCGAACATGTCTGAATGAGATACTTTGGTCTGCCAGTTGCCCTTTTAGGATAGTGACTCCAGGGACTTTCTGCCTGGGTCTACCCAGTCCCACTGTGGTCCCAGTGTGGCTTTTGGATGAGTCAAAGCAATTTATGAGAGATTTCTGCTGAAGTACTCTGAGAGAATCAGAGGAGATGTAGATCCTGCCCTCTGCAGGTCACTAATCTTGAGTTTTGATATCTGGGCTTCTGCCCTAGTCTTTGTACCTAAATCCCTATTTTTGGAAAAAGCCCACATCATAGTCTCTTATTCTGCCTGTGGAATCCCAACAGGGTAACCAAGCTTGGTGCCTTCTTATTTTCCTGATCTTGTTTTGATTTTTGTTTATTTTTAACAAATGAAAATTGGATATATTTAAGGTATACAGTGTGAGGCTTTGATATGTATATACATTGTAAAATGATGACCATAGTCAAACTAACGTATCTGTCACCTCCCATAGTTATCTTAGGTGTGTGTCTATGAAAGAACACTTGAGATCTACTCTGTTTTAGCAAATTTCAAGTATATGATACATTACTATTAACTACAGTCACCATGCTGTACATTAGATTCCCAGAACTTACTTAAGGTCTTAGGGTGAGCTTTAAGCACTTTGCAAGACATGGCCACAGTAAGTTTTCTATCAGAATTCCAGATAAACATGTTGTCATTGGGTTTATTCCTTTACCTCATGTAATCTCAGTAACTGTGGTGGTATTTAGAGGTGAAATAGCTAAGAATGAACTCCTCTGGGAAGAAAATTCTAAACACTTTGTAACTCAAAACAAACAACAGTGTTGAATACGGTTATCAACTATATTCTACACTTTGATTCTTAATATTGACCAGTCAACTCCCATATAATTGGAAGTTTGTACCCTTTGATTAATATTGATCAACATCTCACCTTTTCTCCTTACTTCCCCAGCCTCTGTGCTACCATTTTACTCTCTGTTATTATGAGTTCAACTTTGTTTTTTAGATTCCACGTATAGGTGAGATCATGTGATATTTGTCAGTGTCTGGCTTATTTCACTTAGTGTAATGTCCTCTAGGTTCATCCATCTTGCCACAAATGGCCGAATCTTTTTTAATGGCTGAATATGTATGTATGTATTAAATGTGTATGGAGATGAGTATATGTATGTACACATACATATGTAGGTACGATATAATTGCCTATTCTTATCCAGTTATCTGACAGTCACTTAAGCTGTTTCATATCTTGGCTATTATAAATAATGCTGCAACGCACAGGGAGGGGAGTGCAGACATCCTTTTGAGGTAGTGATTTGCTTTTGGATGAACATTTAGAAGTGGGATAGCTGGATGGCTGGGTTGCTGGATCCCATGGCTGCCTGCTTCTTTGAGGCTGCTCTTGGCCTGCATTTCTGAGCCTGCTGGGCCCCCTTTGGGCCATCCCTGCTCTTTCCTTCTTATGCCCACAGCTTGGCCTGCAGTTGGGTGGATGTCCACATGTTGGGCATGAGTAGCATCTGAGCACCTTAGGCTGCACCTCCCCTTTGGTGCTTTACTCACTGTTGTGCCCCATTCTTCTTGGTTTCCCTCTTGCTCCAGACACAAGGCAGTTCTCATCTGTACTGCTCTTTTATTGTTGTTGATAGCTGCCATTTCTCAAGTGCCTATTTTGTGCCAGGTGGTTCCCTCAAATTATCTTGTTTACTCTTCACAAAAACCCCAAGGGGTGGGTATTATAAACATTTTACTGATAAGAAAACTAAGGCTCAGAGAGGCTTAATAACTTCCTCAGTGTTTGTCCCTAAGTAATGGCAGAGCTGGGGATCTAGCTTTGAAAAAAAAAAAAAAAAAAGATTCTTGGATCTTACCAAAAGAGATCCTAATTTGTAGGTTTGGTGTAGGGACCAAGGAATATATGTATTTTAACAACTGCATGGATTTAAAATCCAGTGGTCCATGAACTGTCCTTTGTATACCATTCTTGACTAAAATGAAGCTAATTATAGCCTTTGTGGTTCTTGGTTCTCTTACATCATGGAGGTCATTTAAGAATGCCTTGTTGTATGTAACACACCACACATTAGACGTGTTTTGATTCTTTCCTTAGAGACATCCACGGGATATGTCTCCACAGTCAGCTCCCTATGGAAGCTGTAGGCTCAGAAAGCATACTCTCAAAATCTGGAGACCAGGTGAGACAATCTGTCCGGTGAAACAGAAGCTCAAAAGGAAAGGAAAGAGCTTGCCTTATGTTTGTGAAAATGCTGCCGATGGCCCTAGGATATTGTAAGAAAAGCCTGGATGTAGCATGTTAAGGAGACCATGAACTACTCAGCTGCATTTCAGTTTGAGTAATTGTTGAGGTATAGCAATGGGAGAGAGCATGATGTATGGGGCTCAGGAAAAGGCAAGCTGAGGACTAAGAAGTGTACTCAGCTGTATTTAGACAAGAATAGGTTCTATTTCAGAGCAGCTAGCCTCAGTTCTTGTCATAGAAATCTTCCTTGTGGGGGGTACTTGGATGGCTCAGTCGGTTAAGCATCTGCCTTCGGTTCAGGTCATGATCCCAGGGTTCCTGGGATTGAGCCCTGCATCAGGCTCCCTCCCACCCCCCACTCACACATGCACACACTCTCTCTCCCTCTCAAATAAGTCTATAATAAAAGAAACCTTCCTTGGAGGAGAGGTGCACTCTCTAAGACTATTAGACTATTTTTGGCAGACGCTATCCCTTAACAATGAGCAGCTTCTTGTGATCTAAGGTAGAGCTCTTTAAGCAGCTGATCCATGTGGATCCACTGGGTGGCTAACCCAACCAGGAAAGGGAAACCACTACAGATAGGGGGCTCAGTTCTCAAACCAGCCCAGCTCATTAGTTCATTTGTATTCTGCTTGATGGGTTGCTTTCATGTGGGTTTGGATAGCATGAGCCCATTGCCTGGAGCATGATCCCCATTGGCTAAACCAACTGAAGCTGAATTTCTGAAGACCAAACTCTGAACCCACCATGGTTCCATCAGGTATGCCTGTGAGGTTCGATCTGGAACTACCTGCCAGATTTTCTTAGCTGAAAAAAATCTTTGTCCAGGCTTAGGGGCTTCAGGGCTGGGCAGAGGGTTCTGGGACCTCTATTGCCAGGTGACCTTAGTCCCTAAACACTAACATTGGAGGCTTTATTTTTCTCTTCAAGAGCATATATTTGAAAAATGCTGCATTTTATCCTAACCAATTGTAAGACTTGGTAACAATATATATATAAATTAAAAAACGATTAACTTTGTGTATCCATGGGTGGATAGGAAATTTGAATTATACCATGGGGAGATTGGGATGGAGGAGAAGTGATTGGCTGCTCTGTGGCCCAGTGGCAAAAAATGGGATTAGAATACCCACGTTTCTGTCTTTTTATCTTGTGCCCACTTCCATTAAATCTCAACTATTCCAAACAGTGTCTTATTATGTCTATATTTTCCTTTTGTTTGTTCCTTGAGATTCTTTCCTTTCACTGCCTTGGATTTGGTTGTCTCATGAATTACTTTGTGTTGGAGATCTTGGGAATTTATTTTGCATATGGGTAAAGAAGAGCCTATATGATGTCCTTGCTATGATCAGAGAAAGATAAGAAAGAGCTAAGAGATCTCACACAGGGCAGCTCTAAGTAATGGACAGAGCAAACAATCCCTCCCCATCACTTCATCAAAAAAGATATTCATGGGCTTTGCTGAGGTTGATTCTCTACAGAATGGAAGGTAATCTGTGTCAGCAAAACCCCAGGAATTATTCCACTTAGATTTTAGTGAAACTTTGAGGGTAGATTGTGGTGAGTATGGTGAATGTTAAGATGGTGACATTGGACCCCAGGCTGGGGACAGAAAGGACATCTTATGAATGAAGGTTGAGGACACAAATTAAACCAAAACACACACACACACACACACACATCCCCAAAACACTTTATAGTTTCTTAATATAAATTATTTAACAAATACATATAAATTTTCATTATTAATATAGAAACTAGTTTATAGTACTACTTATGTCTTTTTTTTTTTTTCTAAAAAAGATTTTATTTATTTGAGAGAGCATGAGCAGGGGGGAGAGGCAGAGGCAGAGAGGAAGAAGTAGACTCCCCACTGAGCAGGGAGCCCAATGCAGGATCCTAGAACCTTGGGATCATGACCTGAACTGAAGGCAGATGCTTAACTGACTAAGCAACCCAGGCGCCCACTAATTCTGTTCTTAAAAGTTATGTATCAAATCCTTCAGTCTTCCTTTCTCTGGTGTTGTCTGCCTGCCCTGTTGATTTGCAATGAACTCCCCTTGTGAGCACTGACTTCCTGCCCACCTCTGTTGCTCGTGTCCATTGCCACAGCACCTGCCCCTGGGGGCCTGCCCACATGCTTGCTGATGGCTGTTCACCAAAAGGGTCAGCAAAACGAAAATGAACTTTTGCTCTACTCTGAGTGCCCAGCTTTTGAGGTTGTACACGCCTGATTGGTGACATTTTCCAATTCAGAATACACATGGAAGCGCTATACCAAACATGGGGTCTTCCATCTTTGAACTTATCGAAGACTCTAGAATTCTCTGGCCCAAACAGATAATATTTGCTGGAAAAGCAGTGGATTCTGGCATGTCAGGGATTGCTTTGAAGTTCTAAGACAAGGACATCCTTTTATATATCACCGTGGTTTCTACCGGGTACTTGCAGTTTTTGAAAACAAGCCTACAAAAGGTTTTTGCTATTAAGAAGTTACATGTGCCACGAGGTTGAAAAGTTGCCTGTCGGCTTGAAAACATTTTGTCTGTGCAAATGACTAGGGGAGGAAGAAGGAGAGGTGGTCAGGGAGGAATAAACACAGCTGGTTTCAATATTAGAAGCAAAGATAGATAGGCCTTTTGCTCTTTATTGTGGTACCTGCTTTGGGAATCAGATGGAACCCATCCACAGTGTGGGGGTGGGTATGGGCCTGGCTCGCAGGCGGGAAGGTAGGCTGGGGGGCTTGGCTTCCCTTCACCGCAGCCCTGTGGGAACATCATCTTCCCCCAGCCTGGCCCCTCATGTCAGCACTCTTGGTTTTCACTAATTGTGAAAGTTCCTCTTTTTGCAGAAGGATCTACGTCTTCCTTGCCTCATAAAAATCATCCCGAATTTAAGCTGCAACTATAAAAAACCCCCCAGCAAACAAGAAACAGCCTTTCTGATCTAAGTTATGGGAAAGTGGACTTTTATTTTCTATTTAAAGAAATACGAGTCTTCGTAATGCATTAGTAATTCTAGTAAAAAAAAAAAAGTTTGATATGGACTTGATTTCATAAAAGAAGGCCATCCTTAAGATGCATATCCATTTCTGCTCGGAAACATCACTTTCAGTTTTTATGAAAAGTAAAAACAAATTTGGAGTTGGCAGTGAAACCACTTGTCACTTTTAATGTGTGATTTCCGCACCAAGTTTAAGGAAAAGGGAAAAATAATTTTTTTAAACTAAGAGGTTCCCCAAATATACTAGATAGTGAGAATTTGGTATTTGTAGTCAAATACAGTACATTCGAGCAGAAATCATGCCCATATAAGGACAATCCCCAATACCTGAATCTTCCAACCTTCCAATCCCTGAAGTATTCCCCTGACATTCTCATTCCTATTGTACTTTTCCACTACTCTTTTTTAGTTAAAAGCATTTATCTATGGTACCTCAGTGCCAAGGTTCTGCCCAATTTTAGATCTATTCAGTAGTCCCTAAGTGTCTTGAAGAAACCTTCAAATCCCATGAGTCATTAAGGCAGAAGAGTCGGTTCTAGATTTTCAATCACCTCCTCATCCTGTGCCAGAGAGACTGTGTTCCTGCAGAGGAACCACAGGGCATCATTTCCCATCATTTCCCAGTTTGCAGCATTAACACCCACTTTGGTGGAATGATAAACAAACATTCAAATGTTATGGAGAAATTAGAAATTATTGTTCACACGCAGTTGGATGGTTTTCAAGGATTCACTGTCTTCTGTGCATATTGAACTCTCCTAGACCCTGAAGCTGTGATGCCCCTTGTAAAGACTGATTAGTCTTCAACTGTTCCGCAGACCATGCACACACGGCTACTGTTGTAATGTGGATTTCTCTGCACTAGGAAGGAGTCTACATCTCATGCACGTTGAGTTTTACTGGTTCAAATGGAAGACTGATTTCTCTGAGGGTTCACTTATGTGTCCCAACATTTATATGTGGTAGAGGATTGGGAGGAACGACGGTATTTTTTTCTTGGCCTGTGAGGGCCACCTCCCAAAAGACCTGCTCTCAGAAAGGCATTTGTATGGGTGTCCCCAACCTCCTCCCCTGCTCTCCTCCAGGCTAGCCCAGAACCAGTGGCTAGTCACCCAGACGGTTCACTTGGCATATTCAGGCCACTGGTCCCCAGCTGACCCAGGAGACAGAACATGGCTGAGTTAGTTCAATGTTAACATGTGGTCCAGGAAGAGTGGACAGTGAATGAAAGCAAGTAACCCACACAGCAGCCCTATGTTAGCCTCAACGCCCACCAGAACCAAGCCTTCACCAAGGGAACCACCTGCCCACAGACTCTTGTCTGGTTAGGGTAAAAACTGGAAGAAGATGAAGTTAGATTAATCAGTTTTTGCCCTGAGCATAGGAGCTTGGTCCCTTTTGAAAGCTTTTTGTGAACCATGATCGAGATTTGGGACAGTGGAAGTCACATTTGACCACCTCCAGACTCGAGGCTGTTATTTTTGTGAAAGTCTATTTTAACCAGAGGAAATCCTGTTTCCCCAGCAGCCCGGGCAACAGCCCTGAGATGCACAGTCGTCTCAGGAGTGTTGTGAGGATACCGGCTCTCTTTAATCTCAGAATAAAAATATTTGATGTTTACAAGGTGTATTAGTGTAATTGGAATGTGTCTGCCTGTCTGCTGGCCTTCCTTCCATGGGGGGACCTCATAATTAAAGAGCAACATGTTCATGTGGCAGCCTGTTTTCCTTTCATAGCTGCTGGTGAGCAGTTAGGGCAGGACCGTTACCCTGGGCTCTTGAGAGCTCATCCCGGCAGACAACTGCCGCCAGAACAAAAGGGAGGCTGCAGGCTGCTTGCGTTCTCCTGGGGACCAGTGGGCCGAGTGGGAGATGAGATTGGGTCAGCTCGGGGTCTCAGGGATGCCTCTTATCCCAGAGAAACCGCTGGTGTATGCGGTGGAAATACACCTTGATGAAAACACAGGAAGGCCAAAAAAGGATTTCCCTTTTCTTTCTTTCTTTTTTTTTTTTTTAAAGATTTTATTTATTCGACAGCAAGAAACACAGCGAGAGAGGGAACACAAGCAGAGGGAATGGTAGCGGGAGAAGCAGGCTTCCTGTAGAGCAGAGAGCCCGATGCGGGGCTCAATCCCAGGCCCCTGGGATCTGACCTGAGCCGAAGGCAGATGCTCAACGACTGAGCCACCCAGGCGCCCCAGATTTCCCTTTTCTTTAAGTGAAAGGCCGGTGGGAAAAGAAATACCCACTCATATCCTTCTGTGCCTTTGGAATTCAACATTAGATATGAAAATGAGATTTCTAATGCCTCAGGACTTGACGAGCCAGAACCCAGGACAGTCAAGGGAGCACGAAGAAATCACATTTCCTAAGCTTGAAGCCTGGGGCTGGGTTTGTTCTCGCTCCCTCCTGTAACCAACCCCAGAACCTCCAGCCGTGCCTGGCAAGTAGTAGGTGCTCAATAAAATACATTTTAAATGAATGATTGATTCTCACTGCAGAGTTCCTCTCCTCCCCGGCCAGTCTGGAAGTCCCCAGCAGGATGTCTGCCCATGTGCTCAAGTGGGTCTGTCAACCACAGCCCCCTTGTGACCTCTGGCTGTTCCGATCCCGCCCCAGCCCCTATTGTTGCCTGAGGGTACCTGGTGGTTGCAGCTGTGGCTGACCTCGGGAGAACCCTGAGCTACATCAGCATGTCTGCTTTCCTCCTTTCTCACTCCTCCCAGTGCCCTCAGCCCCAGCTCTGGACTGCCCACAGTGTCCCTGCTCTCTCAACTTGCTCCCCCTTGCCTCTGATTGCTGTCTTCCTAGAAGCCCAAACCACCTATGGAGCCAGGCAGGGAGATGTCTTCAAACCTCTCTTCTTTTTCGCTCAAGATTTAAGGATTCCGGTCACAAAAATCTCTCTTGAAACTAAAAATGTCTTTATGTCTGTTGTTTTTCAGCCCTGATTAAGTCAGTGTGTCTACCCAATCCCCTCCCCTCAGATCCTTTGATTCAGTGGATCTAAAGTGGAATCTGGGCATTTGTATTTTTCCAAGGCTCGCAGGTGATTCGGGAACGCGTACTGTGTCGTGAAGGACCCTGCCTCAGGTTGTCCACTCACACAAGTGGAAACGGGAAAGGGGGTGGGAGGGTTGGTCATCAGTTTGGGCTCAGCCGTGATACTCTGCTAGAAAATGACGTCTTTAGGGAAGCAAGGAAAATGTTTTAATTTACTTGAACAGCACCTGATATTCACCATCTGATATTCAGATCAAGAGACAACTAATTCTTTCTCATTTCTCATCCTAACCCCGGGTTAGAAATTGTAGTGGAAGTATTGAGCCTCTGTGGCTAGAAGTACCCAGGAGAGGGAATGACTATCCATATGGGAAGCCGTACACAGACTATCTGCACTAACTCTAACTCTAAGATGCTGTGATTTGATTGATTGCTCTAAGACACATTTATTGGATCCCTGTTGTGTATCTTTCAGGTTACAGAGAATCGTTGGATACGCACCCTAACCTCAGAGAGTGTGCAGAGTCTAGAAGGGGGGCTCTGTAGTGCATTTTCCTTTGATTCATTCATTTGCTTTGCCGGTCTCTCTGGGTGCGTCCTCAGTCCCAGGCACTGTGCCGAGCTCCAGGACTACGATGATGGGGAACATCCAGTGTCCCTGCCCTCATGTAGCTCACATTCTGTCGGAGGTTAGAGACCGCGGGTGGACAGCCACTCCCCCGAGAGGGTAGAAAACAGAAATGTCCTCTGACACTCCTGGGTCAATGCTCTCAAGAATTCAGAGAAAAAGTAATACCTATACAGCAGGGGTTAATCCTTTAAGACAAAAGTGGTAAAATCCACATGGTGAACAAAACTTAGCTCCTCTAATGGCCTATTAAAAACAAGTTTTCTATTTCTAGAGTAGTTCACAGCAAAATTGAGCAGAAGGCAGAGATTTCCCTAGAATCTCCTCATCCCACACAGGTAGAGCCCCCACCTCTTATCAACAGCCCCATCTAATGGCACTTTTACAGGTGAAAAAGCAAGCTTAGAGGGCTAAGATAACCAGATTGGCTGAGTTTGTGTCCCTGCTGCTTGGGGGCCCCGCTCCTGGTTGTAGGTAGGCATGAGTTCACTGGCGAGATGGGGGTGGAGACTCTGTCTTCGTGTTTTTTTGTCTCACTTCAGTCTTGAGAACAGATTTTTACGCATGGTTTATGGAACTGAAATGAATTGAAATAACATGTCAGCTGATCTGCACCCCTGCGACTAAAAAAGACTCAGGGGAACAAGCTACCTGACAATTAGACAGCATTTTTCTATCTGAAGGCTGCTTCAACAACCACAAATGTGGGTCAGAGCAGCAATGTTGGGATTCACTGTAACACTATCTCTCCTGGAATGAAAGGATTCCCTTTCATATAGAAATTGAAAAAGAAGTATGCTCTTATTTTGAACTTCTAGTTGAGACAGCTTTATAAGTAAGAACAGTTCCAAGTCACAGAGATGTTTTCCCTGCAAGGGGGTACAGTGCAGAAAATAAAGTCTTAAGGACTGGCCAAATGTTTCCTTGGGGACAACTCACCCGTGCCCCCAGATTCCCCTTAACCTCTGCTCATACTACTTAGAATGCACTCAAGTGGCTGCAGCCTTCATTGTCTTTATTGATCAACTGATGTTTAAAGCTTTATTCAATTATTGCATAGTACATATCAAACCTGTATTCAAACGCTTATTAACAAGAAGGCAGAATGTATACCTGTCCCTCTTAGTAGGTTGTAAATGTTTGAGAACAAGAAGCTCTCTCTTGGGGGCAGGGGTGGGGGGGGCGCTAGGGTGGCTTAGTCGGTTAAGCATCTGCCTTCAGTTCAGGTCATGATTTCAGGGTCCTGGGATCCAGCCCAGTTCAGGTTCCATGCTCAGCGGGGAGTCTGCTTGTTCCTCTTCCTCACCTCTTCTCTCCTCCTTCCCCCTCCCAGCTTATAGTGCTATCTCTCTAACAAAATCTGTAAAAAAACAAAAAAAACCCTCTCTCTTCAGTTTAGTATTTATTTTTAGAAATTGCCATCTACCACCATGTAGTACAAAGTGTAATATGTGACATTTCATTTCTTAATAAATACCAATAATTTTGAGCAAGTGGCTCCTTTTAGATCATCTGAATGCCAGCACTAATTTTCCCATTAGTAGGAAAAGTCTAGGAAAACTTAGATTCGTAGGTGGGATTTGACATACGTGAAATGTTGAAGAAACAAACAAACAAACGTCCCAAATATAAGGACTTGTGGATCTTTGGGATTCTGTTCTTATTTATGGTTTTTTTTTCTCTCCTTAAAGAGGTGTGATTACCATCTTCTCTTACTATGAGGTTTGGGATGTTGTCAAGATATGAATGTAAACTTTCAGTTTAAGAACATACTTTGAAACACTTTCAGTTATTTTAAGATTTACTTGCTTTTTCCTTGAAATAGAGTTCTGGATTTTCTGATACTTCCCTTTAGAAGTGAGGTTTCTTTGAATAACTGGGGCCTTGAGAAGAGTTACAACACCGCTGTCTCCAGTCCATCCACAAGACGGTCTTTGCACGCAAATACCCATTGACGTCAGTCCAACTTGAGCGAAGTTCTTTTTTTTTTTTCTTTATCACTGGGAAGTGGGGAGTGGAGGTAGTGGGGTGAGGTGCATGAGACTGTGTCTGAGTACGGGGATGAGTTGACTGTGATGCAATTTGGAATGTTACGCTTTTCTAATAAAATTGGGTCTTGTGCTGTTTTCCCACAGGACAAGAAAAAAAAAAACAAACACACTCAGAATGACATTTATTCCAGAAACTCTAAAAATTCTTCCACCATGTTTGATAGACTGGTGACTGTTTTATGGGTTGTGAGGACTGGCCAATGTTACAGGGTTTGGCATTTGGTTTTGGAAGATTATAACTCTGAGTGGACTTAATCAGACTCTCTGGGTCTGTTCTCCCAGTGGAGATCATTTGACTTCTTACCGCTGATGCCTTTACGTAGGAGATGATGTGTTCAAGCACATACGTCTTAAGTTGCTGCTAACTTCATCTGAGATACAAAGAATTCATTATTTTTATCCAACATTTCCCAGTCTTCCACTTTTGTTGTGACTTGTTGTGAATTCACTCCTAAAACTTTCTGTCCTACTGTACTTGAGCAAATAATCACCTGTCTTTGGCGCTTTGTATCCAGAATTATTGTTTGTTTGTTTGTTTTTTTAAAGAGTTTATTTATTTATTTGAGAGAGAGAGAACATGAGAGGGAAGAAGGTCAGAGGGAGAAGCAGACTCCCCGCAGAGCTGGGAGCCCCATATGGGACTCGATCCAGGGACTCCGGGATCATGACCTGAGCCAAAGGCAGTTGCTTAACCAACTGAGCCACCCAGGCACCCCCAGAATTATTCTGTTTGATTAGCGCATTTTTCTTGTGTGACAATGGGCCCGTATCAAAAAGTTTTTTATTTGTTAAAAATTTTTAAAAGAAGATTTTACTTATTTATTGGGGGGGGGGAAGAGAAAGTGAGCACAAGCAGGGAGAGCAGCAGAGGGAGAGGGAGAAGCAGGCTCCTTGATGAGCAGGGATCCCAACATAGGGCTTGATCCCTGGACCCCTGGGATCATGACCTGAGCCAAAGGCAGATGCTCAACCAACTGAGACACCCAGGTGCTCCTCAAAAAGTTTTTAAAATCCAGTTGGTGAGAGAAGACATAAACATGGAACATTTTTGAGGAAAAATAAGGTAGTTTAAAATATCCATTTACCTGCAGTTGGATGGAGGAGATGGGACTTAAGCAGATCTTGAAGGTTTCACATAAGATGCATAAACTATCAAAAAGACAACAGAGGATGGGAAATTTTAAAAATTAATTATGGGTTTTTCGAGGTTGACCATAGAGTCATGTGTAGACAAAGTTTCAAATTGAGCTATGTCTTCTTAGATATAGCTTCTTATGTCTTTGTATGTCATGTGCCTCTGAATTCTTATTAGACTATGTTCCTTTTATTTATAGCTCCCATTTGTTTGTGCTCATAAGGTTGTTACTAATACTGACAAGATTTGTGGGTACACTTTGAAAAGAACCTTTCCTAAATTGTTAAGTTCTTCAGCTAATTTTAAGGGGAAACCGAACCAAAAAAGTGTAACCAAATACCGTGAAACCCCTAAATTTCTTAACCTTAGGCCAGGTGTCCATTGTGAATCTTATTAATTTTAATCATTTTCAGCTTCTTTTGAATTAAGTAACATGAAGACTTTTCTTATCCTCATTCATTTCATATGAGTTTTACATAATTGGCCAATCAACTAGTGAGTATTTACTAGACACCGATTATGCACCCAGAATTTTCTTGTATCTTTAATTTAAGTTCCGCCGTTTAAAGCTTAAAATTTTAGCAGCAAAATTATAGGATTGAATGTATTAAAGTGTTGGTTAAAAGTGTGATGCCGAGTGTTAGAGAAGTCCAGGAGAGAAGGAAATAAAAAACACCTTGGGTCGTCAGGGATTGAGATAACCAGTGAGAAGGGAGGGCCTTGCCCTGGGGAAGCCCTGAGGCAGAAGAATGGGATATTGAAGTAGAGAAGGAATTAGAACTGATAAAGTGTTTTCCAAACAATTCTTACTGTCCTTGTTTGAATGTGCAACAGGGAGAGTCCTGAAATAGTTTATTTAACGCTGTTGGGTAAACAAAGTCTGCTCTTTCTCTTTCTGTATACACACTCCCCCACCACACACACATCACACACAAATGCACATAAATATGTATCTACATAAAGGTCTCATTAATTCCCTTGATTATGTTTGTAGTTGATAATAAGGCATACAAATCTTTGCTACAATCAGCAGAAAACTTTTGTGTTACCTATGGTCTTAATTTTTGAAGGCTTAGACTGTGAAGTTTTATTGGCAATGAGATTTGTGATTATCATTTTAAAAAAATCTTGGCACATATTTTAAATACGTGACTTCCACTGTTAAAGGATTCATAAAGCTTTTAAGAAAAGTCACAGCAGTGGAGACTTTTCCCTCCAATAGGCCATTTGGAAGTAAAAGTTAAAGACTTAACTATGAGAAATGCAGAAGTTATAAAGGGAACTTGAGAATTTATTTTTAGACTATTAACCAGACACACTTTTCTTGGCCAGCCTAAGACCCATTGAAATAGTGCTCTTCCAGAGAAACTGTGATCAAATCTAAATAATAGTTTCTAAAGTAGACATATAAACCATTGGCAGATTTATCTACCTGACTAAAAGGCGGACGATTCTCTTAAAAGTATTTTTTAAGGGAGTCATACTTCTTGAGTGTTGATATGCATGTGGGCCATCTGGGAGTCAGGATGCTCATTCTGCTTCAGCAGGTCTGGGGTGGGACCAGGCTTCTGCATTTCTGAGTAGTTCCCAGGTGCTGCTTGCTCCTGCTGCTGGAACACGAGCCACACTTGACGAGAGAGGTCCTAGAGAGTCAACCTAATGAGTACATTGGCATCTGTTTTACTTTTTTTTTTTTATGATGCTTTACTATTTTTATTTGAAAAATCAAGTGCAGTGTCAGGAGGGGAAGGAACTTTTATGCCTTAAGCATGGTCCGACAGTGTTGAGCATTCATGAAATCACTAGAATGTAGCTAGCCGCACGGGGGCAGGGACCTAGCCGCTTGTGTTCTCTCCTGAATTCTAGTGGCCAGCACAGAACAGATACCCAGTAAGTATTTGCTGAGTAAACAAATAAATTTAGTGTTGTCCTGGGAATGTCATTAAAATCTATGCTTTTTCTCATTACACAGGCAGGGCCTGACTAATAACTAATTTATCGTGAGAAAAGCAACTCAAATCTAGGAATTGTGGAATGGACAGCACACCAAAACCATGAAGAATGCAAGGAGCTTAGGAGAAAAAAATCGACGGAAGCCCTATCTTCCTGAGGGACTTTCTTGAAGACAAAGTTCTTTCCATGTGGTGAAGACTTCCTGAGCACCTTCTTCCCTCATCCTTCTCCATCCTGAACTCTGGCTTCCTCCTTTCTCTTCACTCCAGCCTTTGAGGATGTTAGCTGGAGCCCAGTAGCCACTTGCCATGCTCTTCAGTTTTTCTCCTGTTTGCCTTGTCGGTGTCCCCTGAGTTCTCCCCTGGGCCATTTCTGGCCAAGATAGATTTGTCATGTCATATATTAAAGTAAGATGCAGCTCTTTCTTCCCGACTGCCTTAGCATTACCTTAGCATTTGAAACTATAGTATGACCTTGGTACACGAGCATTGCTGGAGAACTTAGTGCTTCACCTGGAGGGTCACTTCTACTGCATACTTTTTCCTGGTTTTCTTCCTTTTTCCTCTCGGTGGTTCATGACATCCAAGTACAACCCGCCACTAACAGGACTGTAAACTCTAAACAAAGACAGCACTGGCATTCAGGAGGTCGTGAAGTTAATCCAAAATATGGTCATATTAATTTTTACAATTATTATTGAAGTGGAAACCCCAAGTCAAAAAATTCTTGTAGAGTACTTGAAGATAGAGTGAGAACGCTTCTTCAGACCTGAGAGGATTCCTACAGCCCATCTAGAGAACTTCTTCAGCTCACAGGGCACCACTTCTAGGCATAAGGAGGCTTCTGGCTTCGCATGGTCTAGTCCATCTTACCAGAAGAAAACGGAAGGGTTCAGGGCAGAAGGCTCATAAACAGCAGGGTGTGTGTGTGTGCACGCATGTGCACTCCTGGATGCTCTCCCTCAGTTCACCTCCCTTCTGAGCCTCTCGGCTTACTCAGAATGAGTTTAGTATTCCTAGTCTCAGTCATCACTCAGTCTGCCAAACCCCCACTTAGGATGAGGGCTGCAGGCTTCCACAGGAGACAGGAGAGCTCTATAAGCCGGATGAAGAAGATTCCAAGCTGTCTTGCGCAATTCACTCACAGCAAATAGGAATCAGTTCTGCTTACACCTGAGATGGTTCTGAGCCAATTTACTAAATTAGAGGGTCTGCATTTCCACACAGTCCTCTTCTCACCTCTGTCTGATACCTTTCTTGGCAAAGCAACTCGTCCCATCAGATCTGACTATCTGGCTCTACCCTGAACTCACGCCCATTTGGGAATCTCTAGCCATCTGCAGTGTCTCGCTCAGTGCCATCCCATTAACACTAATCATTCTGTTCTTCTCTTCAATTTTCCCTTCACTTCCTTGCCAGGAGGCTCTAGTCTTCAGATTGACCAACATCTAATTTTCCTCTCCCTGGCCCTTCCTCTAGACTGTAATCAGTTGGTGCCTCTGGTTAACTCCCTTTCAAGTCCTCTTTCTCCTTAGACAAAATGAACTAGGAAGCCCATAAATTCCCCTGCTACAAGAAACTAGAGTGTAGAGATTCCTCTAAACTATGGTCAAGCCCTCTGATGGTATTAATAGCACTATAATTGTAATTAATGGAATTGGAGCCTTGAAAAACAAATGAATGTGTCTTTACTGATTTGGAAGCGTCTCTGATCGTATATTGCAAAGTGCAGTATTCTCTTCTGGAAACCTGGGAGTCATCTTTAATTTCCTCTCATTTTCTTCTCTGCTTCATTTTCTTATTTTCTTCATTCCTATTGCTTCTAATTTTGCTCACGAGACCATCACCGTTAGCTCGGTCTCTTTGCAACCACTACCCACCCCTATGCCCAGACTGACTCCCTCAAAAGTGATTTTTTTTTTTAAAGACTTATTTATTTGAAAGAGAGGATAAAGCGGGGTGGGGCAGAGGGAGAAGGAGAGAGAGAGAATCTCAAGCAGACTCTGCTTGTAGAACCCGACGTGGGGCTCAATCCCACAACCCTGAGATGATGACCTGATCTGAAAACAAGTATTGGATACTCAGCCGACTGAGCCACCTAGGCAGCCCCAAAAAGTGATTTTCTAAACACAAATCTAATCAACTACTCCTTGGCCTTAAATTGTTCAGTGACTCCCATGGTCCACAAAATACATTCCAAACTGCTCAGCATGGCTTACAAGTTGTGCATGGTCTGGACCCTGTTTACTTCTCAACCTCAAGTCTTGCCATACCCACACACACTCTCTGCTCTAGCCAATATTGAATTACTTTCAGTTCCCCTAATGCAGGATGCCATTTCCCACAGCTAGTCCTTGGCATGTGCCCGCCCCTCTGCCTGGGAGGAGTCTTCCTTCTAGACTCCTATTTTTCCTTCAGGAACTCAATGTAGACATTACTTCCTTGGATGAGCCCAGGATCCCACAAGGCTTCTAACTGATTCCTTTTATAGTCCTTAGCATTCTAGACTGAATTTATCTACAATTGACCCTTGAACAACATGGGTTTCACCTGGGTCCACTTATAAGCAGATTCTTTTATTTTCATAAATACAGTATGGTGCTGCAAGTGTATTTTCCTTATGATTTTCTTAATAATGTTTTCCTTTCTCTAGCTTACTTGATTGTAAGAAGATAGAATATAATGCATATAACATATAAAATATGTGTTAATTGGTTGTGCTATCAGTAAGGTTTCTGGTTAATAGTAGACTATTAGTAGTCAACTTTTAGGGGAGTCAAGATTATACATGGATTTTTGACTGTGTATGGGGGGGTCAGCACCCCTAACCCCTGTGTTGCTCAAGAATCAGCTGTGTTTGTCTCTTCCATGCAGGATAGTGAGGGGCAACTCAAAGGCAGGTGTTGGATCTTACATTCATCTTATCTTTTGAGATTCCTCAGCCAATTTTATGACAGTCATTTTAGTAAGGAAAAGATGAGACCAGTCATTCTGATTTAGTTTATACCGGAGCACCAACTATTGGATTGTCTATTCCATATAATAAGAGGTGAATTCTTCCAGCCTCGATCTAGTATCCTGAAAAAATTAATTTATCCTTCCTTTATCGAGGTAAGGGTTAACCCACTGCCTGGCATATAATACATTTTTAATATCCAGTAGCTGCTACATTTATTGTTAGAACTTTATCCACGGGCAAATTGCCTTTTAACCAAGAGGCCAGCAAGTCATATCATTTAGTTATTAATTAGATCATTTTCATTTAAATCTACTCTACAGGGATAGACCAGGGATTTCCTGGTCTATTTCTTTCTTTGAACTTACTCTGATCCTCAGTATGTCTAGCTCCTAGTCGTCGTTACATAAAAAGGAAAGGACAACATTTAGGCGACAAGAAAGTCCCATGGGAGTAAGGATTTCTCCAAATCCTTTGTTAAACTTTATGAGTTTAAGGGTCTGAGACCATCCTCCTGAACTGACTTGTGGGAAGCTTCCATCTGTAACTGCAAACCGAGTAAAACCAAATTTAATTCATCCTTGCTTAGGAAAAGCAAGCTACCCATCCCGTGTCTAAATTTGAAAAGACAGCTGAGAGTACAAAAAAAAAAAAAGAATAAAATTGTGTGTTTGTGCATGCAAAATTAACAAAACCACATGGTAAATGTCCATTCTGACTACCTGAAAGACTAGTAAATTCAACCCTTTATACTGATAATGCATTTTTTTAAGCAATTAGATTTCAATAGATTACAAGGACAATAATTGATTGAATATTCATTCTTTCGACAAATAATTTATGGAGTTCCTTCTCAGCATCAGGTATTATGTTAGGTGTTGAGTAGACAATGGTGAAGGGCACAGGCTGTCCTAGCACGGACGGTTTCCTCTCCCCCGACAATGACATTAAGTTGTCACCAGGCAGAAGACTGAGGAATCAGAGTGTGAAGGTCTTACCAGCTGCTCGCCATTGTGCAAGGGAAGAAAGGCTATGTAGTTTCTCTATGACCCAGAGCCAAGATGCACAGAGTAGGAGGCAGAAGCTTTCAATTCAGCTAAGGGTGGAGGCTGAATGCCCATATCCAGGAAGAACAAAAAGGGGATTTTGGGGGTAGCCTTTTTTTGCTGAGCTATGGGCGGCAGTAGCTCATTCATTCTTACTAGTCTAGTGTATTCCATCATGTGAGTAGACCACAGCTTATTCATTTTCTGTTGCTGGTCATTTGGTTGTTTCTACTTTTTGTCTTTTACAAACAGTGCTACTATAAATGTTTTTTAAGACATATTTTGGTGCACCTATGACAAATTTTTGTTGGATATATAAATGGAAATGAGCTTTCTGGGTTACAGGGTATGCTTAAATTTAACTTTAGAAGATAAGGGCAAATAGTATTCTGAAAATGTTGTATCAACATATGAGAGTTGTTCTCACATCCTTCCCAGTCATTAGTCATGTGGGGTTTTTTTGTTGGTTTTCTTAGCCTTTCTTGTGGCTAAAATTGCTAATTTTATTGATTACTAATGTCACTGAGCACATGTTATGTATTTATTGGATTTATAGATATCAGATATATTTATTAGATATCTTCTTTTGTGCAATAACTTTCTACTCTCCTGCCCAATTTTTATTATTTTGACTGCCTCTTTCTTTTTAATATGTGTGTGTATAGAACAAGAGAAAGGGAGAAAAGGGAAGAGAAGAAGGAGAAAGAGAAAGAGGGAAGGAGTGGGAGAGTGAGACGTAACTACTACTTCCCTATGGATCTATCCTTATCATGATTAGCTCTTTCTTGTCACATCACAGCCTAAGTGTCCCTTTCTCAGAGAGGCTTTTCTGCTCGTTCAGTCTAAGGAGCTACATTTGTCCTGTCTATCACAGAACCCTACTATTATGTGTCCCACAGATATGTTATTGTCGTTTTGCTTACTTGCTCGTTGTTGGGTATCTCCACACACTCAAATGTAGGCTCTGTGAAGGCAGGACTGTATGTGTCTTTTTCATAGACACATGGATGAATCTCATGAACATAGTATGGAATAAGAAGCCAGAAACATACATCTTGCATGCTTCTAGTTATGTAAAATTCAAACACAGACTAAACAGATCTCTGGTGTTGGCAGTCAGGCTCCTTTGTGGAGAAGAGGAGGGGATGGAAGGGACTTCTGAGGTTCTGGTAATATATTTTTTTAGAAATGTGGACAATCTAAGTGGTAGTTAATGGGTGATGCCCTTTGTGATATTACATTAAGTTGTATGCCAATAACCTCATTTTTCTTTATATGTTTTATGCTTTGATAAAAGGTTAAAAATCTGAGACTACTTACTGAATGGTTAATGTAAAGTCACACCTGTGGTTTGAATTTTCTGCTTCCTCTGATATGTTTTTTTGAGAGTTTATTTTGCTCTCTTTATCCTGTGATTGCATCTTGGTTGTTCACGTATCCTGCCCGTTCACGTTGAAGGCTGAGGGTAGAGGAGCTCTGTAGGGAGGCATTTGGGCAGTTCTGTGAATTTAGGGGCTTGTCTACATAGAAAGGGCGGGGAGCTTTATCCTAGATGTCCCCCAGATATCACAATGAAGGAAACTTCATATTAGCTTTCCTAGTTCTCTTTAGAGAGTTCACTTAATTTCTTTAGTAAGGAACCCTACAATTTGGGGTGAGTGCCTAGTGATAATTTGTGGCTGGCTCTCAGTCTGGGCATAGAAATAGGGACTGGGATGTGGGGGCAGAGTGGCTACTCCTCCGAGACTGAGACCTTCAGTTAGTCTTCCTGTTTGGCCATTTTCCTCATCCCTGCACTCTTTCACACCTGGGCTCCAACCTTGATGTCCCACTCCTTCCTCTATGGCAACTCCCTTTCCATGAATTCTAGATGGACGTTCCTATCATTCCATTTTAATTCACTAGTGTGTCTTTATCCATTTTTCAGAAGCTTTTGGAAATTCATGTTCTTGGTTCTCTTTGGTATTATGGGCTCACACCCTTTCAGTTTCCTTCATATTTTCTTGCATTTGGGGAGGGAAAAGAGGCATATTCTTATTTGGCCATTTTGGATCAAGACAACTCACTATTTCATAACCTAACATAGTCACAGTTAAGCTTTCTTTCCTGCTTTATCACTTGGTAATGCATGTTACATCTCCCAGGAGGAATCAAAAGCATTTTACTACCTCTCACTTCCCTTTCCTGCTTCAACTTCTGATTTTTATCATTTCTAAATTGTCAAGGTTTATGTCATTTACATTTTTTCCTTTAATAAAATTAAACTTTTCTGTTATTACTCTAAAGAATTTTAAAAATTTAAGCCCCCTCAGACAGCAAGAACTAAGCCATGTGATTGGACCCATTTTGAAGGAAAGTTAATCCTGTGTCACTGAAAATCTTGTTGCTCAGAATAGATGGTCTTGAGTGTCAAGCTCCAGTGGAGCCTCTTTTAATTATTTTCAGCTTCTTTTACTCCTACTGTGTCATATTCAGATGCCACTGTTTTTTGATTTTTTTTTCATTCTCTTTAAGGTTTTTTTTTTGGTGTTACTGTTGTATTTCTTCCAATAGTGTATTCATACTGGATTCTTGCATGTTACGATTTCTTAGTTCTCACATGTTTAAAAATGCATTTATCAGTCCTTCATTGGTAATTTGGTAGGGTAAAGACATACATTCAAATAAATTTCCTTTAGAAAATTATAGGCATTTTTTCTTCTAGCATTTAGAGTGATGGTGAGAAGTCTGATGTCAGTCTGATTCTTATTCCTTGCAGGTAATCTATTTATTTTCTTTGGAACCCACTAGAATTTTCTCTTTATCTAAAAAGTTTTGAAACTTCACAATGTTGTGTCTAGGAGTGGATCTTTTTTTTTCCGTTCTTCTTGTCCCTCACTTGCCCTTTTTTTCTTAGGACTTGTGATTTTCTTTGGCTTGGTGAAAGTATTTTATTATTTCTTTTAATTATTTAGTAATATAGTCTTCCCCTTAAAGTGGAAAGGGACTTCCTGTGTATATCTTCCATTGATAATCTTTTATATTTCTCTCTTTTCTATTTTTGTTCTATGTTCTGGAATAATGTCTGAACTTGACTATCAAGATCACCAACTTGATTTTTTGCTACACCCAGCCCACCATTTAGTCTTTACATATTTTATTTTGAGATCACAGTTGTTATTTTGTGAAGCTCTTTCATGTTCTCTGGTTGTTTCTTCTTATACTCGCTTTTTTTTTTTTTTTAGGGGACCTGACATTAAATGTCTCTGAGACTACCATATTACTGTTTCAAGTTTCTCTTCATTTCTTTGAAATAGCTCTGTTTCTTCTTGGATCAGTTTTTTGGTTTGTTTGTCTTAGCCCTTCTTTTTTTGTTACTCATTTTACACAAGTATTTGGTAAGTTATGGTTGCCAATTAATATTCATGAATGAATCAATTTAATGTTGACTAGTATAGCTATGTAGTTGGTTAGTTTTCTTTGCATTTGATTATCATATATAGCAATTTTTTTAAAAGATTTTATTTATTTATTTGACAGAGAGAGAGATCACAAGTAGGCAGAGAGGCAGGCAGAGAGAGAGAGAGAGAGAGAGAGACAGAGAGAAGCAGGCTCCCTGACGAGCAAAGAGCCCGATGTGGGGCTTGATCCCAGGACCCTGAGATCATGACCTGAGCCGAAGGCAGAGGCTTTAACCCACTGAGCCACCCAGGCACCCCCATTTATAGCAATTTTGAATGGGTAAATTTTCTCGTTATATTTTCTCAGTAATAATTGCCTAAAGTAAAGTAGAGTCTTAGCAATTTTTTTGATAATTCTCTTATATCCAGCCAATTTTTAAAATATCTTCTTACTTCTATTACCTTTCCCATTGATTTCCTCAATAACTTAACATACTGCCTTCAATTCATAATTTTTCTTCTTTCTTCTTTTTTTTTTTTAAAGATTTTATTTATTTGACAGAGAGAAACACCGCGAGAGAGGGAACACAAGCAGAGGGAATGGTAGCGGGAGAAGCAGGCTTCCTGCTGAGCAAGGAGCCTGATGCTGGGCTCTATCCCAGGAATCTGGGATCATGACCTGGGCCAAAGGCAGACACTTAACGACTGAGCCACCCAGGCGCCCCAATTTTTCTTCTTTCTAGCAGTGTTATCTTTTATTTTTGTTTCTTGCCTTATTGTTTTGATAATTTAGTAGTATGTTCTAGGCTCTGTGGTATGTGTAATATACTTAATAAAAAACAATAATCATTTGTAATATTTGTCCCTATAATGTCCATCTTGGTTATATAAGATCTTCAACAGACTAAATGAGGTGTAGCTGTCTTCAAGGCAAATAAATATCAAGTATTTAGATTTGGCAAATCTCCATTGAGTTTTGCTCTTCTGGGTAGAGTTGATATACAAATAAGCCACAGAAGAGTTTTGTTTGCTTATTTGTGTTTTAAACTGCTACTACCAGAAAATTTCCTCTTAAAATTTAAAAGATTTTAAGATGGGAATCTGGAATGGATCCTTTCTATCTTTTGAGGCTAGTCAGTTTCAGTTTCTCTATAGCTACTTATAGTCTTCTGAAAATGTAAAATGGATAAATGTGCCCCATAATCACTGTAATTGGTCTCTCTTAAATCTTTAACCAGAGTAATTAGATGAAGTTACAATCCTACTCTATCAAATAAATATAACAAAAACAAAAGCAAAAAACAAAACAAAACGAAACAAAACAAAACAAAAAACCCAGCAGCAACTGCACAGGCCCAGATTTTAATGAGGCAGAATGTGATCTTTGCTGTATAAATAGATTACATATTTGATTATACATATTTAATATCCAGGTCATGCTTTTTTTGTTGTTGTTTTTCCAAATCACCATGAGAAATATCTACTACTTATTTTATAAGTTCTTTGTATGAAATAGCTTACTACTACTAACTACATCTATTATTGTAAAACATGGGACAGGTACACTTCTTATTTGGCAGATGGGAAGCCACAGTTTCATTGAAGAATATAGCCAGTCAGGTACAGTTCATGGATTAGAATTACTTTCCCATTTTTTCTAGTCTTGCATGAAGAATAAAAAAAGATGTGTTTGGATTTCCTTTTTTTCACTTTGTCTACCAAGAATTTCACAGAAAAATCTAGAGCTCAGTTTGCATAATTGTGAGACCATCAGTCTGCAGATATATGCTTTCTCAATTTTCCTATGTCTCAAATTTCTTTTTTGATATGTATTATCTCTGCCTCTGATTTTATAACATGACTTATATTTAAAAATTTTGGCTTTTGGGTTGCTTTTAAGCCATTTCCAATCTGTTGGGTGATACCAAAGAAATGAGAGAGAAAGGGCCGTAAAGGAAAGAAAAGGAAGAGAGGGGAAAGGAATGGAGGAGAGGTGGGAAATTGAATTTATATGTAGATTTATTTTAAGGAAGGATTTTCTGTTTTTTGGATAAGAATTGGCGGGGGCCTACCACTGACTTGGACAGCCTATCTCTTTCCCTCTCCTCCCTCTCTTCTGTTTCCTCCTCCCTCTTTTTCTCTTCCAATTGCACCCTGACACTCGCCAGCAGAGGCAGACAGTCCAAGGAGGCTGTATTAACTCATTTCAGTAAGTGCTGCTGACAGTTATTACCATTCCATGATCGGCTCCATTTTCTTGGATGGGAAGAGAATCACTCACAGACCCAAAGACCAGTGTCACATGATTCAAATGACCAAGAGAGCACTTGGATGAAGGATAGGAGAAAGAAAACCTGCTGTGACAGAACTCTCGGTCCTATTTAAACGAGAAAATTGCTTTGCTTTGCTTTTTTTTGATCTGGGTCTGTGATCTCTCATCTGTCCTACCACCCCTGACCCAGGTACACATGCATCTGTACCATCCTGTTCCGTCTGCACTGTGTCTTTCCCCTTAGAAGTGGACCTAGATGACTGTTCTTTTCACTCTGACATGTTACCCTGCAGGCAAACAGGATTTTCAGACTTGCCCATGAAGCATGTCTATTTCTTGCCCTGAGTGCATTAAACCAATCTTTAAAAAAAATTACTCAAAGAGTTGATTACAAAATGGTCTACTTATTCAGTAGTTCAATAAGTGAAAGACAAATGGCTTTAATATATGACCTTATCAAAGCGTCTAGTCATGTTTATTATTTGCCTCTGTTACATAATCAAGTTTTTTGGGTTTTGTTTGTTTTTGTTGCTAAACATAATGAGACTAAATTCATTTGTAACCAATCTGTTTTTATAATTGCTTTTAAAGATTTTCTAAAATAAGTAAAATGAAAAAGTAATACCCTTTGCAATTGCATTGTGCTAACCACAGCTTCGGGTCTGAAGGGGAGAACCTTTCTTCTTCTATTTTTGCTTTGCCTAATTGATCTTATCTGCCACATTTGACTCAAAGAAGACCCCTGCCCCACAACATAAGTGTCAGAAGAGAGGATTAACATTGTTGTTATCTTAAGTCCATTGCTATGACCTCCTAGCCTCTGTAACCTTGGATAGGATATTACCTTGCAGACTTCCCAACTTGTGTGCTGACGTTGGTACATGGACATCAGAATTGATGTTGGAAACACTAGGCCCCACACCAGATCTCTTGAAATACCCCCGTTAAGGACCTGCAGATTTGCAGGATGATGCACTCTGAGGCAATGGCTGAAATCACTAATGGTGCCAGAAGGTGCAAAGAGGCCAGTCCTACAAGTGTGTCACCCACTGCAGCTGGCCAAGCTGGAAAGGAAAATGGATCAAAACACTATTCATTCCCCTGTTTTTAACTTTGTATTTGTTAACCAGAGAGGCAGATCGCCTGCTGGCCAAGTCACAGAGGCCCAAGGAGGTTCCTTAGGGAGTGCTCAGCATGCCTCTGTTTCCTTGAGCACAAAGGCTGTTTCTGATTTCAGGGTATGGCTCTCACCACCTGTCCCAGGCTACAGCTGCTATTGGTTCTTTTGTGTCTGTTACAAGACTTATTACTATTGTTGGTTCGTCATTTCATCATATTGTATTTATATTCAAAAAAATTAATACCATGTTGTTGTTCTTTTTAGAATGAAGTTTTCTTAGGGTGCAACAGATGCATGGAAACCTCTGGATGTCCTAGGGAGGGAAGTTCAGAGTTGGGAGAAGGGACCAGTGATAATTCTGCTTTACCTTAAAGGAGGGGCACATACCTGTGCATCAGTGGTGTTGAGCTCTATCATAATCCTCTTTAAAGATGAGTGACACTGGGAACTTGAAGAAAGTCTAGAAAACATAAACTAGTGAGATCCAGAATATATTGGATAGTGGTCTATATATAGGAGATGTTGTGTTATAGTGAGGAATAAGCTGCTTTTAAGCTTCCTTTGCTTGAGGCACTTGGGTGGCTCAGATAAATGGGCATCGGACTCTTGGTCATGATCTTGGGGTTGTGGGATCAAGCCCTGAGTCAGGCTCTGTGCTCAGCTGGAGTCTACTTAAGATTCTCTCCCTCTTCCTCTGCCCCTCCCCTGGCTTGTGCACTCACTCTCTCTAAAATAGGCGTTAAAAAAAAAAAAAAAAATTCTTCTGCCTGATCTTTTTTTTTTCCCTGACAGCACCCTTGAAAAGATTGTTTAGCAATCTTTCCAGTAAGGAAAACTTTTTTAGGCTTGTCTTTAATGTTGTAAGACAT
>CM053608.1:47219484-47259010 GCA_028646535.1 Procyon lotor
TCTTTCTTTCTTTCTTTCTTTCTTTCTTTCTTTCTTTCTTTCTTTCTTTCTTTCTTTCTTTCTTTCTTTCTTTCCTTCCTTCCTTCCTTCCTTCCTTCCTTCCTTCCTTCCTTCCTTCCTTCCTTCTTTCTTTCTTTCTTTCTTTCTTTCTTTCTTTCTTTCTTTCTTTCTTTCTTTCTTTCTTTCTTTCCTTTTTTGCCTGTAACTATTGAAGGACAGCATTTGGGTCCTGCTTCTAATTGCTGTCACTCTAGGACACATGTGTAGGACTCATGTACCCGTGAGTGAGAAGGGACAATCAAGTCTTTACCTCATTGTACACTTGAAACTAATATTACAGTGCATGTTAACTAACTAGAATTTAAATGGAAACTTGAAAAGATTGAGGTATACAATTGACCCTTAAACACTACAGGTTTCAACTGCACAGGTCCAGGTACATGTGGATTTCCTGATCAGTACAGTGGAGTACTATAAGTGTATTTTCTCTTCCTTATCACTTTTCTTACTATTTTTTTCTCTACTTGTAAGAATACAATATATAATACATACACAAAATATGTGCTAGTCAACTGTTTATGTTCTCAGTAAGGCTTCCAGTCAATAGTAGGCTATTAGTAGTAAAGTTTTGGGAAAGTCGAAAGTTATACATGGATTTTTGACTGCATGGGGCAGTCAACAACCCTAACTCTCACATTGTTCAAGGGTCAACTTATTGAGAAGCCTTATTTTAGTATTTCCTTTTCTGGGTAGGATGATATTGGTATGCTCCACCTATTGCCAGGTATGCAGTAGGCACCAAATATATGAGGCAGTGGTTGAATCTTTGATCAAGTTTGGAAGGTGTTACTCTACCATTGCCAGCCTGCCTGATAGTTTAAATTGTGACCAGAAGTAGGTGGGGAGTTGAGGACCTGTGCCTGTCCTAGGGCAGAGAAAATTCAAAGTGTGGCTGGAGGAACTAGTGGGTGACCCAGTCCCATAATGTGTGAGCCAGTTGTTGGCTACTTTGCATCTACTGATAATTTGCTTTTGGATCAAGCCATCTATTCTTTTCCACATCATTTCCTTGTGGACAAAATGGCCACTTATTGGGAAGAAATTGACTCACATTTCAACAAAATATGAAGACCTTTTGACATCTAATAAAAGTTCCTATAGTGTCTATGAGGGGGAAAGCACTGAGCTAGAAGCTTTACACATATTATCTGTAATCCCTATAATGACCCCGTAGATCAGAACATATCCTCTAGTTTCATGGGTGATAAGGCAAAGGCTTAGCTATGCCACCCAATATGGCTGCTTTCAGAAGATAAGTAATCAAAGAAACAGAATCTCAATCTCAGTCTAATGCAAAGCCTGCCATCCGTCTGCCACCAGACCTGTCTGTGTTCTTATTAGCCTTATGCCATCAGTTTACTTGCTGGACCAGGGAGCTCAAACCTCTTTTCCAATATTTTGAATTAAAAAGAGGAAACTCTGTAATATTCTCATGTAGGCTAAAACAAACGAACAAGCAAATAAAACAAAATTCCTGCTAAGCAAAAATCTTACATTTGGAATTTAAGCTAAAGATAATAGGCTTGCTTCCCTGAAGAAATGGGAACTGGAGAAGGAACATACAAGGCATAGAAAGGGAATGTGGACTAACATAGATGAGGTGGATTTGACTATGAAAACTATAGTGTACTTGGGGGTGCCTGGGTGGCTCAGTCGGTTAAGCCTCTGCCTTCAGCTCAGGTCATGATCCCAGGGTCCCGAGATCGAGCCCCATGTCAGGCTCTCTGCTCAGTGGGGATTCGGCTTCTCCCCCTCCCTTTGCCCCGCCCCCACTCATGTTCTCTATCTCAAACAAACAAACAAACAAATAAATAAATAAATAAAATCTTTACAAAAATGTAGTGTACCCAACAGGGTGACATCATCAAAAAGCACTTTTTAATGTCTGAATCAAATGGACCTCCTTGCAAGCTTCTGTATTAAGAACTCTGAACACACCAGCGAACATCACCAGAAGTCTGCAGGACACACAGAAAACAGAGGGGAAGCATTAAATTCATATAGAACATGGATGTCAGCTGCCTGTGTTGGGTGCACACCAAAGTGAGTGTGCCTTGTGGGTGCTGGGCTTGAGTGCACAGCTGGGGAGGAAAGTGAAGAGAATGTTGCTAGAACACAGGAGGAATTCTTATGGCCACCACCCCAGTCCGGGCTGCTACCCAGATAAACGTGTGGACTAGTCAATAGGGAAAGTGCCCTACCGACTATGACTACCACACTCCTGGATTCTTGGTGACTTTGCTATAGTTAGTGGCATTTCCCATCATCAGGAAATTTATCAAAAATCACCCTTGAGTTGTTTTCTTTTCGTGAAAGTTCTTATGGAAACTAATTTCTAACCTTGTCCCAGATGTGTGGTCTCACCACTCAAGACTCCACCTGTGTTGCTTTGGGGTAGCCCTTTGTCAGTCTCTCCCTCTTCCTCAGGGTTGCGGGCAGATGTGGCCGGCAGAGAGAGGTTAAGGAACCAGCAAGGCTGGACAGCTGGGGATCGTTAGCAACAATCAAGGAGCAGCATTAAAAGGCAGCAGGGTAGAGTGTCTTAGTTCTTATGTTGGCCTGCCTGAGGAAGCCATCTGGACAGAGGAAATTTGCCTTAAACCTTGGCAAGAGAACCTCGTTCTGTTTGAACTTTGTTTAAAGCCTCAGAGTGGGTGATCATTTTGTTTAAACTTTCCTTAAAACAAAGAGCAGGAGATCCCCTGCAATTAACAACAGGAACCTCTTCCCCTCTTAACAAATTTGATAGGAAAAAAATGCAAGGACTGTTCTGACATCCATTAATGTGGTTCAATTAGCAAGATGGAAAGAAAAACACAAAGTGGTGGGATCTTGCAGTCTCAGAGTTTAAGTTAGGTCAGAAAGATGGAATCTCATCATGCTTCATCCTTGGTTGGACCTTCTTCCATCCGGGGACTATCCCCAGCCATTGCCGGGGGCCTCCCCTTGTGGCTACCCAACAATTACGATTTCATTTTCAGCACAATTTTCTGCTTTTGCTGCTCATCTCTGCCCATGAATTGACTCAGTGCTCACAAATAATGGGATTTGCCAATCTGCCTTAAAGTGATTCAGTAGGGCAATGCATCCTCTCAGTGGTCAATGCAGCTGCTTTTCCCCTTGCCTTGAGTATTTATTTAATGCAGTTCAAATATTGGACTTCCTCCAAACTCATAGAGGGACAGTAATCAAGTCAAAGTTTTCTCTTTAAACCTAAGGTTACTATTACATCTGTGTCTGTGTTGATGTTATCTAGAGCGTACATATTTATATGTGAGGATATGCATGTATTGAGCCCCCACCCCTCCCCTGGAAAGTTTACTGAGTAAACCCCCAGCATCTGGCTGGGGCTGGCCTGTGGCAGAAGTGTGCGGTCCACCTTTCTGCTCTGCTGCCTTCTTATTTTCTGATTGTAAATAGGAGCTGAAGGAAGCCAGCATGGTCTCGTGAGCAGTGCCTCTAGCTGATGTCCCAGCGCCTGCTCTTCTCCCTGCCTAGATGGTTTCCTCCCTGTTCGTTCATTTGTGTGTTTGTTTGTTTCCTACCCTGCAGCCCTGGCCCTCTGCCTGGGTCACTTCTGTTCTGGGTGGGCCCACAGACCCCTCCCTAGCATCTCTTTCCCCAGAAGCCTCTCTGCTTCCCTAGTGTGGCAGTGTGGTCCCTCTGTGTTGGGTTATCATTGGTTGTTTAGTTGCTTGTCTCTTTGATTAGACTGTGATCCTCATGTTGGGGGCGGGGGCGCATTTGTCCTGCTGACTGTCCGGTCCTCCATGCCTAGGACAGTAGCCAATGCATGGTGGTAGATAGGGTTCCAGAACTATTTTTTGAAGAAAAGGACAAAGGGAGAAATCAATGGATGGATGAGAGAAGGGAGTGAAGGAGCTTTTCCCTCCTTCAAACACATTCCTTAGAGGTGAGTTTAGAATCTCAGTGGAAGGGGTTGCTGCCTCCCCGTGGGCCTGACGTAGCTGCTACACTTGCCCAGGACATTTAAAAATCATCACCTCATTGCTTCCTCATGTGCTGAATGCAAAAGCATGGAGTTCTGAGGACAGAGCTGGGAGCTGTGTGGATGGCCTTTGGCCATTGCTATGGGAAATGTAAACCAGGGGTGCCTCCTCTCCTCTGGTGGAGGGGCCGTGAATAGCTGGGCTTCTTGGAAGACTTGGGGGCCCAACAGGCAGAGGGCCCACGTGTCCTGGCCATGCTTCCTGGCATAGCGGCCCTTCTCTACCTGGAGAAAGGAAACTCGCTTTCTCCTGTCCCTCTTTCAGTAAGTCCTACACACCAGGAGCCAGGTAAGGGCACATGGTATCACCAGGTGGCAAGGGGGCCAGGATGCTCCACGGGGATTAAATAGAGTTGCGGCTTCCTTCTTGACTCTTTACCATTCCTTACTCCTGCCCCTAAACCTCATCTATTTCATTCCTTCATTTTACCTTAGTGCTCAGATGTATTATTAGGTGGATTTCTAATTATAAACCATATCAATTAAATATATTAGTAATTAGTCCTTGTTCCTGAAGAAATATAAGAAAGCAATCTTATGTACTAACCGTCTCATTTCAGATGGGACTCAAGCTTAATTTCAAATGTATGATTGTCCCCCCTGGTCTTAAGAATAGTCAAGTATCATTGATCAAGTAAAAAATAAGAAAGGCAAGTATGACCCTCTCTCTACATGTTAGAAAGAAGCATGTATTTATAAGATATTCATATACTCTACCTCAGTAATTTGGTGTGTCTTCAGGAAATAGTTTAAAATGGTGACAGAATATATGGATATTCAAAACAGCATTAATTATTAGAGTAAAAAACTTGGATGTAGCCATGTGCAACTTTAATAAAGTGGATACGTAAATAATAGCATGGCCTTTAATGAAAAGGAAGGAAGCTGTAAAAATGATCTTCACATATGATTTTTAATGATTGTGAGTGCTGATGATATAATTTTAAGTGTAGAGGGTGTGGGCATGGTTTTATCTCTCTGGGTTAGTAGGTGTAAATGAAGGAAAACACACCATAATGTTACAAGGATTGTGTGGTTGGTGGGATTATGAGTTTTTAGTCTCCTTTTCACATTCCCTAAAAGTCCTGGAATGAACCAGCATTACTGTTTAAGGGATGGCTTTTATGGTAAGAGATAAATGATTATAAAATGTCCTAACAATGTTGTGCCATTAGGTTTTACATGCTAGGTCATCACTCTGGGTCGAGAGTCATGGCTTCTTTTTAAAGCTGCCAAGGACACCATCAATTACAAAGAAGGTATACAACACAGAACTCTCAAAGTGAGGGTATTATTATCATCCAGTTCTCACTAGAAATTTCTGAATGAGTTGTGCTGCATAAGCTTTTCCTTCGGATCAGTAGTGTTATCAGAATGAAAGGAACAGGTGGATTGCTGGTTAACAGAATGTCCTGTAGAGAGCCTGCCATCAGCATCAGCGAAAGTTTACTTCATAGTTTACCCTACGGGACAGCTGTAAGGTGATTTGGGTCTTGGTTGAGCTCTTTGGGGGCCTTATAAGGCACAGACTTTGGTCCATTATCGCCCAATTTGGGATTGCTCTGTTCTCTTGCAAACCTTACTTGTGCAGGCAATAGCCAGACAATTTCAAATTAGTGGCAGCCTCCTTTGGGATGGTGAAGCTGTATAATTAAAGGTCTAGGTCCTAGCACATTTAGTTTGATGCAATCTTCTCATTTCCTCTGAAGAGGCTAGGTCAAACAGAGGCTGCAGGTCATGTGTGGACGTGACTGTGGTCTCTGCATCTCATTTTACTTGCATTTCAAAACTGCCCATGATGTAGGAACCTCCTTTATAAGAGGGGGAAGATTGCAGTATGGAAGGAAAAAGAACTCTATTAGAGTTGGTCCATAAAACTCCTGACTCTTCCTGTGTAGGCTGAGTCGTTTTATTCACTCCCTTCTTCCATTTGCTTCTCTGAATTTTGGAGCAATAGAGTTCTCTGACTAATGGCAATAGAATGACCAAATTGAAAGGGCAGTCAGTATGCGTATGAGTTGAGAAAGAAAGATGGGAACAAAGGGAACAAAGGAAGAACTGCCTGTCTTCAGCATACTCCCTGTGTTGTACCCTGCAGCTCAGGAATATTTTCCATCTCAACTAATCCTACCAGGGGTTTATGATGCTTGAGTCCCCAGACAGATGTTTTGTGGCCTTATCTTACTGAATCCTCACGAGCATCATTAGAATTGGGTATTTACTTTTTAAATCCTCATTTCATAGATGAGGAAAAGGAAGTGGAGAGTGGCTAAAGTGGAATGTGATATTCCCTCTAGCTCCCACTAGGCCAGGATTTTAAATTATGGGCCTTCCACAAAGGACTGTTGTAGAAATCACTTGAGAACCACCATCTTGTACATAAGCAGTGTAATTCCCAAATTGCCTCTACATTTCCCTGTGTAAGGGATTAGAGCCTGCCCCAGTCCTCAGGGTGTCCAGGCCCCCTTTCTAAACTAATAGTTGAGAAAGTCCCGGTGGAATCAGGACCTGAGGCATTTTCCATATTTACCTCAGACTTGCTCAAGTCGAGCCAAAGAATGAACAATGAAGACAGACTGTAGTTTTGCTGGGGTCTGTCTTCCCCCTATGTTCCCAAGAAACAGGCTGGAGTGGGACAGTCCTGATGGAAGCCTCAAGTATCTCCAGCAAGGCTGCACTGCTCACTGTGTCTCGTGGCAGGTGACCCCAGTCCTCTACTCTTGCATGCCAACTTTATCAGGTAGATGAAACCCCCAGTTCCAATGGATCCCATAGCCTTTTGGTCAATATTAAAGTGTTATAAGTGAATACAAAGTCAGGGACTCTCTGGGGACAAAAGGAGAAAATCAGAAATGTATATGGAGCAGAAATATAAAGATCCAAAAAATGATGAAGCAGTAGAGAATTATTATGCATTGAATTGACTGAGCCTCTAATTCCAAGGGAAGTTATCGTCAAGTTATTTGGAGAGGAAATAGTTTTATTGTTCTTGGAAACCCCTTACTGGCCTTTTTAAAAAAAAAAAAACAAAACCAAACACTGAAGTTTCTCTTTAATAAAGGAGTTGGTAATTACTATTGGTGATTTATACCGGAGGCACCTGCCCAAGTACCAGCTCTGCCTGCAAGAATATTAAAGGGTATTTTAGGTACCTTTGATGGGGGTGGGGGGACAAAGACCTCCTGGCAAAATATTTTTGAAACAATACAGGTTTATTTCATGTTCTCAGTTACATTTCCTAAATTCTTCACTGATTCTCCAGGTAATTCATAATTTACTTCAAAGTGAGTGGTTATATATTCACTTAGATCATCTAGGTGCTCACCAATATCCTATTTTCCATTCCTTCTTGGGCACATGAGAGAAAGTATTTCCCAGCCACTTCTGGCCAATGGACCATGAGTGGAAATGCCATGCGTCACTTCTAGGTGGAGGCATTGGGAAGCTCTTCTGCAACCCTTGAGCTCTCTCTTCCCTAGCCAACCTGGCCTGGAAACCAAGGGTTAAAATGACGGAGCCAGAATGTGGCAGCAGCCTGATTCCTCAGTCCCAGGTTGGGAGGGAGCTCCCCTAGAAAGCTGCAGAACTCACCACAGACTGCAACAGGGAGAAAGCAAGCTTCCTTTGACTTTGAAAGTACTTGATGTTCAGGGTGAGGCTGTCCTGATGGAACATGAACCCTTTCACAGGGTAACCTCATAGTGAACCTCTCTCTACTCTTCCATCATCTATTTTGGAATATTTTTCTGTTTTCCAAACCTACTTGGAATCTATCCCAGTAAAAAGAAATTGCTGAAAACAAGAGTTTTCTGGACATCTGGAACAGTTTTTGAGATCTGTCTCAGATTGCCAGGTATCTGAATTTTGTCCTCGAGGTCTTGATAATGGTCTTGTGTTTTCTTACACATGAGTGACTTATGCCCTGGAGGCCACAACCTGCCACGGAACAAATGAAGGATGTGAATCTCTTTGGTTTTCTCCATTCGAACTATCCCAGCTAAGAGTGACTTGTATGGCTCCCTAGGACAAGCGGTCGTTTTTCTATCACCTTCATGATTTTGGCCATATCTTTATACCTCCTCTGTTGTATTACACTTAATGTTTTTGTCTAAGAGAATTTGCTTTTTAGCAAATATATTTTAAAGCTAACTACTTTGCCATTACTGTAAATGGAAATCCACTATCATTTGCTAGAAATACAAGGTTACTACAAAAGTAACTATAATGAAAAAAAGTTTATGAAATTCAAACTAGTTATTGTTGCTTGCTGCTATAGACTATTTGTGTCCCTCGCCCCCCCAAACTCATATATCGAAGCCCTAATCCCCAGTGTGGTGGTATGTAGAGTCAAGTCTTTGGGAGGTAATTAGGTTTGCATGAGGTTATGAGAGTGGTCCTTTTAAGAAGAGGAAGGAACATGAAAGCTCTCTCTGTCTCCATGTGTATGTGCAAGGGAAGACCATGTGGGGCCACAGTGAGAAGGTAACCATCTACAAGCGGGGGAGAAAACTCTCACCAGGCACTTAATTTGTGGTGAAATAAATTCTGTGAAATAAATTCCTATTATTTAAGCTACTAGCCAATGGAATTTTGTTACGGCAGCCTGCTGAATATCCCAAGGCTGAGAGCCAACTTTGCTTTGAAATTAAAAAGAGGAGAAAAGTTATTGTTAGTGGCTAAACCCATAGTAGCCCAAACTGAGACTTTCTAGGTGATGCAATTAGGATGGAAAGCAAATGGAATGGAGAATAAATTTCCTAGTATTAAAACCACATACAACCTCTGGTGGTATTTGTCCCACACTTGGGTATCCATGAGCCTCGGCAGAGGAGAAAATCAGAAATGTATATTCTGGGACCTCAGGTAACACTCAAGTGGCATCTTTTTCACATACATTGTATGTATCTTTTGTTCATTGTATTGTATCTTTTTCTTTTTGTGTTGCTTTTATCTAATTAATCTTCGTGAAATGTTATGATATGAAATTAGAGAAAAAAATCAAGTTCTGTTTCATATAAGGTCTGTAACACTTTTCCACATTAGCTAAAGAAAGGGAAAAATTTTCACGAGATACATTGCTCATGTACATGAGTAAAAGCAAAATGAACAGCTTTAACTAAGAAAAGCTTAGGCACCAAAATTTGTGTTCTCACCATCTTTAAGTGGACATGTTTTGCTTAGCATTGAATAACTTGTTTAACATAATATCATTAGAAAATGCAACTCTGAGTAACTACTTTTGTTTGTTTGAGACAAGAGTTCTTGTCCACTTGTCCTGAATTCTTTTGGAAGCTTAAAGATTGAGTTTATCTATCAGCCATGGTGATGATAGGACTGTCAAAACTCAATATGGAGCTCCTGAATGAATTGTGCAAGTGGTATATGAGCTCATTTGCAAACTTAAGCAGCCCATTTCCCTAAGATTTAAAGTAGAATGCTATGTCAGTTCCAACAATTGCAGGTGATGACAAAAGGGAAAACTTCTGTCCCTCAAGCAGGGCAATGTCTGACATGTTTACCCCTGGCAAGATGCAGAAGAACAAGATGGCACCTAAACCCGAGTTTACTTCTGCCACTTGTCATCTGCGAGGAAGTGTTATGCAAATGATAATTGCTCATATTGAATTTCTCTTGCCGTTGGCTTTGAATATTCCCAGTCATTTAATATCTTTTTTCCCTTATTATCAATTCCTTTCCTTCATTTTCATGCTATCCCAAGGATTGTGAGCTCAACAATCTGACAGTCTCAAGGTCCCCATGATTCAAAGGCTTAAGCCTTGAGGAAAATGGCTGGTTGTTTGACTAACAAGAGGGTGAGGAAAGAGCTGTGGCTTAGATGCAGGAGACTTGGGTTTTCCGTCTTTGCTCCAGGGCATGCTGATTGCCTTCTGGGGGAGTGGACAGGGATGCAATTTTTCATTCCCAAAATGAGTGATGGTTCCCCCATCCCAATCTTTTTTGATATAACTCAATGTCTCAGCCCCATTATTTTCATCATCCTTTGTCTTTTTATTTTATTGTTTTTTAAAGTGCTTCTGTACTTTTGTTCCAATTTCTATGGTCAACTACTTCCATTTCTCCTCTTTACTTTTACTGCTCCCTTTCTCTTATTGTCTTGGTGTTATTTCCTTTTTTGTCTCCTCAGTAAACATGTCTCTTTCTCCATGTTCCTCAGACTGTCTCCTGCTAGCTGGCTACTAAAAATGTCCAAGCATATAGAGGAAAGGGAAAGGTGGGGAGGTTGATGAAGCAAAAACATCATCCTCTTTCTACTTTGGTTCATTGTATACTGAGTTTGTTGGCAGCACTTACTTCTGAGGTAGTGCCCTCCTCAGAGGGCTCAGCTAATTACCAAAATGGCACCTGCCTGTTTTGTATTCTCTAAGTCAGGCTGGATCCTGAGCACCACCCCTCCTCTTTCCTGCATTCCTTTCTGCCATTGTTAAACATGTCATTATTAATTGTTATGTCTCAAACTGAGAATCCTGGCATGAAGGGAGCTTCCTTCCCTGTTTTCACTTGCTAGAACAGTAGTCCATTTCATCCTCCATCTCTGCCCTGGGATGAGTCATCTTATCTCAGAAACTTCTGTGGATTCTTATCTTTGAATCCTGTCTTGTTGTATTCCCCCAGACTGCTAGCCGCAATTGAAAGTTTCCCCCTTCCTGTTCCAAAAGCCAAAGTCCATTTTTCTTTCAACTTCCTCCTCAAAGTATTCTTCAGGGGTAAGGGGTATAAACAGGGCCATAAATGTCCACTAATGTTAGTGGTCTTCACATGGGCTGATCTTCCTGCCTGGGCCCCACTCCTGGCTGCTGACCATGTGTTTGCTCTGGGGCATGCGCCAGTGTGGATCCTGTCCCATGACTGACTGTTGGTGGTCTCTAGGAACCCAGACAGGGCTTGGCTCACACTGATGCACACTTGGAGGGCTATGCTCAGTGTAACCAGGTGATTTCCTGTAGCATGTACATGTACGAACTGCTTTCTAGAGCAGGGTCTCTCAACTTAGGGGAAATCCCTGTCAGGAGAAAATTATGAGCCTGTGCCTCTAATGTATGCATACTGATTTATGGATAAAACATAAACATGTTCCACTATTTCAAGGTATATATTTTATGGGCACCTGGGTGGCTCAGTGGGTTAAAGCCTCTGCCTTCAGCTCAGGTCATGATCTCAGGTTCCTGGGATCGAGCCCCGCATCGGGCTCTCTGCTCAGCAAGGAGCCTGCTTCCCCCTCTCTCTCTGCCTGCCTCTCTGCTTACTTGTGATCTCTCTCTCTCTCTGTCAAATAAATAAATAAAATTTAAAAAAAAAGTATATATTTTATAAGGCATACACAATATATAACTTTTAAAGGCATGATCTAGGGTTGCAACAATGTTTTAGGCATAATTTTATTTCATTTAGTACAAAAGACTGTTTTGCTCTTGCTGAGATAAATATTTTTAATAATACTTTCAATGAGAGCAGTGTGATTTAATATGTCAGTTTTGATGTGATCATTATTGTTTTGGTCTCACAATATGGATGATGAATAGCTCTTAGAGTAGAAGCGCTAGCTTTGGTAGTTTCTTGTTGTTTACTGATCCTCATGTTATTAGATTATTTTTAATCCACAGTTTCTTTAAAGGAAACATTTTGGGCCACTTGACTGTTTTGAGAAGTCTAGCTTAGTTAAAACTAGATTACATGAGCTGGAGGGCCACTTAACCAGGCACATGTGAGCTGTGATACACTGCAATCCCCTGGCCCCACTGTCCACCAAGGGAACCCTCTCCCTGGGGATCCCTCCTGAGCTGTCACTGTGGCCTTGACCTCTTGACTATGGATAAAATGAGGAGGCCAGTGCCAAGCCCTATAGTAGATACTGATAAAGCTAAATTCATAAAAAGCTTTCCTTTTTGGATTAAAGAACTATAAATAGAGATTTTTAAAGCTTGCTTCCACATCCCAGTGGGTCATCTCATGCACTTTGGAGACCATTGACTTTGTCATTGCTTCCTTACATATTCTGAGTCTAACACTTTCTAGGACCAACCCTTTTTCCAGCTCCCTTCCAGTGGTCTCTTCCTGGCAACCCTTCTAAGACACAGCCATTCTCCAGAAAATGTTAGTGACAGTTTTCTTGAGATACCCCCCCGCCCTTTACCTCTGCTGTTCCCAGCCCTTCTCCTCAGGAGTTCTTAAATAAAATTTGATTGGATGTGGTTATTTTTTTCAGCTAAATTGATTTGAATTTACCTTAGTAAAGGGAGGGAGGTTTAGCTTGTGTCCAGTGCTTCCTTCAGCAACCGGAGGAGACAGATATAATACGAGGCCCTGAGACCCAGAGATGTAAAGTGATTGGCCAACGTAATAGAACTAAAAAAGTGGAGAACTGGTATTTGAACTCTGGGCTTTTTGACTATTAAAGTTCACTTGTGTTGCCTTCTATCAGGGTTCACTGATGAGAACAGTTGGGCAGGGGCTTCTGACCAGGAAGCATGGAAGCATTACTTTCTGACAGACTAGGAACCTCTGACAGACCAGAAATTTTTCTGGGGAAGCTCATCTCTCCATCTGTACATCCATTCATCCATCCATTTGATGAAAAATGTTTTACCTGCTCTGAGTTAGGCATTGAAGTAGGTACCAGGGATATAAAAACGAAGGCAGCACATAAGCTGAGATGAAGAAGGCTGGGGGTGAGGGAGCGCGGTCTCTGTTGGGGTAAGTGTAGCTACTGGTAGAGCCCTATAGGGAAGCAGATGGAGGTCGGGAGGGTAGAACTTGGAGCAACAGTGTTGTCGGGTTGGTGTGTGTGGTTTAAGCTGGAAGCTGTGGATAATTTTTGGAAGTTTGAAATCCACCTTGATATCCTGCCATTAAATGGCACCCATGTCGGCTGGGACATCTAAAGTGCTGGGCAACACTGGACACTGTTCCTGAGGCACTGTGATCTCTCTCCCTGTTCCTTATAGCACTTTTTGTGAGCTGGGAACAAATATAATGCTATCCGAGTACTTGCCCTGTTGAATTGATTCATATTTGGTTAAAGATCTATGCTCCACTGAGTATGGTTGTGTTACTTATAGCTGATTAAAATGAGACCCTTGATAATGTTCGTAACTTTGTTTTATAACATCAGCTTCTCTCTGAAAATTAGATCAATTCACATAATTCTTTCAACAGTGTCCTTGCTGGGAAGCCAACCCAAGTAAGCATGAGGCCTACCTATTATAATATCCACTCAGGGCCCTCTGGGACCTTTTCTTCTTCCTCCTTCCCCAGATGTTCAGGACGTACACAGAGTTAGTCACCCTGACATCCAAACCCAAGTTTTGTGAAGCTAAAGAATTGCTTCACAACATCAACAAGGCAGGGAAGGTTTCCTGTTACAGTAAACTCCGTTAATACAGAGCCCCAACTGCCTTATTTACTATTAAGTCACCTGAGCCCAGAACGGAGCTTGACACATTGTAGCTGCTCAGGAAATATTTGTGGAAAAAATGAATAAATGAGTTTTTAAGTAGAGAATAATGTATTGTGTTTTACTTTGTTCATTGCCACTGATTGGTATCTTTCAGCTTTTATTCGCTGAAGAAAATGTTAAGCAATGAAGGAATTGTTTACTCTTAAGTTAAAAAAAAAAAAGTGTGTGCTTTTGTGCTTAAATTGGTTTGGGTCATAGGAAGTAGCCCTGAAGGTAGTTATTCTGGGCTATTGACAGCTGAGATACATGCGTGTACTCTCAGACCAAGCCCAGGCAGATCCCTTTTATCCCTTGTCTGCTGCAAGTATTGAATTATTTTCTTTTAAATGCTGGTGGGCAATATACCAAATGTATTGTGTTGGGGACATTTTTTTTCATTCATTTCTTTTTAAAATCCATGTGTGTTTTCAGGGAAATGTAAGCCATAAGTTTCTGATTCATTTACACTTAACTCCTCAAAATGTGGTTTTGTGAGCACTCTTTGATATCCAAGAAGCCTTATGATCCTTTTTACTATACTGTTCCAGCCTTTTTCCCCTTCTTAGAAACGGAAGTTGCATTTGGCCAAGGATATATATTATCATGCACCAAAATACTTAAGTTGGACCCAAATTCCAAAATTTGAGAAGGCTTTAAACTTGAGAAAATGTTGCCACAGCTCGATACCTTTTCCCCCATCAGCTAGTGTTGCAAAACCTCCAACAGGACAAGGGAACAATGTGCTGGCTATTGCTTGGGAAGCTTTCTCATTCATTCTTTTGAGAGAGTTCCTGGACCTCTTTTTTAAGGAAGTAAATGTGCGTGGCTTCCAGTGGATTTTAGTTGACAATAGGACAATCAAATATCAGGTTTTCCTTCTTGTATTTGAATACCACTAATACTTTTTTCAGTGGAGGCAGATAGTAACATGATATATGTAAGATGAGCTCTTGCAAAATTTTAGTATTTAAAGAAAATGAATACAATCTATGTATTATTCTTTTCTTTCCCATGATCTGGGCAGAAGCTTTAAGTCCTCAAAACAAGTATGCAAGATTGTTGAGCTGAATATAAATCACCTGGTTCCTGTAAGAAAAATATTTTTAGTAGTTATATGTAGCTAGTGAAGAAATTTTATTTCTTTTCAGAAAGTTTTAAGTTAAATCATTATCAGAATATTTTGTCATGCTGTTTTCCAAGGAAAAACAAAACAACAAACGAGAAACTGTAACATATCTAGAAATTAAATGTTCTGAATCTCAAGGTCTTAACTTTACACATAACTATGAAAGTATTACACATCTTATTTGGTTGCATATAACGTATATTTAGGCCTTTTGCTAATCTTTAGACCTTGGTAAACACACATTAACCCCATTTTCTGTAACAAATTAGTCTGAATGCTGAGCTGGCAAACAGCTGCCATGGGTTGCATGAGAAAAATAACTCGAGAAATGAGAACATGTTATTGGTTCCTTAAATACTGGAGGTCAAGACTTTGAGAAGACAGGAAACAAAGTGCTTTGGGGTTTTGCCAGGAGGCTTCATCAGTTTCAGCTGTGGATAAAGGCCCTCCTCTAACACCAGGGGTTTTTTTTTCCCCTGCCTCTATGTGAGTGATCATGGGCAGATTTCTAAGGAAATCACTGGAAAGACATCAGAAGATGACATCAACTCTTTTTAAATGTCTTACTACTTGTCATTCTGAGAATGTTTTCTTCTTGGTTACCTGCAGTTAACTGGTCTCCCCGAGCTTATCATCCATTTGTTAGACAGGGGTAGCCTTTTAGAGTTAGATAAGAAAGGACCCACAGGAAGATAAGAGGAGGCTGTGTTCCCAGTTCCACCATGGGTGTCTATGACAGTGCATCTGCTTTTGTTTAAGAACTTCTCTCAAGTGGACAGTAAGATATGGAATGGCTATACTTTGCTCATAGAGTGAGACATAAATAATTCAAGGAATGAAGAACTGCAAAGTCTTGCAATCTAATAATGCCAATACTTGAAGCAAACTAATATCTTGTGACTGATTTAGGCAGTTTTGCATATCACCACATTTTTTCCCTAATTCTTTGCTTTTGCTGAGATTCTTAATCTGTTTTTGCAGCTAAGACAGGTAGAACATCTCAACTGAGCAATATTGTACAGATGTTGCCAAAGATGGACATTTCCAGCTATGTTCAGGAATGACATTTTTCTGACACCTTTTCTAATCATTTTGTGATGATAACAAAGTATCTCTAATGCTGTGACATATTTGTTATGACTCAACCATGCAGTCAAATTCATTGGTGGATAATTCTTAGAGATTGGGGAAAGTCATCAAGTGTTATTGACCTTCCCTTGACTGGTGGCATTCCTATCTTGAGCTCTTGATTCAACAAAAGCACAGAGTGAGGAGAAATGGATGTCTTCCTGTCCCCATCTTAGAAATGCAGTGCTGGACACTTTGGGGAGCTCAATTAAAAAATAAAAATCAATGGTGGGTGCCTGGATGACTCAATTGGTTGAGCATCTGACTCTTGGTTTCAGCTCGGGTCACAGTCTTGGGGTTGTGGAATTGAGCCCCAAATTGGGCTTTGTGTTCAATGTGGAACCTGCTTGGAATTCTCTCTCTTTCCCTCTCAAAAAAAAAAAAAAAAAAAAAATCAATGGATCAATATGGAGAAAAGGTGGGAATTTATTAGCTGTTAGGTATAAATTAAGAAATTATAATTCCTCCAAATGATTAGAGTTATAGGAAGAAGTGGAATTTCCCCAAATAGTGGAATTCATCTGTCATTAGTTCCCCACTCTTTCCCCATCCTGTCCTATAGCACCAAGTCACCAGAATTTAGGGAGAATGTGGAAAAAGAAGTTCAACTCTAAGACAAAGTTGATTTTGCTCAGCTCTCTTCTATATGGAGCAGTGGTGATTCATGCCTTCCTCTGCTGTCACACCATCAGCATCCGCTAATCATAGCCCCATGATCACAGGACATGTGTGCGTAAACAATTTCCAGGAGGTACAGAACAGCCCAAGGACCTCTCAGGCAAAAACAGTGGTTATTCTGTAATTCATTACACCCCCTCCTCATCATCTTGACATGTGCTTGAAATAATAGTTTTCCTTAAAATGTTTGAACATGTCAGTGGACTAGATCCTTTCACTGTCCTTGGTACATACATTTTTGTCACACTAAGTCCTCTTCCTTTTAAATGAACATTTTTGGGTATTTTGATGAAACTCATTGGATTTGCTTCTTGAAGACTATCAAGAGGATACAGTGATGGGATTTCAAACACAAGCTGGTTCCTCTGTGCTTTGCATTTATATGTTTTGGAAGACCCAGGGCACTAGAGTGAGGCCCTTTAATGCTATGGTTAAGTAGCATATATTTGGTGTTTAAATTTGTGTATTTTTTTTTTTTTTACACTAGTAAGGTCATTTAACTTCCACTCCTCCTCAGATAGAGGTCTTCAGCAAACTAAGTTAAGTTCCTCTAGTCAGACTACTTATCCAGCCTAGGCAAGAGTCAATAACTTCTAGTTACTCTGATATAATTAGTTTCTGTATTCAGTAAATACATATTTATTGCATGCCTACTCTGCTGTGCATTGCAATAGACATTGGAGAGTCTACAGTTTCTGGTCCCATGAGAGCCTAGAATTAAGAACAGACATTTACCACTTGAAACCGGTTATCTAGTGCCTAGTCTCTGTTGAGTTGTTTCAGTGAGGGTTGGTAGATTCTATAAAGTCTCTTAATACGGTACTTCAAACGTAGAAGGAAAAATGTTATCTGTTCCTTGTATGCTTCAGCTAAGTCTCCTCAGTGTCTAGAAAATGAGAAGGTTGTGTCTATGTTGGGCATGTCTAGTGTCAAGTGTTATCTCACTAGGGATTCTTAGCTCTTTAAAGTTGTATTTCAAAACTTAAGCCAAAATTGATCATTTCTCACATTTTAATATATACATGTAAACCTGTTTCCCCACTCCTTTCAACAGACCTTTGTAGGGATTAGTGTTATTCCTTTTTACAAATGAAGGCATAGGCTCAGTATGTTTACTTGATTTACCTAAAATAAGTTAACCTAGTTGATATGTAGGGCCTGGGTTTGGCTCCATGATGTAATATTTATACCCTTTTTGTGCTAATTAATGAGAACAACAGTCAAATGTGAAGACACGGCATTGTTTTAGTTTGGGATCGTTTATGGATATTGGTGTGATTTTCACTGTACTTCACACATCACATGCATGAGTCAATTCTGATACATTATATGAGAGGAACACGGGGTGAAGAACTTCCAAATCATTTAACTATGACTTTAGAAATCATTATTTTTCCTAATTATGCCCTTTTTTTTTCATGCCCAGAGGACTAGTAATAGTTTTAACTATTCAAGGAAATGATACTGTTAAAGTCTGTCATGAACAGATCATTCAAAAAAATACAAAAATAAAGAAAATGTTGAAATGTACTAATTAGCAATATACAAATTTAAATAATAAAACAATAAATAAAATAGCAAAAATCAAAACTCAATAATTATCTTAATGAAATAGATCTCTTATATTTTGCTGACAGCAGTTTAAATTAAGACAAATACTTAGGAAGGTGGTTGGGTGCTATCAAGAACCTGAAAAATATCTGTGCTCTTTGACCTTGTAGTCCCACTTCTGAGAATCTACTGTAAGGAACAATCCAAAATATCAGGAAAGCTACACCTGTGAAATAGCAGAAATAACATGTGTCCAACAGGTAAATTCATTATATTTTATTTGCTTGATGGAATTAATAGCTATTGAAAAGAATGAATAGTGTAGGATACAATTGTTGACTGAAAATACAAAATTAAAATGTACACAAATTTATCATGAAATTACAAATAGGAGAAAAGCAGATGCATAGGGGAAGAAAAGGTAGAGGAAACTTAACCTAATACCAACAGAGGTTTAGTTAAGGTCATGGGACTTCTTGGTGGTTTTTCTCTTCTTCTATTTTCCAAAATTTCAGTAACGTTATTTATATTACTTTTATTCAAATTATCAATAAAAATATGTCTAATTGAGTTGTTCTCCACAGCTGTGTTGAGGCTCACCGGTAGGTTTGGGAGTGAGTGGGAGGAAAGGGGTGGAGTTAGAGCTAGCAAGCAGAACATTGTCACAGCAAGCCCTGTCCCCTGCACGTAGCTGCCCATGAAAAGGGACAGTTACTGAGGGGAGTGTGTTCTGTCGAAAGCTCTGTAGAGACATTTTGTTAGCAGAAATAGTAAGAGAGTTTACCTTCCTCTGTTTCTTCATGTAAAGTACTGGAATCATAGTGTTTGTCTGACGTCCTCGTAGTGTTGTTGTCAATGCAACTGTGGTAATATGTATGAAATTACATTGTCTACTAAATACCCCATTCCATGTTAGTGACTATTGTTTCAAAATAATTAATAATAGTAAGATTTGAATCTTGGTTTCATTACCTGAAAAACAGCAATCATAGTTTTTGTCCTGTTACCCCTTAGGCTTATTGTTAGAATCAAATGAAATAATGTATGTAAATGAGTTTTGTTGACACTAAGTGTTATAGAAATGAAAGCAGTTATTTTTGACTGCACACCTGGTTCCCAAGATATTGTGACTTTTGGAGTAATGTGAGACCTAGGCTTACAAAATGGTGCCAGTTTCAAATTTTGGGTTTATACTTTTTCTGTGGCAGAGAAACACATGTTCTGAAAAAGATTTTCTTCCAGCTCTGGCTGGGCCAGGCTAAGAAAATACTGTCTATGTCAGTGAAATAAGTTGTTTAGTGGAAGAGCCATGATAATAATTTGCAGTCAGGATGATGTGTCACCATGTGAGCCATTTATCTGAGGACAGTTGTGTCTGTTGAAGGAACAATGGTCCAACCATTATCCTCTAGAGATTGTTTCCCATATAATTTCCCAAGAAGCAGTAACCATCAGTGTGCTAGAAAAGATGTGAAACTTAAAGTCGCCACCAGCATGCCAACTTTTGGGACTTCCAAGATGTTTTCAGTCAGAAGTCCAGAATATTCCACAGAAAAAAATCCATTCAGAATACATCCCGTCCAAATATAGCATATTCTGCCAACTTCTCCCTTTAAAAGTCAGGTCTGTAATGGAAAGCTCTCAAGGTTCTTCTTACTCTATGAATGGCAGGTTAGAAAGAAAAGATGGGAAAGAAAAAAAATAAAGGTAACCTTCCTAAGGTGTTGGCACTGGAGTCATTTGTTTTCAAGCCATAGCTTCAATGCCAAGAGCTCTGTGTGCAGGAAAAATACTGACTTTTGAGGCCAATGTTGGGCAGGTCTCCATTTGCTTATAGACTCAGAACTGGGAAGACAGCAATATGGAAGTAACCATTTGGATAAATTGCTTTTGTAGAATGAAATCAAATCTCCTAGGGATCACTTATGTTCATTAAGTGAACTGGAATGAAGGTAAATTCCTTTTATACTTTGTTTCGGGAAGAAAATAGCCTTCATAACATTTTACATGAACTAGAGAAAATGACGTATGGAGATAGATCACGAGTCACACATGACGGAGGAAAATCCCTTCTCGGGACTTACTGAGGTGGGCTACCTCCCCTCATCAAGAACTCCACACCCTCAAAAATGACCTGCCTATTCCAGTCAGGAAGCTCGTTGGCCTTCCAGTTTTATGTGAACACAGTTTTCCTGAGAAGTCTGTTTAAGATCAAACCCAGCCACAAAAGAGAAAAAAAAGTTAAAATTGAAAGGAGTTGGGGGAAGGAATGGAGGAAAAAGGAACTTAAAACAAACATGTATTTTAAAGGAACAAATATACTTGGCCAGATCTCTTTTTGTGACAGCGTAAGGGCTCACTGGAACCAAAGTCTACAAAGCACAGCTTTAGTGTAAATGCTTATGTCAGACAGACTTGGGCTGGGGCTTCAAATAACAGTTGACCCTCAGTTTTCCTATCTGTAAAGGCCAAGTTATGAAGGTTAACCTGGATAATGCCTGAAATGCCTAGAACATCAATGTATCTGATATGTTTTGATATACAGATGGATATATACAGAGATATCATACTCAAGCTGTATAATAACTCCAGAATGGTTAAATTCATAAGTTTTGTGAATTGGATCACCTTTTGAGAGATTCTGTGTGGACTGGCTACGAAAAGGACCCCTATAGTAAAAGGCCTCATAACACTTGTGTTTACCTCTTATGTTATTGGCTTGTAAATTGGGATTCTTTTTGCCTTAGTAGAGCATATCTTGTTTTTAATTTTAGTGTTAAAAACACTTTTAATTTTGTGTTTCTTCTCAACATGATAGAATACAATTACCTTATCTAACTAATTTATTTTGTGGTAGAAGGATACTGAGGCCTAGGGAAGTAAAATGGTAAGGTAGTGGCCAACTCCCAAATCAATTTTATTCAGAAAAAAAATTTTGTGTTAAAGTGTCTTAACAAATAATTTCCAAATGATGATTTTTCTTTACCTTTTGTTCACAACATATACCAAAGAGTAGCATTTTTGCTCTCTGAGAGCTTCAACGTTGGATTCATATAATTTCCCAAGAAAACTCCCTTTCAAAAAAAGTTCTGTAACAAGTAATCTAAAAGTGATTTTTTTTCTTCAAAGAAAATTCCCGTTAGAAAAGAAGGAAGTACACCAAGCAGGACAAAGGCAGCCAGCTGAGATCAGTGACTCAGTCTGTTCCACAAATTATAGCTCCGAAGTCAGTTTGAACAAGCGCTCACATTTTCAAGAAAAAGACTGTGATGACACCTAAAGGTGTAGAAACAGCTATGGCAGCAATTAGTTCTATAAAACAGAATTATGAAGTGTATGAACCCCAAGTGAACACGTAAGTTCAGAAATTCATATTGAAAGAGGGAATTGCAGAATGCCCTGTGGTGCATTCAGAAATTATTCCCCGGATCAGCAGTGAAAGTTCAGTCTGTGGTATGTGTCTATCAGAGGACCTTGACTATGTGTTCACCTTTTATGACCTGGGTTGGAGAAAGAAGGTGGAGACAGCATAGAAGGGCCAGGTGCCATGTTTTCCTCAGTTGGAAAAGCATAATGGGCCCAAGTGATCTGTTCTTATAGGGCCTATTCCTTGGTCTTCTCTTCCAAGACTGTAGACTAATCCTCTGGGAAGCTCCCACTTAAATAGGTGCTCTTGATGATGATGAAGATTGGCTGAGAGTCTGAATAACTGACCTGGAAAAGTCCAAGTTACGGTCTAGAAAGTATATTGGTGAAGATGTGTTCTCTCCAGACATCCTGTCACACACATTCTTTTATCATTGCGTTCCTTAATTTCCCTCTTGGCCACACATGCACACACACACACACACACACACACACACACGTGTATGTTGGAACACCCCTTTAGGAGCCCTTGGCCAGTTCTGTGGGTGTACTTTCAGAGAAGTCTTGTCAGTTTCAATCTCTCTCACTCTGTGGACGGTTTCCTGTGAATCTCCCCTGCTCAGCTTACCTCTGACCACACCACACACAGCTGTCTGATTCCTCCCCATGCTCAGCCTCCCCAGGTGCACTTTTCCTGATCCTTGGTATCTTTATGTTCAGTCACTGCATTAGGTGCAGAACTTCTCTCCTTCAGTGACCTTTTCTGCAGATGAGGAGGAAAACACAGTAATGTCTGCTTCATTCTCCACCCCGCATTGGAGCAGAGCTGTTCATCTCATTAGCAAAAGCAACTGAGAACCTTCTAGGAAAAGTACATTTGGGTCTGTTTGAACTCCTGCATAATTTCATAATGTTATTTTTTTCTCTTGTATAGCTCTATAATAGTTTCATTTGGAAGTGCTCATTAATGTGAAGTTTTGCCATGATTCCCAAACAAACATGCAAGTCCCTTGGGACTTGACACCTACCTTTCCCTACTTATGGATTGCATGGACCCTGCAAAATGAATGGAACATGCACAGAGTATCCCTTGTGGCTGACCAGAAAATTCCAAGACTGTCATAGACTATTCCCTCTTGAAACCTAAGGCTCTCCCCCATTTGGCCATTTCCCATGTAATTATTTTAGATATATGAGAAAAATTAATGGTTTCACTGCCTTTGAAACATAATCTGTATGTTGTCCACCTGAAGCTAATATAATGTTATATACCAATTTTATATAAAAGGATCAGATAATGAACTCCTCCAGTTGGCCTGTTCCCTCTTGCATCTGCCTCTGGAGAGAAACACGCTGGGGGTGGTGATAGTCGTTTGTATTATCAACCTCTACATATTTCAGGGGGCTACTTCAGAAATGCCAGTCCTGGGGTGCCTGGGTGGCTCAGTGGGTTAAAGTCTCTGCCTTCGGCTCAGGTCATGATCTCAGGGTCCTGGGATCGAGCCCCACATCAGGCTCTCTGCTCAGCGGGGAGCCTGCTTCCTCCTCTCTCTCTGCCTGCCTCTCTGCCTGCTTGTGATCTCTCTCTGTCAAATAAATAAATAAATAAAATCTTAAAAAAAAAAACCAGAAATGCCAGTCCTGATTTTTTCTCTGTCAGACCCTTTTCTTTCCTCGCATCTGTACTCTCCCTGGGTAATTTTATCTGAATCTGTAGCTTTAATTATCATCTCTCTGCCTACAAATACCAATTTTATATGTCCGGTTCATGTCTTCCTTCTGCACTCCAGAACAGCTCTACTATTGCCTACCTGATGTCTCCACCTGTAAATATCAAAGGAACAGCAAACATGCTCATTCAAACCGGACCTCATAGACTTCCCATACCTGCCCCAACTCGACCCTATCTGCTGCCCTTTCAGTATTCTCTATATCTGCTGGAAATTATCCAGTTTCCTATGGCCGGGACTAAGGAATCTTCCTTGACAAAGCCCTCTTTCTCACACCCCCGTCACCGAATCTATTGCTATTGCTTACATATCTTCCCAAATCTCTACTTCTCCCTGGTCTAGCTTACCTCATGTCTGGCCTGGACAACTACGAAGGTCACTCCATTCTAGCCTCCTTGCAGTTTTCCACGCGGCGGCCAGAGTGATCTCATTGTTAGAACTGTTAACAAAATCCTTAGTGTGGGTGCATCTTGCTTCCCCTGCCTCGCTTTATGTTACGCTCACTCTGTACTCCAGCCCCACTGGTCTGCTTTCAGTTCTTTAAAATATCATTCTCCTTCTGCTACGGGCTTTTGCACATACTGTTTTCTTTTAGAGCATAGTGCTTTCTCCCACTTTGAGTCTTGTCCATAGATCAGCTCCAATGTCAGTTCTCCAGGGAAGCATCCCCAACTCTTCCACTTAGGTCTAATTCCTCCACAATACATACATTCACGTGGAACTTGTTCCTTTTCTTCAAAGCATCTGACTTGGATTTTCAAAATATTTATATGTGATTTCTTAAGTGAAAAATCCATCTCCTTCATCAGACTGTAAACTCCATAGTATTAGTTAAATGTTTACTGAGAAGATGGACACAGTCCACTTTTACAGAGAATTTTGTATTTAGTTAGATCCTTGATATGTAAGTGTATTTGAGAGGGAGCGAGAGAGCAGGCAAGCTGGGTAGGGGAGGGGGCTGAGGGAGAGAGAACCTCCAGCAGGTTCCCCACCAGCACGGAGCCCAACTCAGGGCTTGATCTCACACTGAGATCATGACCTGAGCAGACATCAGGAGTTGGATGCTTAACTAACAGAACCATCCGGGAGCCCTGTAGTCCTCGATAAATGGTTTTTAAAATGCAGTAATGCAGCAGTGCGACGTGACCATAACTGACGTAAAGCACGATGACCACTAGGCAAGCTGCAATGTCTTTTTCCATCAAGTACCGAAAGCTCCTTCTTAACTTTACTGCTCCCTTGAAGGTGAGGAAGTAGCATCTATCCTGGGAACTTATGCAGCTGTGATGATGCAGTGAAGGCTCACAGGAGGGAGACTTCAGAGGAGGCACAGGTGCTAGAAGGGTTCCTTTCCTTCTGGCTTTTGGCCCTCGGTGGTGATGCCAAATTCCGTGAATTCATGTTTTTCACACTTTAGCAAGCATCAGACTCAACAGGAGGACTTGTTAAAGCACAGATTTCTGGGGCCCATCCCCAGAACTTCTGATTCCATAGTTTCGGAGTGGGACCTAAGAATTTACATTTCTAACATGTTCCCACGTGATGCTGCTGCGGGTGCTGAATCTCACTGCAAAATTCTTGTGTTTGAAGAAGCGTACATTGCGCGGGCAGAGCATGACCCCTGGATGATTCCACTGTCGGAGAGTTCTGACTGATCTTCGTTATCTTACCAGTATTAGCGTCTTTGCCAGATATTCCAAATAAGTAAACATGTTATTGGTCGCTACATTCCAGATACCTCAAGAAATATAGTAGACTAATTAGAATGTGTAAAGGAAAGACAAAAAAATAGGGAAACTTTTGTTTGAGCTAAAGAGCATATGAGCAGTATGACGGCATCTTTTGGCAGGGGGCAGGCTCCCACAGCAGCAAAAGGGAAGCTGATGCAACCCAGCCCAGGGGTGGGGGTGGTGGTGGGGAATGCAGCCCTGGGGGAAAGGGGAGAGGGGAGCTCAGGTAGGAGCAGCCTTTGTGGGTAAAATGGAATTTTAGTCTAGTGATTTATTAGCTTAGATATCAAAAGACTTGAAGGAACACAGAGTATGAGGATGACATGTAATACAATGCCCAAAGTATCAACAGAAGAATGCCCTGAAGACTTGTGGTTCTAATTCTGCTGTGCCAGTATAGTCCACATCTGAGGGTTTTACTTCCTTTATCTGTAGAAATGAAGTTGTTAGTCTAGATCGGGTGCCAGTGAATTTTTGCTCTATGGGGCCAGAGAGTAAACATTTTTGGATTTGTAATACAACAAATACTGAATTATGGCAAGGTAGTGTGGAAACAGCCACAGATGTTATGTAAATGAATGGGCATGGCTATGTTCCAATAAAACTTTATTAACAAAAACTGACAGTGAAAAAAAAAAACTGACAGTGGACGGAGCTTGGTCTGATTAATTTTTGAACTTTTTGGATCACACATTCCTCTAAGTAACAACAAAAGCAGTTAGCCTGCATGTTTCAATAGATATATACTAATTTACAAATAATGTGAATCTATAAGTGTCTGATATGCTATATACATTATAAAACATACTCTAATAATAGAAGCTTAGTAGGAATATGACAAAAGAAGTAAAAACAGGTGATGTATTATTTTTCCTACATTCTAATGGATCTTCCTGCATATCCCCGTGGTACTCTGGAAGCCACTCACCTTGATAGTTTCTAAGGTTCTTCACTGCTCTAATGTCCTATTGTTATGTGTGTGGCAAACCTTCCAGGATGCACAGCCGCCAGGTGATTTTTGGCCTAATCAACTAGAGAGTTAACTCTAAGTGATCTGCACTAAGGGAAGGAAGAAGAGATGCAAGTAATTAATGAAAGAGACAGCCGAATGTGGTTTTGGAACACAGCAAAAGCCCAACTCTCAGAGACTAGTTGCCCCTCTTGTTGAGGCAGTTGGCATGACCATGGCTGCAGTAGGCTGGGCATCGGAGAAGTCAGTTCGAGTGGCTGTGGAAAATTGGATAATTAAATATTTATATGAAGAAAACAGGTCACGAACTTTTAGTTACGGAAGAAACCTGTTAGTTTACCCCCTTCATGTTTCAGATGAGATCTTGGTATCCAGAAAAATTCTGTGATAGCTAGTTAGAGGCGAAGTTGGTCCTGGAACTCAGGACTTTAAACATTCTCGCTTAAGTCCTCTCCACAAAAAGATATTTCTTTGTCAGTGCCTTTCATTTCAGTACAACCTCCTTTTCAAATCATTATGAGCTCCATGGTGAGAATTATTCAACTTCATCCGCTGACGAACATTTAGATTGAATGATTTTGTAGCCCCAAGCACACAATGGAACTGGAGCACTCCTGGAATTGGGGAAGGAATACATGTGTTATGGTTTCTTTCTGTCTTTTCACTTTACTTTGAACCTGGAGTGTATGGGCACCTGGAACCTGAAGAAAACACATTACGGGATTGGCAGGGTGCTCTAAGAGTCGTCCGTGTCCACATTCCCTTGCAATGAGCCATCAACCTGTGGTGAATATAATGGTATTTGTAAAGGGAAAGGAATGGATGCCAAATCCAATGCAAACGCTTTCATGAATTCTACTCTTTGAACCAAAAGAAATACGGAGAAGTTTCATATGGGGAAAGTTTATTAGCAATCCTGCAAAATTACCCCATCCAACTCTGTTTCATGGGACTTAGAAAGAGAAAGTTGGAGACTTAATCTGGGGTGAAGAGCTTTGGCTTTAGAATAGTGGGGGTCCTCAAGGGTTTTTTAGTGCCTCGGTCCTGCCCCTGAGGGGTCCAAGAAGGTCAGGGCAACTTTAAGCAGGGCAACTAGGCTGAGACTGTCTTGGATGTGTAGGATGCTGAAGGGAGTTTGCACGTTTTGAGCAGGGATGGGTGCATCAGTGTGGTGTTTCAGTAAACCAGGGCTCTTCTGAGGGCTTGGCAAGTGGACCGTGGACTGGGGGCAGCCAAGAGGGTTGTACCTCATGCGGTGAGAAAGTGATCTGCCTGACTCCCTGGTGAGTAAGTGCAGCTTGTATAGACACATCTGGTATCTGATTCCACACAAATCCAATTGCCAGTCTGCCTTTCTGGATGTACTTTTGGGCATTTCCCTTTCAGAAAGGCTTTAGGATGGAACTCCCCAGTGCTCTGTTCCTTTCCTCTAAGTTAATATTTCCATGGTAAGAAGTACAAAAATTTTCTGTGTGGGTGGATGCCGGAAGGGTTTCTCTTTCTTCCTACCCCCCCACTTGAGAATAATGATGAACATTCCCTCTCTACGAGGTCTTCTGGCACAGAAACACTGCCCATGCTGTCTAGTCCTACCGTCTGTCTTGTTGGTTCTTTCTTTGCAGATATAATTTCAGAGTAACTAGCCAGCTAAACACATTGAATTGTAAATCTGGAAGAGTTTTATAACTGCCCAGATCTCCCTCTATTACACATCTTCTGGAGATTTATTTCACTCTCTAGTTCTTTTATACATCTTGGTTTCTAGTTTTGCTTTGAGTGAGATTTTGAGAATATTTTCCCCCTCTGGCTTCCATTTTCAATCACTCAATGGGAGTATATGTTAGACATACTCAGTTTTTCAACATTGTCAAAGAAGTAGAGATTCTGGATGAGTGTGAAAGAGGGGTAAGAAGTAGATAGGATCAGATTATAATCTAAGAATCTGATTACATTTCTGTCCTTGCTTTGTCCTGGAAAAGCTAAAACTTTGCAGTAATTCTAAATTTATCTACTCCTTTGCTTTTCTTTAATGTTTGGGCTAAAATTTCCTCTTGCTCTCATCTTTGAATATGAATACCTGACTTAGGAAAATCACAGCTGACAAAATTGTCTCAAATGAGCATGAGATCTGGTTCTGTGCAATTTTCCAAATGCAAGGGGTGGGGGGGGGAAGTCATTGAAATGCATCTGGGAGAGCTCAGGGCACTTTTAGAGGAGTGTGGCTTTGTGTGTTCAGGGCTGGTAAAAGGTTGACAAGGTTTAAACCTTGATGGTAAGTGTCAGAGGTAAACATCCTTCTGTAACCAAACTGAAGAGACTTACTGGGGTGGGGGAGGGGAGCATTTTCTAGGAAGTGCTCAACACAGGGCCAACAGCATCTTCCAAGACAGAAAGTAAATAGGGGTTTTGTGTTGGTCTTTGAATACAGAACTGGTAAAAGCCCCAAACAGAAAAACAAAAATCTCCCAGGAACAGATTCTAGTAAAAGGCATCATGTTTTCTACCTTCATCCAAAAAAGAAAAAAAAAATCCCATTGAGAGTAAACAGCACCTTCAATGGCTCTTCAAATGCTTCATTGCACACCTGAGTTGGTTGATGGAGTTTCCTCCACAGGTCTGAGGGGCATTGTTCCCATTCTCAGGGGATGACCTCAGACACACAAGGTAATCAACTGAATTGTCTGCTCCTGAATGGAAGCCTTCCTGCCCATGAAAGTTGTCCAAAACCTAATCACAGGTGATGTATGAGGACCACATTCCTTCCAAATGCACCTTTCTTTATATGAGAGTGTTTGCACTTTACTTAGGAAAGAATGTCACCTCCAACCCCCCACTCCCAGGCTATTCTCTGTGGCTCAGCGAAACCCTTAGTCTCTTCAAGTCCTCAAGCACACTGAAGGGGACTAATCTTTTTGTACACAGGAGAACTTCTGTCATATTGATTCAAGGACCTCAGGTGTGACTTGACTTCTTTCAAAACAGACACGAACCTTGGACACTGAATTCTTACATGCAGCATCATGGAGGATTGAGGGTATAACTAAATGACCAGAATCCTCATCCACCCTCCTCTGTCAGAGTTATCATTGATCTGATGGTTCTTTCTTCCTAAGCAAGAGGGTATACGATCTATCATGTTTTTTCAATGCCCTTACCTTTTTCCCCCAGCAGAAGTCTCACAGGTCTTTCTAGGTCCATTCAAATGCACTCTCCAGTAGGTTTGGAAGACCACTCTCATAACCCAATGTCTGCAATTCTTGCTGAAGTCGTCATATTTTTCTGGAATGTCAAAGTCAAGGCTTTTCATCTGTTTTTGTCCTCATTACCGCCCCCCCATCCCAGCGAAGAGTAGCACATAATGAGTACTCAGTAATACTAACATATCTGTAAAGCACTTTCCTGTTACAAAGTACTTTAATAGATACCCTCCGACCTAGTAATATGGGTTGAATTGAAGTGAACCGAAGTAATTGAATTGAGAAATCCCACTATGGTGTGGAGGCCTAGGCAGAAGAGAAGAAAAAGAAGTGGGTCTGGGGAAAGCAAGAGCGATGAAGATGGGAGTGGTGGAGTGCTAATGGGATTTCAATGCCACCGAAGCTTCCCCCAGATGGCTTGTTCCTGCTACTCCCAGGAGTTCCTGCTACTCTTCTCTGTCCATATAAATCACCCTGGTCTTAAAGGCACAAAGCTCCTACAATACCAGAGAAATGGGTTGTTGAAGAAACGTATCCCCTCCTTCCTCGCCTTTTTTTTTGGTCCTGATTAGAAGGATGCTGCCAGGAAGGACTTACATTATGGTCAGGACCCAGTGGTTTATTGTTTCTGTTTTTTCCTCCTCTGCTGAGAGAATAAGCAGGAATGGAGTTCTGCTGAGCTGCCTAAAAGGAAAGAGATGTTTTTCTTTCCAAATAGGAGAGGCAACTGAGCAGGGAGAAGACTGGTAGGTCCATGGGTCTCTCTCTCTCTCTCTTATTTATTTATTTATTTATTTATTTATTTATTTATTTGAGAGAGAGAGAGAAAGAGAGTGAGAGAGAACAAGCAGGGGGAGGAGCAGAGGGACAAGCAGATTCCCCGCTGAGCAGGGAGCCCCATGTGGGACTCTATCCCAGGACTCTTGAGATTGTGAGCTGAGCCCAAGGCAGATGCTTGACTGACTGAGCCACCCAGGCACCCCAGTCTATGGATCTCTTAAAGTCTAACCGAATGGTGAGGCCTTAGACCAGGAGTTGCAGCAGAAAAAAGTAGCAGGGATTGGAAAGAGCTTTCTTAAATCAGAAAAAAGAAAACCAGGCTTCAGTTCAGCACTAATTGGCCATAGAAAGCAAGATGATTTACCTGTAATTTTTTATAGACATCTCAAATTTCACTCTGAATTGTATCATAAGCCCCTAAACTTAAAGATTGGATTTATCTATTATTTTAATAGTTGTATTTTAATATTAAACATGCAGATCTGTGTTTTACATATTTATATAGGAAAAGGATAATTAAATAGGTCTTTTTTCTATTCCTGCTTCTTCCTGTGCCTACCATTAAAGAGAGTTTCACTGTTTGGTTGACTTATTACAGAATAAGGTTCTGAGTAAGAAACAGTCAATTTTGTTACAACTGTCTTTACCTAAAATCAAACTTACTGAGATAAAACAAATGCCTTAATCTCTTTGTATTCAATGCCATGTTTTGCATATGGTCTGCCTTATGCATTTTAGGTACATAACCTAAAAAGGCATGTACCATGCCTGTTTCATTTCTCTATCATTCTTTCCAGGATTTGGGGTACAGAGATGCTCTCTGATGGCAGTAATGAGACTGATAAAGGGGGACAGTATTGTCAAATTGTAGTCCTTCTTCCCCAAGACAGTTGGCTGTCTCTAAGCCAGGTGAGCATGGACTTTCTCCCACCCCTCCCCCACCCCAAGTTCTGACTGCAGGGTCACCCCTGAAATATTTAACAGCCAAGACCGCTCTAGCAAGCATGCACTAGAACAAGCACAGTGGGAGAAGTAAAGCAGGGTCTTGAATATGTGCTGGGGACCCATTCCCCCTTTAGTTGCTGAACTGTGGGCAGGTCTCAGGGATGGTCCAGAGGATGGGTAGAGAAGGGGTTTCAGAGTCTCTGAGCAATAGCCACTGAACAATTAGTACAGCCATTGCATTCTGACTGTCAGTCCTAAGAGCACCCCAGTGAGTTTAAGTGAAGCTGAGAGCCACCCAATTAAACAGCTGAATGTCTGCTGTGTGCTAGGCTGGGCACAGAGGTTGTAAAGATGAAAGAGACCTCTCTGAGCACTTTCTTCCAGCCACCGGAGGTGGTCATTTCTTCCTTCACACAGCTGATGAGCTAATTCCACCTCATCCCTCAGTCCTATCTCTGCATCCTGTTCATTTCCTTCACAGCACCCACACGACATGTAGTTTAAATACATACGTTGATGTGTTGATGTGTGAGTATATGTGCCCGTGTTAAGACTTCCTAGTAGACATGACCTCCATGCATTCTCAGCTCTCATCAAGGTGCCTGACGGTAGGCGCAGAATAAATATTTGTTGAAGGAATGAATCCGTGATCACAAAGGGAGTATCTGAGTACAATAAAGGCACCCCAAATGATGGAGCATCACTTCTGTGTAAAACACACCTGTATATACCTGTGACTTAAAATGCCAGTTTTTGAAGCTGTCCTGGGTCACCAGAGGTAACATGGGTTTTGGACTCACTGCAGATAGGTTTCCTAAAGAAGAAGTCCAACAGCACCTGAGATTAGGAAAGAGAGAGAGAGTGTGTGTGTGTGTGTGTGTGTGTGTGTATTTCTTGTGAATAGTCAGACAAAGGACACTATCAAACTTCTCGCTATGGAGATGATTAGGCTACTCAACGTCACTATGGATGGCCAGATGCTTGAATGACCCAAACTTTCATGAACCCATTTAGGTCACTAGAGGAAATGACACTTTTAAGTCTCAGCAAAGATTCCTTTCTGGATCAGCCTGAGTTATGGGGGATTTTTTTCCCTCAATTTTTTGGACTCATTTCACTGATCCTTGCAAACAAGACAAAAATAGCCTTTTGATATTTTTTCCTCCTCCTTTATTAACCATATGAGTCCCAAAGATCTCAGAAGAAAACAAGGAATGGATCAGGCTTGGAAGGACGAAAAAATGCCATTGGGACAACTTTTGCTGACTCTTCCCTCAGGTTTCATGAGTCCTGCAGAGAATGAGAAGGAAGGTTTGCCTCCAGAAGTGGAGTCTTGCCGGTGTCCTCAGCCCCTCTCTCTCTCTTTGCTCCCCCCAGCCCCATGTCGGTTCCTACCCTGCTCCCCAACCCAGATCCTCCAACTCCACCCTTCCTTTCCGTTGCCCTGAAGGGGAGGACATGAGTCAGCATTCAGACTTGAAAGTGTGAGCTGCCTCTGAGTCCTCAGAATGTAATCATTTCAGAAAATCTAGGACACACAGCTACGGAGAAAGTCACCCTCCCCACCTCTCTCTGTGGCCAGACATTTACTCCCACTCTCTGAAGGCAGCTTTAGCCGGGGTTGAACTTTAACCTTAACAACAACAAAAAAAGGAATATAGCCCCCTCTCCCCCGCCCAGAGAGCCCAAGTACAATTGGCTGAACAGCTTTTGCAAAGAACTCCCAACAGTTTACCACTTTGAACATCTGGTGCTTGGCCTTGTTCAGCCTGGAATTAAAAAAGAGAGAGAGAGAAAGAAAAAGAAAAAAAAAAAATCTTGCTCTGATCAGAGTCTTACTCCTGCTCTCAGAAGCCAGAATTAATTTTCTCTTTTATTCTTCCACGAGAGGAAGTACGTTGGAATTCTCTCCAGGTATCTTGTTGAAATATCCAGGCACACCTTTAGACCCATGCTTCTTGGAAGGGAACCAACTTCATTGATCGCTTTGTTGCCGCTCAGTGGACATTCTGTCAGTCTCCACTTCCAGGCTTTTGCTCAGCACTGAAAAAGGAAACTTCAGTACATGTCTCTTGTCTACCCAGAGTGCCTTCTTTTGTCTTGGCTTTTAGAGAAAAAGCAAACAGGCTCACACATGGGGTTGCTGCAGACTTCATCATGGATCAGACAGCTCTGAGGAGAAAATCTACTTAGACTTCCTAAGACTCAACCTGTTCAGGATTAGGAGAGAGCCAAGACCTCATCTGTTCTTGTGTATAGCAATCGGGCAAAAAGTAATTTAGAAAATCACGGTTCTTCAGCTATAGGAAGGGGGTGGGCATCGCTGAGCTCTCTATGAACTTTATCTGCTGGGTTTCTAGTGTGCAATCTCTTGTTCTTGTTTGAAAGGTCTCCCCCTTCCCCGAGTCCCATTGGCAAGGCAGGCTGGGTTCAGAAAGGGAGAGTGACTTGTGAGTGCTGTAAGCCCAGCTAACTGAGTTCCTATGTCCAAGTCTCCTATTGCCAAAACAGACAAGAAGCATTCTTCCCACACTCTGATTTGATAGACGATCCTGGATGTAACTGACTTGATTGAGCAAACAGAAAATCAGAACCTCTTGGGCTGCAGCGGTACCCTGGTGGAAACAGGAAGAGGAGCACTGGGTCCTCTCTGTGTCTGAGGAATTATGGAGACATGCACACCTGTAACATTGAAGGAAGCTGAGATACCTACTGCATGAGAAACATGAGGCTCAAGGATATGGGCCACACAGCCTGTTCATGGCTGATAAGAGTAGAACTCACAGCACCTGTGTCAGGCTTGGCCTTTTTTTCCATCACACCGCTTCTTGGTGCAGTAAAGCTAACTAGGCTGTGAATTATCAGTGAAAGAGCTATCTTGCAGTGCCTGTGAGCACTTGTAGGCGAGGGAGACTAGAGGAAGGATGGGGTGTGTGTGCATGGATGCACATGTGTTGGGGATGGTGAAAGTATCCAAAATGATGATCTAAATGGTTCCACACTATGGAAAACAACACCCACTTTCTTTAACTTACGGGCAACTCAGCACTCTCAGTATGAACACAGTTGGCCTGGGGACCATTCAGAAAGTTCTCTCGGACATTGCTCTGTGCCTGCAAAGTGTTTGTGACTCTGGGCAACTCCTAAGATGAGTAAGACCTGGGCTTTGCCTTTCTGAATTTCACAGCCTTTTTAGGGAAACTTACAGGTACCCCCAGTCTCTTACACTAGGAGGACTGACTGCTGCTCGGATGGGCTGACCACAGCGTGTGTGGGAGGATTGAGGACGAGCCCCATTTTTTCAGGGATCTGGGGAGGAGATTGGTCTGCTTGGCACTTTTGGAGTTCAGGGAGACAGGGCAACTGTGTGAGAGTCTTCTTAGAAAGTTGGCTGTGGAATTGGCTTTTCCCTTTGCTTTTTCTCCTAAATTTTTTGGGGGGTTTTTGAGGAGTTGTGCATGGTTAGCTCAAGTGATAGCGATGAAGATTACAGGCATTTCAGGGGCATTCCTAGTAACCATCATCTAAGTCAGGCAATTTCCAGCATCTTGGAGAGAGGTGCAGTCTGAAACTGACTGATGTTAGCATCTTAACTTCATTATTTTAACCTACATTTATGCTTTATTTTACATATATATAAATATGTATGTAGGTAAGTGTGTGTATACATTTAATTAAGAGAAATTTTTTTAGCATGGTCATCCCCAAAGAATAACATATACTTGTAATTTAAGTAAATCAAAGATTTTCCTAGAGAACCTGTTCCTTTGTTGTTGTTGAAGTCATGTTCACAAGATCACTCTGGCTAACAAGAATCAACAGTGTCTATCTATCTGTCTTCCTTCCATCTTGCCTTCCTATCTTTTGTTTATTTATTTTTAAGACATCTGAATGTAGAGTTGAGGGACTCTAGCACTCCAGTTTATCTTTATGAATTGTATGACTTTTAAACTAAAGATCTGGTAAAATCCCCATTCAGGCCTCCTGGGTGGCTCAGTTGGTTAAGTGACTGCCTTCGGCTCAGGTCATGATCCTGGAGTCCCAGGATCGAGTCCTGTATCAGGCTCCCTGTCCAGTGGGGAGCCTGCTTCTCCTCTGACCCTCCCACTCTCATGATCTCTCTCTATCAAATAAATAAATAAAATATTTAAAAATAAAATAAAATCCCCATTCAATGTAAACACAAGGGAAGTCTCAGATACTAGGAAGGATCATTTGCAGGATTATAAATTCTGAAAATAGGGGATGGTCCGTATTAGTAATGTTCATTGAGGGCTAAGAATGATCGTCCCTGACACTGTGGTCTGTGCAGAGAATGTAAAAAGGGCCAAACTCATCCGCATGGCAAAAACAAAGAAAAAGCTTGAGAGTACCTGAATACCAAATGCTGGGGATGGGATGGAGCAATTGGAGTTCAAGTATACTCTGGCAGGAGGCTAAATTGGGAGGACACCTTGGGAAGATGTTTGGCACTCTCTGTTGAAGCTGACTGTATGCACGCTGTATGGCCAGGCAAGCTCATTCCCACATTTATGCCCAAAAGTAATGAAGGCACATGGGCATCAAATGACATGTACAAGAATGTCCCCAGCAGCACTGTTTGCTATAGCCCTCAAATGAAAACAACTCCAATATCCACCAACAGAGGAACAGATAAATAAATTGCAATATATTTATGCAGTGAGCCACCTATAACCAGCTACAAAAACATAGACAAATCTCACAAATAGAGCCTTGAGCAAAATAAGCCAGACACAAAAGAATATACAGATCATAACTCTATTTCTACAAAACTTAAAACCAGATAAAACCAACATATGATTTAAGAAATCAAGTTTCCTTGCAGCCAGGTAGTGATGGGGAAGAGCCACAAGAGGGACTTCTAAGGGGCTGATTTCCTCAGAAGGGTGTCGGTTACGTGGGCATGTTTATTTTATAAAAATTCATTAAGTTCCTACCTTGTGCACTCTTCTGTGTGTGTGTGTGTATGTGTGTGTGTGTGTGTGTGTGTGTGAATTTAATAATTTTAAATCCTTAAATCAAAATCATGAGAACGTTCTGTTTCATTATCTGAAGGCATCTTGATTTTACTATTCTCAGGTTTAGGAAAAAGTGTTTATATTTTCTGAACTAAACTTCTGGAAGTTTATTCTCTGCATTCAAATCTAAATTTGGCTTAGGGTCAAGCAACATCATAGGTGCCACAGCTGAAATTCTATTAGATACTTACACACATGCAATAAATATGTGTCCTAGGGTCCCATGTCACATCTTTCCTAACCTTGGAAAAGCATAGGGTGTTTCTGTTTTGGGACAAGGTAGGGGAATAGAGGAGAGGTTGACTTTAGACAAATGGGTGTTTGAATGAAAAATGAAGGTGTTAGCCAGCGTTGTTCCTGCTGGTCCTTGGCACAGGTTTAGTAGCTTTGGTTCTGCAGTCTTCTCAGGGACTATATTAAAACCACTGCTGTAGGACTGACCACCCAACAATGATGGGATTAGTGGTTTTTGTTTTTGTTTTTTTAAGTCCCCAATATGGCTTGGCTAGTTAAAGGATAAACATGAACACTGAACATGAAGTCCCTTTTGCACAAAAGGTAGATTGGGACCATCAGAGCATAGGCTGACATAAAATGCTCAAATAAGAGCATTCTTGTGAGGGGCATGCAACCTTGGGCGATGGTTGCCACCCAGCTCTGACATCATTAGAGGTTCAAATTGCCATTTTTGGCAAGTTCCAGGCTGCCTTTATCTAGAAACCTCAATTCTGAGAAGTGTGGCCCTTGTGGCATGAGAAGGGGTCTGTGAACTTTTTAAGTCAGGGTGAATATGCAAATATGAGTGTGACTGTGTGTGTGTCTGTGTGTGCACGCGCGCACACGTGCAGTGGGGGGGAGGATTAGGCTTCATTTCAAACATAGCAAAAGTCTATCGGAACTTCTAGTTTCCGTGTTGGTGAGAGATGTAGGAATTAAATACCTCATTTAACAAATATGATAAAACATTTTCTAGAATGTTTCCAGAAATAAGTATATATTTGTCCTCTTCAGCTATAATTGTATTTGTTTTTCACTGACGTTTAAAAAAAATATAGTTCATAATCTCTGTTTCCTCTCTCCCTGATCCCTCTTTATCCCCTGAAATCTAATCCCCACCCCCACCTGTTTGCCCAGCTTGGCTCCTAGAAGTCACCAACTGCTAATGTAACATCATTGTCCTTCCTTTTGATTTTGTTTTCACTATCCCTTCCACAGTTCTCATTATTTTCCCCACCTGCTTCTTGGAAATTTTTCATCCTTTCATATTTCTGTGCTCTATTTTCCTCATTTCCCTGCTAACTTTACAATTCTCCTGAAGTTTCCCGTCTGCATCATGTTTCCCCTCATGCCCCATTACCCAAGGCTCTGTCCTTGCTCTTCTATTCTTCTTGCTAGCATCACAATATGTGGACATTTTCTCTATTCTCACGGCTGCGAGCACACGGGGCTGATGACTCACACATTTACAGCTCACATCCTGCCCCTTGCTCAAGGTTTATTCCCATATCTCTGACTGCTCACTGGTCATTTTCACTTGAAAGTCTTCTCATCGCCTCACATTCAACAGTCTCTAACTGAGCTCATCATCTCTCCCCCACAAAACCAGTTCCCCTTCCAAGTTCCTTGTTTCTGCCATGGCACACTTGTCTCACAGTTGTTGCAGCTCAAAACTTTGAAATCATCTCTAACATTTCCACTGCCTTTATTCTTGCTTGTCCCATTCCCATCATGTCGGCCAGTCATCAAATTTGCTTCCCACCCCTACCCTGAATTTTCTTATATTCTTGAGTACTTTCCCTGTCCTAATTTGGGGCTTAATCATCTCAGGGCTAGGTCATGAAAGCCCCATCCATGCCAGCTTGCGTGGCTCCAGTCTCCTACCCTCCAATCTGATTTGCTAGGCTCAATTGGTAAATTTTCTTTAAACTCTGTCATTTGCTCATCATTCCCCTGCCTCCATCTTTTGAGGCATCTGCAGTGTTCATTGTTTTTTCTTGGTCCCAAATCTTAAAACAATTTCTCTTTGAGTACCAATTATAAGCTGGGTGCCTTGTTAAGTGCTAGTTGGTGGAAGGTACAATGTTGAATAAATTTATCATTCTAGGACTCATGGGGAACCCTCATGCTCCTACCCTTCTGCCCTTGCAAGTTGAGAAGACAGAACAATAACCAAATAATATAAAAGATGAAAGCATAGGGAGAAATCAGAGAACTGGAAATGCTGCTTGTGTGCCAAGACTGGAACAGGAAGCCCCAGAGAGCAAAATACTTATATTTCTGTAGCAACATGTGCTGATTTCAAAGCTCAGCTATCTTGAGACTAGAGGGTGGTGAATTCTCCTACCAGCAGGAAAATAATAACTGGCCTGATGAAGGAGACAATGAAAGTTTGGTATTGATCATATTTCTCCTAGCATATGATCTGTCTGAAGAAGGGACCAGGTGGTATTCTTTAAATCTCAAAGTGCCAATTTCTAAACTTGTAGGAGTTTTTAGAAATTCCTATTGATTCATTGTTCAATTGACTAATCATAGTCAATAGGGCTGAATTTCTCTGTGACCTCCACTGACTCAGCTAATTGCTGAATCCCAAGCTCAAGTTACTTGAAGGTTAATTTTCATACTGTAACAATGCCAGTGGTATAGCAGGCTCTATGCCTTGTTTCAGACCTTCTAGGCCAGTCACATTTACATATACCTCCTTCAGAAAGAGGAACCAGGAAGGGATCTTTCAATTCATTTACATCCAGATGTTGGGGAAAATATGTTGGAAGATGATAAAATAACCCAAGTAAAGTAAGTTAGGAAGGAAGCTATTGGATTTTTAAAAAAACTCTTTTATTTTAAAGGGGAGTGTGATTTTCTACTTTGATTTTATTTTCCTAACCATAACAAGTTGATAACTCCTCTGGATAGGAGCTATCAACTCCTCTGGATAGCTTTGTCAAATGATGTCTATCCAAAAAAGAGGTCATGCATATTGATCCCCCCAACACAGACCGCTGCAAACCACAGGCAGAAGCAGGAGATTCGAATGCTAGAGGGTTTAATTCTATTAGTTTTTGAAAATTGCCACCCTTGATCCACATATTCACCTTGTAGAAAACCATTCTTTTCTTGGTCTAATGAGTGTGCAATTGTCTCTACCAACCCATAGACAAACTGAGCAATGTTTGTCATTGTGTTTATAAATTTTTCAAAACAGCGTAATGTATACTCTACATGAAAACGATACCGACAAAGTGATGGGATAGTTCCTCTGTATAAATTGCATCATGGATATTGACATGAATGGGAAACATGTCCTGGGAGTGGTAGCATAAGGCAAAAGTGTAAAATGAAATGGAGGTATCTACTTTCAGGATTGAAGCCAGATCCCAAAAACTCATGGCACGGGAACAAAGACAAGTGTGGTGTTAATGCTAACTCTTTAAGTCAAGCGCTCCATGAAATTTCTTAGGTGGTTAATAGGTTTGCACACTGGCTTGAACTTCATCTTGACTTACATGGATAAAATACTGGACTCTGTGAAATCTCTTCTAATCAATATGTTATAAGACATTGTCTCTGTATTATCATTAATTGTAGTGACATGTCCAGTACAATTGCCTATTGAGTAAGAAGATGGTTATGGTTTTATTTGCTTCAAAGAGCAGAGAGCTCCCAGAATGGGCATGGGCCTGCAGCTTTCCCAGATCCCACTGCGACAGACTTTGTATATAAATGTTAGTTTTATTCAATATCTGGTAAGAGTTCCATTCCT
>CM053608.1:47259110-47297868 GCA_028646535.1 Procyon lotor
CACTGAGCCACCCAGGTGCCCCTCTTGCGGGCATTTTAAAGATAGTGACTTTTACTCTTAGAGTAAAAGTAAAAGTAAAGTAAAAGTCTGGGATACCAGTGAAAGATTTAAATTAAGGGAATGAAATGATCTAAGTTATTTAAGAAGACCACATGTACTGCCTTGTAAAAATGAAATGAGCTCCCATCCTCCCTCCCTTGGGCTTCTGCGCAGATGCCATGACTCCCAAAGGTATTACTCTTTCACCCCAGTCTCGGCAAGAGAAGCCACTGATGAGTCAAGAGGAGCCTTTAAGAAGGACAGGATGGCCAACTAGCTAATACTACCAAAAAGCTTAGCAAAATAAGAGCAGGAAAATATCCAGTGGAGTTGGAGCTTAGAGGTCACCAGGGACCTAGCAAAAGCAGTCTCAGTGTCAACAGCCTTTGGGGGTGGAATCTAGACAAGATTTGTTGAAGAGAGAATTGGGAAGTGAGCAATGGAAACATGTCTGCACAACCCTCTGTAGAAGCAGCTATAACATGAAGTAGAGAGGAGTAGTGATTGTAGGGGAAGTAGGGGCAAGTGGGATCTTTTAGGATGGTTGCTAGCCGAGTCTATTTATAGACTTACAAGAATGACCTAGTAGGCAGGGAGAGACTGATGATGCAGGAAGAGAGTCCCTGAAAGTGTGGAAGAGGGTGAGATCTAGCACCTGCTGAAGGGATTGCTTTTCCATAGGAGGAGGGGTGCTTCTTTCACTGTAAGAGGAGGTGGGGGGAGGATGTAAATGCTGACATAGGTAGGTTTAAAAAGTACAGTATTAGAAAGACTAGGGAGGGAGTAGCTAGGCTCCTTTGGCTGTAGGCAACAGAAAGAAACTATGGTTAACGGAAGCCAAAACTAAAGGTATTAGATGAGTTTTGAGTAGCTTAAGAAAACTGCTAATAACCAGTGATGGTACCCCTGAAAATCCACAAAGGGGCTTGGCTTCCTTTTAGACCTCTGGAGAGAGCAGCAGGTAAGCATGGTTCTTTACTCAAAGATCTAGCATATCTCACAGAACAGGGTAGCATAACAGATTGAGGATACATTTCCTTCCATTGCACAAGGGTAAGAAGTCTTTATTTATTTTTTTTTAGACAGAGAGCACAGTGGGCAGGGGGAGAGGAGATAGAGAATCATAAGCAGGCTCCATGCCCAGCACAGAGCCCGACCCGGGACTTGATCTCACCATCCGGAGATGATGACCTGAGCTGATGTCAAGAGTCGGATGCTTAACCCATTGAGCCACCCTGGCATCCTGGGTTAGAAGTCTTTAAAAGGAGGTTGTCATGTATGTCATCTTCTCTTCCACTCCCTCTCTTTAGTCTTCTTTCTCCTTCCTCTGTTCCCCCTCTCAAGTCTCCCGGGTTCTAGGTTCTAGTCCCATCCTCAGGAAGCGGAGCCTCCATCTCTGGGGCCTTTTTCCTCCATAGCCTTCGGCAGTGGTAACGGTCCCTCCATCTAGGGAGCAACCTGGAGCAGTGAGGATGGACTGGAGAAGTGAGTGGGGTTGGTGGGGTGCTCTGAAGCCCGGTCGGCCTCTCAACCAATGAACAGTGTGACTGAGCTTTCATAGGAATCCTACTCCTACACAGAGCACTGCCTTTGTCTGCAGAGGCAGCACAATTTCGTCCCTTGCGAGGGATACCAATTTTGACGCTCTCCCTTGCACAACAGCTCTTGGGGTTTTACTGTGTTGAGAAGTATGTGATGTGGTCCAGAGCCTCTTTTATTACCAGAGTTACTGCTATTGGCAGCAGATAGCACTTTCTTAGCCATCTATGATCTAGCCAATGCAGCCCTTGTTGAATTTTTCCTCATCCTCCCGAAGAAATGGAGGACAAATATCTTCAATTTGTCCTGCCATACTATTATGAAGCTTCAAAGCTAAATAGATGTCAAAAACAGAGACGAGGTGACCATTTTAAGTAAAATGTCACCGATAATCGTAATAGGCCAAAGTCTACTTTTAAGCTTTGTAGGCTAACACACTTAACCCTGTCCATCCTCTGAATGTTTACAGGTTCTTGAGGACTCGCATGCAGTTGTCAAATTCCAAGAGACTTTTTTAGATTGTTGCTAAAATAAATTATTCTTCCAACTTACTAGTTAAGGAGATAATTTTTAGAAGTCAACCTCCTTGTGTCAATTGTAAGCTCCCTTTCTCTACTATAGAAAACTCTACATGGAAAACCATATTGTTGCTTCTTGCTTCCTGGCCCGAGAGTAACTGGGGTGGAGGACAAAGACAGCCCCTCCCAAACACAGTGCCCAAGTTCAGTCTGGATCCTTCAGGCTCTAACCCCCACTGGCACTTTCACTTTTGCTTTCCCCTGATTCATTAGCTTCCTTGAATTGGTTCACAGCCAGGGATTTTTCTTCCCTTCACTAAACTCCTTTGAGTAGGGAGTTGCATTCATCTTTGTATTGCTACATTTTCTTCCAGGAGGCCAGAACTGGTTTTACATATGGTAGGTGTCTGAGACTGGTTTGTGGTGTTACCACCCGAAGATTTCTTCAAAAACACTTCCCACCTTGCCCCTAAAGAGACTAGATGATGTATGGAGTGAGGAGTGGACATGCAGTCAGGAGTTTTAAGTTTGATTTCATATTTTGCCACTTACCAGCTATGTGACTTGAGGTCAAATCATTCAGCACCTCTGAGCCTCAGTTTCTTTCATCTGCTAGATGAACAATCCCTACCCAACAAGACTGTTGTGAAGATCAAATATGACTAGGTATGTCCAAGTGTTTTAAAGCCCCTATAAAACTAAGAGTTTACTAGTGATCATGGAGTCAGAACAAAGGAACTGGGATGACCTTAATGACTATTGTTAACACCCACCACCACCACCACTTTGGTCTACCTGTCTTTTCATCTCCATATTCTTAGCAACTAGCATGGTGCTTCACAGAGTAGGTTCCCAGTAGATGTTTTTTGAATGAAGGCCAATGCTATTAAAGTTTTGCATCCTGCTTTGGTGTTTGCCAGGCAGAAAGCAAATGGTTCTAGAATGTTTCATGTGGATGTGGATGAGAGTAATGCATACAGAGATGGAGAACATCCCACTCTTGGGGGAGCCATGGGAAGATGGAGTGGTTGTTGGACCCGCTGAAGTTTGGGGCTGCCAGAGTGTGCACCTGCCAAGCTCAGCCTGTGTTATCACTGGAGCAGGTTGTCCTGATGAGATTTCCTGGTTGTGGCTCTGTTACTGGGACACCAATGTCCACATCCTACACAACAAGCTCAGGGTCAGGAGTGAGACCTGAAATGATGATGGGAAACACACTGAGAAGAGTGTCTCTTTTGGAAAAGAGACAGAGTGTGAGCTATGCTGGTATTGGCCATAAGTCAGAGGAGGGGAGCAATGGAATGGGGAAGGGAGGAGACAAAGATGGGAGCAAATCGTGACAGTCCTGGGCCATTGGGATGGCCACCCGTGTGGGCGCTACAAAATTCTCGGGCGTGCCCTCTCCGTGGTAGCAACTAAGTAATCAAACACCAACCTTCCCTGAAAACATCCTTTTGAAAATCAGAATGGTGATTTAACCAAGTCATTTTTGTTTGACACACCTCATTAAGGGATGACTGAATATAAAATAGATTTTTAACATTTTAATAAGGTTTTAATTTTATTACAATACCATCTCCTTCCTTCCCACAAACCTCTGAAAGACAGGTTATCGGGAACATAGGCTTTTTCTCTGTTCTACTGCAACTGTAGAAAGACTGGTTTTTCAATGAAGAGGGGTTTTTCTTTCCTTCCTCTACCTACCACGCAATGTCACTGCAGAGGAACCGAAGGCCTGTGAGTCTCTCTGCCTGTCAAGCTCAGGGCAGATTTCGGAAAGCTGTGGGGCCTAGACCGGGAAGTACTTTCCAGCCCTGGTTCATGGGACTGGACTGTAGGGAGTGTTTGCTACACTTCGGTGTGACAGTCCTCTGGCAGCCCTGTCATCTGCAGCTGTCAGCTCTGACTTAACCCGAGACTCAGTGCTCCTGGGGCTGCGTTTCAGTCGCACCGTGGACGCGCTGGGCTCAGTCCTCCTGCTGAGCCTTCTCAACAACAAACCAAGCCCTCCGTGGGAGGCTGTGGGGCAGCGTGAGCCTGGCCTGACAGAGTAACCTGGAACACCGGGAATGAACACAAACAAGGACGTTGCAACTTGGAGAAAAAACTTGGCAGAAGCAACGCAGATCTGATGCCTTGGCTTGGAATGACAACAAGGAATCCAATTATAGTACACTCTGTATAGAGAGTAAAAAAAAAAAAAAATAGTGCTTTTGTTTTGCTTTAATCCCACAGAAGTAAATGAGGGAATAAGAACCAGATTTCAAGTAAGTCTTTCGTTCAAGATTTTCCTTGAGACGGTGTCAAGACGGAAAACATCTTTTGGAGACTCGAGAATGCTCTCATTTGTAGAATGGCTAATTAGAGCTTCTTATAACCTGAATGACCTGTTGTGGGACTCTAGAGCTAAGCAGAGAATGCACTTCTGACAGGACAGAGGCGCCCTTATCGGGCCTCTGTGCTGTATTCTGTGTGTTCTCCACTGATACAGGGGTGCAATGTTCAAATGGACCTCAGAATTCCCCAGTGTAGTTACTCATCTCTAAGAGAAGCTGGGGACTTGTATAAAGTTACAGCAGAGCGAAAGCCCATCACTGATAGCTTGAGGCTTCCTTGAGGTCACTGTAGATCCATGTAATCTGTTTTAGGCAAATATATATATCAACATATATATATTTATGTTTAAATATATAAGCATCTGTTTTGTCATGGGAGTAATTCTCAAGGGAGTCTAGTTATTTCAAATCTAAGGGGCTTCAGTCAGACCACTTGAAGTGATTTTTGATATTATATTTAGATTTTACATCAATTGTGAAGAATCTACTTTTTTATCATTATGATTGCCAATGTAGCCCCTACCCTCTGATCTTTCCTTCGGGCTTGCAATTAAGTGAGTAATGATCTTGGAAGGTTAAGTAGATAGTATGATTGTGAAAACCTATTAAATCCAATTATTTTTTTTTTTTCCATGACCATGAAACACAATGTCTAAAAGCTAAACTTGTGCAACTCCCTGGAAGGCTCATGGCTCAGCTCAGTGTTGCATCTAATGAAAACAAAACCAAAAATAAAACACAAGTGATCCATGAGGCTGGCTCTTTGAGCCTCATTGCCTATAATTGTAAACATCTGAACCTCAGGATTTTCAGGAAAAGTTCTGCCCTGAGAGATGTGCAGAAAATCAAGAGTAACCCAGCTCCACCATTGTTTTTGACTGGTGACATTTCATTCTTGTCTTGATTATGCCAACTCAGGTAAGAGAGGTATTCCTTTCTGCCTGGAAAAGTTCCTATGTGGCCTGAAAGAGCAAATAGCTATTGGAGGTCAGCTTTTCTAGAAGTCTCCTTGGTCGACCAAGATCCTTAGGTGGAGATTCACCATGGCATCCCGGGTCTCTGTCATGAGGAAGGGATGCTGACCCATGTGGGTGCTATCATTACCTGGACACTGGGTGGTGTTCTGAGTGGCTGTTGTGCTCGATACCAGGGAAAGGGTGACTTATGCCACTGTCACCTACATTGCTTCAGGGTAGGAGGTACCCCAGTTGCCTGGTTATCTGTGTGTCACAGGGTTTAATAATCTTCGAAGGGTGGAGCTCCCTCTGATGAGTTTTCTTCTGATTGTTAACATTCAGAATGTCCTGCCCTCTCAGTAATGATAATAACGAAAATACTGCTTTCTTTGCTAAAGGCATTAGCTTTTAGACTTCTGTTTATGACTCATGTTTATGCTATAGGTCTGGCTTCCTCCAATCACATCTAACTCAAAGATTGGGATCCTGTTTTTGCCAGTATTTTGAATGTTTGGTTGCAGAATTATTTGATGATATTTTTTTAGGCCAAAAAATGATAATACTTTGGGAAAACAAACACTATTAAATAATCTGCTGGTAGCATCTCCAAATCTCTGGGTCTTTTGCTGAGTCTCAGTTACAGGGGGAGAGACAGTGGTCTTCTATTTGATAGAGTCCTGAGGAGTGGGCTGATATTGTCTTAGTCATTCAAAATATTCAGGGTTCTGAAAGTTCTTCATGGGGAGACTGCATGCCTTTTAGTACTGTTTGCTAGTTCAGGGATAGAAAGAGATTAGATGCTCTGAACCTGGAGCTGACAGCAATGAGATAGAATATTTCTCCCTCCAGGGGTGCCTGGGTAGCTCAGTCGTTAAGCATCTGCCTTTGGCTCAGGTCATGATTCCAGGGTCCTAGGATCGAGCCCCACATTGGGCTCCCTGCTCCACGGGGAGCTTGCTTCTCCATCTCCCCCTCCCCCTGCTTGTGTTCCCTCTCTCACTGTGTTTCTCTCTGTCAAATAAATAAAAATCTTTATAAAAAAAAAAAGAATATCTCTCTCTGCACTTAAGCATCGTACTCATGGGAACATCAAGGCCAAAAATATTAACTGATTACAAGGTTATACATGTTTGTCCAGCAAGACAGAAACCTATTTATTTATTTGTTTGTTTATTGGCTCCATGCTGGGCATGGAGCCCAACATGGGGCTCCAACATGGAGCCCAACATGGAGCCCAACATGGACCCCAGTGATCTTTGGGTCATTGAACTCATGACCCCAAGATCAAGACCTGAGCTGAAATCAAGAGTCCAACACCCAACTGACTAAGCCACCCAGGTGCCCCAAACCTCAATTTTTAAAATTATTCCAATCTAGGGGCACCTGGGTGGCTCAGTCAGTTAAGTATCAGCTGTTGGCTCAACTCATGATCCCAGGGGACTGGGATCCCATGCTGGGCTCCCTGCTCAGCTGGGAGCTTGCTTCTCCCTGTCCACCTGCTTGCACTCTCTCTCTCCTTCTCTGTCAAATAAATAAATAAAGTGTTTTTTAAAAAATAAAAAAACTATTTCAATCTAAATCATGAAAACCACTTTTCCTCCAATGAAGAATGGCATTTTCAATTGCAACCTGTGTGTGCCATAGTCTGCCCAATGGGAATCGTGTAGAGTGACTTATCTCAGGATTCTTGCAATATTTGTATGTGGAAATAACACATAGATTCCACAAATAATTGTTATTTTACGATATCATGGATGCATTGCATTTGGATCAACGTTGGTCAGTCCCCCTGAGTGACATGCTGAGCAAAGAGCAGGGGTGTAAGTGTGCAGAAATCTCACACTCGCTGCAGTGGAGAAAGGCTGATATAAGGGCAGAGGGCGCTTTCAGCACCTTGGGGGCATGGGCTGCATCCCAGGAGCCCAGGGCATTGTGCCAGCTTGTTAGCTCTTTAGACGTCTGTTTGTCTAAGTTGTTGATCATAAACAGCGAGGCAGAGACAGTTTCCTGACTAAGAAATCCCTTTGACATTCTAGCAATGACTCACAGAGCCACTTGATGCCCACAGAGTAGCCAGTGTCACGTCGCGGTGTTCTTGGCTTGTCGCACGCAACGCACGTAAATCACGTAAAACGCGGGAATCCAGTTCTTCCTGTGCCAATTGGCACTCCTGAGAGACTGCTTTCTTCTGTCCTTAAAGTGAGATCTCACTGGAGCTTCAGGTTCTCCCAGGGCCTCTAGTCCTGGAGTTCTCCTGCCCCATTGCTCTCCCTCTCTGATTGCCTCCCCCCAACCCCCGACAGTGTCCCATGCTGGTGTTTCCTCCAGCTGATCCCTTTTTGTTATCTTTTTGCCATATTATAATTTTTCTGACAGTGGGATCCCTACTGGGATCCTGTATCTTTTGTATTCTAACAGAATACAAGCAATAGTTAAGTTCTTAAAGATATTTCTATAGGATTAGCTGTGTGGTAATGAGAAGAGTTTTCTAAGATTCCTCCCTCCTCTCCTTCCTCTCTTCCTTTTCCCCCTCTCCTTTCCTGCTTGCTTGCCTCCCTTTTCCCCTTCCTACCTTCCTTATTTCCTTCTACAAATACCTACTGTAATAAGAGACAGGCATCATGCTTGGTTTGGGGAGAGGGTGAGGAGGAAGGCCAGTGTGGCCCTTCTCATCATGGGTATGATGGCTTGGAATGTTACCAGCAATGCAGAACAGGGGAAGGTTGTGCCAAGGAAAAGAGCATGAAGGCATTTATCTCATAATCAGAGATGAGTATGAGATGGAGAAAGCCTGCCTTCCTTCTTTACTTGGGGAAGTAGAGCTGGAGGAGGTGGGGAGGGGGTGGAGGCATGTGTCTGAAGGAGCAGCAGAGCTAGAGGCATTGCCAGACTCTGACTCTAGCATTTTAGAAGCCAGGGACCTTTGGGCAAGTATTAACACCCCCAAGCCTCTGGGGCTTCATCTATAAAATAAGGGTTTTGTGAGGATTACATTAGTTACATGAAAATGCTTCTTAAACTCCTGTATAAATGTGAAGGATTTTTGTTGCATAGGCATGTCACATTTTTTTTTCCCTCTGAAAAACTTGACCTGAATAGTTGGCACCTCCCCTCTGAGCATGAGATAATAGGTAATGGGCCTATTCTTTGTGAGGAGAAGTAAGACCTCTGTGCATTAGACATAGTATACCCCTGAAAACACATTGATTTCTACACCGAAGCAGTGTTTTGTTAAATGACACAGATCATGCCTGAATGAGCTAATAAAGTTTCCAGTTGAAATCACACTAGGAAATTGTTCATCACGGAGAACATGGTCGCATGATGGTTTGAAAAAAATTTAAGGTCAAAACCTACTTTTGTGAAAAGACCACCCCTCCCTCTGCTCTAAATCAACCAATTCAAACCAAAAGATGAATCCCTCCTAGATTTGGGTCCCTTTTCTCACTTGGTTTTTTTTTACCACAATTTAGGGGGCCACTCTGTGGCCAGGGCGCTGGGCCACGGCATCTCAGGTGTGATGCTTCAAAGTGACTCACTTTGGGAGGAGGCTAGAAAGGCCAAATACTCACCCTGGTTTCTCCATCGGTTAGATGAGAGCATAGGTAGTGACCTGATTAATAATCCCTCCCCCCCTTTTTTTGAGTAAGAACATAAGATCTGTAAAACCCTCTTGGTAAAATATGATGTTAACAAAGCCGGACATGACTGTTAAACCAGTTCCCGTGGGTGACAGCCGCCATAGAGCTTACGTTGCTTTCACTGGGAGCCACCCGTGGGTGAACACCCGTGCCCTGTGTTGAAAGTCTACTTCCCATTACATAAGAAGAGTGGTTTCTTCCCCAACTATGGCAGAGCTGTCAGTCAGATGGATCTCTTGCACTGGTCTATGAACTTTAGACCTTGCTTTCTCCATGGCACCAGACTGGCTTTCTTTAGATAAAGATGATTATGACCAGGATAGTTGAGATCCCCGTTGCAGTTCACAGGCTCATTGGTTTTAAAAGTAATTTCTACAAGGTAATTCAATCAAATCATTTTTTTGGTTGAGTCATTTTTTGGTTTTCAAAAGTTGCAAGTAGCAAAGCGATGCTTTCCAGAGACTTGTTGAGTAACAAGAGCACATTTGTCACATTTGACTGGTTTCCTGGTTGAAATGGAGACAATTACAGGTGTTGGTATTATAATCAGTGATAGAGAAATATACTGATAACATCTCCTGACCTTCTCCATTCCTCAGAAGTGGTGGCCTGACCTTGATGTAGCATGTAGCAAAGTCTCTGCCTACATGGAGGAGACCAGATGCAAGACCAACATATTTGTTTCAATGACTTTGTCTTGGGCAGTAAGCTGTGCATGTGAAAAGACACATTAACATATGTTAACGTAGTTGAGTTTAGAAGAGTCTCTGAGCATTGATATTTTCATATGAAAAATGAAAACAAAGTGATCTTCAAGTCCCATCTAGGGTAACTACTCTGTGACTCTCTAAATTAGTGACAATCTTTTGGATTAACTGGAAATAATAAACTCTGCTCTTATTTTTGTCTTTGATAATAACTTGCTAAATGCTAGGACTTCCTCATCTGGGTTTTGGGCTTGTTGACTTGTGTGTGTCCTGCCCTCTGGCGTACATTCTTCTCCCTTCACCTAGAGGCTCTAGACTTATCAGAGGGCCTGGGGAGGGGCTATCTTTCTGTAAGGTTATAACTGGCTCCAGCTCAGAGGTCACTGTTTCCATGGAACCATGCTCCCATGGTTCAGGCACTGTTCAGGGTGATAGATTCCACTGGTCCATTTACCCATCTACTTTTTCTTTCCAGTGCCTGTAGCCATGTCAGTGTGAGATTCTTGGACTTAGTTGCTCAGTTAAGATGACAGTCACCAGCATAAGGCACAGGAAACCTGGATCCAGAGCAGCAATTTAGCAGACAATAAGAAGCCCCTTGGGAGTCAAGGGAAGTCTGGAGCATGGCCTGAGAGTGAGGGGGAGGTTCTGGAGGGAGGTCCCACCCCACGCCCTGGGCTATCACAAAGGGATCAGGTCAGTGGGGCAGACAGGTACCTGCAGTGAAATGATGCCCCAGGAAGGAACATTGGCCTTCTTCTCACCGGCCTTGGGTCAGCCCCATGGGTGCATCAAAGTCCATGTGTCAGCATGACCTCCTAGTGCTAGCTGGGAAGTCTGGTTGGTAAATTCATCAGTAAGGTAATGTTTAACCTTCTATTTCCAATCTACTTATTTTGTTGAAATTATCCTCCACCTTCTTGGTTCTTATAGTCCAGGAGTGAAGGATGATGTCCCATGACATTTTAGATTTTCATGGTCCCTATATTTCACGGCAGGTATCTCACCTCTGTCAATATTTTCGTGTCCTAATAACTGTTATCAAAGCTTGAGTTGGTCATATGGTAATAAACAGTCGTGCATCTGGGACGTGGCTCTGTAAAGCACAGAACAGGAAACTCCACATCATATGGAAAGTTGTACTTTTAGTTTCATAACTCAACTTTTGCCTAACAAAGATAGCTCTTATTGAAACCAAGCCTTTAAAGCATAAGAAATATATTTAAATGTTTTGTGAAAATGATATCTTTATACAAATTATTTTCCTATATGTCATCTTTTTGGAGTATCGCTGTGATTCTCTGAGGTAAGCTGAGAGGTAATTATTATAACCAATTTATAAAAGACAAAATTGGAATTCAGGGAAATTAAGTGACTTTGTTTGTGTCTTACAGTTAGTAGACACATCATAACTGGACCCGTGGTTTTTGCCTCTAAATCCATGATTTTTCTACTTTCCTGCTACTGCCTCTGTGCGGCATGGTATGTGTGTATGTATGTGCATATATAATAAAACATATGTATCCCAGGGCAGAGAGGCAAAACTTATTTTATCTAAGAACTGTAAGAAGAATTCTTGGTTTGGAAAATGACAAATGTTTGCCTATGTAATCTGTATGGTACTTGAGTAAAAGTGAGACACTTTCTGAAAACTTATAATAGAAAAATTCTATTCTATTAAGGGGATAGCAGTACAAATAATTTTCTAGGCTTATTTTTATTTCTGGATGTATGGCCTCTAATAAAATTGTGTTTTGGGAGGACCTGGGTGGCTCAGTTGGTTCAGTGTCTGATTCTTGATTTCTGTTCAATGCTCTGTTCTGTTCTTAATCTCAGTGTTGTAAGATTGAGCCCCTGGCTGGTGTGGAATCTGCTTAAGATTCTCTCTTCCTCTCCCTCTGTTCCTCCCTGCCACTTTCTCGCTTTCTGTCTCAAAAAATAAATAAAATAAAATGAAATGAAGTAAAATAACGATAGTGTTTTGGTGAACTGATTATAAGAAAGTGTCTCTAATGAAGAAAGTGTCTTCCTTAGTGCAGGAAACGTTTCCACTAATTTTTTTTTTTTTTTTTTTTAAGATTATTTTATTGGAGAGAGAGAGCATGAGCGAATGTGAGCAGGGGGAGGGGAAGAGGGAGAAGCAGACTCCCTGCTGGGTGCAGAGCCTCATGCAGGGCTCATGTGGAGCTCGATCCCAGGACCTTAAGATCATGACCAAAGTCAGAAGTTTAACCCACTGAGCTACCCAGGCATCTCTCCTCTAATTGTTAAATACCTATTAGCTCTTTCATATATCTAAAATATGCTATATTTTATATATTTTTTATACATTTATATAGTTTCATATTTCACCTACACCATTCCCTCTCTGTCTCTGTCCAATACATTATCAAAATGAACACAAAGCCAACAGAACACACTACACGGGTTAATGGCTTGGATAAAGGCCCCCATAAAGTAGGATGTATGCATGCTGCCTCCCCCTTTCTCTCATTGAGATCAAGGCTCCCCCTCTTTAACTTTCAAATCTGCTCAAGAAAGGATGAATGCCAGTTTTCTTTACTTTCTTTTTTTTTGGTTTTTCATTTTTTTGTTGTTATTGTTTCTGGGGCTTTTTTGGAGAAATATACTGAAAGTCAATTACATGTTAATTCAACTTTACTGCCCTATAAAACTAATTATACAGTCTTAAATATTTAACCAGTTTAAAATACTTTGAATGTTCAGAATGTTTGAAGACTGTTGTAGAACTTTGCATGGGGATGGAAACTATGGCATGTCTATTAGGAAAATATTATTCTTGTTTACAAAGAAGGGGTACTACTCACTTCGGTAGAAAATATTACTTTGAAATGCCTAACCTGTTTCGAGTGCTTATTTTCTGAGCACAGGTTTTTTGTTTTTGTTTTTTAAGATTTTATTTATTTATTTATTTGACAGAGAGGAGAGAGATCATAAGTAGGCAGAGAGACAGGCAGAGAGAGGGGGAAGCAGGCTCCTCGCTGAGCAGAGAGCCAGATGCAGGGCTCAATTTCAGGAACCTGGGATCATGACCTGAGCCAAAGGCAGAGGCTTTAACCCACTGAGCCACCCAGGTGCACCATTCTGAGCACAGGTTTTTTAAAAACAAAAACCAAAAAACAATTAGGTGCCATTTTTATGAGACCTCCTGACCTTATTTTGATCAAGTTTTTACAAAATCAAAATACAATTTTTAGAAACATAAACACTTCAAAACTTGAACTTTACAGTATTTCAAAGAAACTATAGGCTGTATGAGACAGCCGAACATTGAGTTGCAAGAGCAGGGTTGGCTTGACATATGTGGGAAATGCTCTTCATTTACTATCCCTTCCTACTAAATTCTGGCTTAGTTTTTCCTTTAATACCAAATTTTCATGTTAGGAAATAAGCCACAGAATGTTATTACTTCTCTTTTTCTCATCCTCAGGAAACGAGAAGACTTAATGTGATCATTTCTTTCAGACAGTCCAAACTCGGTTTTCTGTCTGCTCCTTTGCTTCTCCTCATATGAATCTTAATGCCAATTTTAGCACTAATGTTTCTTTTATTCTTTGAATGTACTTTGAGAATCCCTGTTTGTGTGCCCTTGATCATGTTTTTCCCACATTTAAAATGTCTTCCCCCTTCCGTTTTACTAACGGAAGCCCCTCTTTATCTCTCAGACTCACCTCAAATTTCATTTTCTTTGTCACATTTCCTCAGGGTAGGTGTTCCCTCAGCACTCTGCTCAGCTCATCTCTAAATCACTATTTTCTCAGGTAGCATTCATTATTCACTTGCCAATTTTTAGGACACAAAGATAAAGGTAGGTAGAGATCTCATAAGGAGCTTATAATTTAATAGAAATGTAGCCTGTGTTTTACAAAGTAAAATATCCCATGAGCAATGAAGGATAGAGAGATCCCAAGTGAGAGGGAATATCTAATACGTGAGAAAGCCCCTAGGGCAGGACTTGGTACATACCTGTTGTCTGAGTAATTATTAGACCCTTTCTGTGTGGCTGAGGACGGGGAAGAGGAATCACAGAAGGCCCCATGGAAGAGGTGGCCTTCTGTCTGGATTAAGTAGGGGAAACCTGGATGAGTGTAGAGGAGGAAATTGGTCTAAACCAGTAAGCCTCAGCCATTTTGGTTTCAGGACTCTTCATACTCTTAACACACGTTGAGCACACCCAAAAGTTTGTGTTCATGTGGATTATATCTGTTGAGATATATATATTTATATATATATCTTATCTGAAATTAAAACTGAGAAAATAGATTTTTAAATTAAACATTTTTTAAAATAATGATAAACCCATTATATTTTAAGATTGCTAACATATTTTTATTGAAAGAGTAGGCAAAATTTTTAAAACCAAAATGTTTAATGAGAAAAATGACACTTTTTTTTTTCCATTTCTGCCAATCTCTTTAATTTCTGGCTTAATAAAAGAAAACTGGATTCCTTATCTGCTCTGCATTCAAATTTGTAGCAATATTACAGATATTCTTCTAGAAAACTCTATCATACACTCCTGATAAATGTGAGTGAAAAAAAGCAAGCAGCATCTCAGTATTATTATGGAAAGTTTTTCCCTGGTAGGCTCCCTCAGAGAGACTCGAGGTCCCCCAGAGTCCCTGGACCACACTTTGAGAACCAACAGTTTATGCTATGCATGGTTATCTATCTCTTTTTGTGGATATTCTGTATTCTCTCTCTTTCATTAAATTGCAAGCTCCTTGAGGACAGCGACTGTGATAGGTGATTAATAAAACAAATGGCTGATGTTGATTTGGATGATGATGGTGTATATGGGTGAGTTCACATTTAAAACCATATGTATGCATGCATATACATATATGTGTAAGTACATATATATGTGTGTGTGCACATCTATCTATCATTAGTTTTGGGGGTGTAAAAGTCCAAGCAGTATAATGCTATTAAATGATAGAGCTGACTACTAATGATTTGCCTAGAGGTAGTAACAGAGGCAGTGTTAGCAATAAAGCTAATTATTCTTTCTACAACATAAATTAGTCAGAAAAGGAAATCCATGTGCACAGACAGGATGGCAAACTTCCAGCCTCACTTGTGCAAATGTTAAATTCCTCGGGCTTTTGGTACCACTCTATCATGTCTCATTTGTGCCTGGGCATAGATGGCAGGTGTGGTCACATTTGCAGGAGAATCAAGCATCCGTGGAAACCCAAGCCTTGAAATCTGCCACGGGAAGTCCATACTCTTTAGGAATTTTTAAAGAGAATTGCATCAAGAAGAGCTTAGCAAGTTCTTTTGGAAATCAGTTTTAATAGAGCATGCTCAGGGCTCTGAGAGACAGGTGAAAAGTGCCCCCAGCCCCCGATTCCTCTTTCAGAACTTGTCCTTGGGAAGCATGTCAAAACAAGGCCAGGTCTCACATTACCTTCCTCCCGTGTCAGCCTTGACCAGACTTGATTTGCTTCAACTCATACACTGAAGATGGAATTTAGCTACAAGGAAAGTTTAAAAATTCTTTGGCATTTAAAACTACGAATGTATGTGGTTCGTGTGTTTTATTTCTATTTTGTAGATGGAAAGAACAGGTGAGTACAAATTCAAACGATCAGATACACTGAAGGAAACACTGTAAATTTATATAATTTTCAAGGAGTTCAGGGGTTGGCTCGTGGGTCCAACACTCCATTTTACAGAGGACTCCGAGACCAGGGAGGTTAAGGAACTTGCCTGAAGACTGTGGACTTTCTGTTTGTGAGTCTCTGAGCTGAGGGCTGTTTGTGTCTCATGCTGTGCACCAGTGAGGGGTTGAGTTTAAGCATTTTAAGAACCTAGGCATTATCTTCTTTAGGAGCTGCACCATTTCCTGTATTGAGAGCTTTTGCATAAAATGAGGTCTTGTGGACATGGGCTTTGGCATCAAATGAGTGAAAAGAGGCTTCTCGTTTTGCTCTTAAAGGGGCCACCATGCTTCTTGGTGAGACTTTCAACCAATCATCCAATAGACAGGGCTTCCAGACAGGTAGTTCTCAAACCTGGCTGCCCACCCCAACCAGCTGGGTTTGGTTACAAAATCCGAAGTCTCTGGCCCCCCAAACCCAGATCAACTAAATCAGAATGACAGTGGGAAAGAGAGAGTGAGCATCACACCGGGTAATTCTCACATACACCGAAGTGGTGGGCTTGCTCCAGAATCTGCCTGAGGCTGCTCTTGGAAGCCTGCTCTCTTCTTGCTCTGAACAGGGACTTATGCTGCCCACTTACACCCTATGGAAGAGGCAGCATCCCTTACAGGTTATGCTACAAAATCTCAAGGAGGATTGGTTGATTTTGCTGGTGAGGGAATGCACAGCCCATCGAGGCCGGTGACCACCACCTCCTGCTTTGCGAAGGACAAGTAATTCTATGACACGTAGCTTCCTGCTTGTCTGCACGCTGCCCACCACATCGCACGTCTGGCCTTCCATGAGCAAAAGTTTCACTACTGAAATCAGTGGGTGACCTTTCTCGTTTTTCATACACCCGGAAGAAGAGACAGTTTGCTCTCGAGTAGGTTTGCTATCGAGTTTAAAACTTCTGCAAGACGGGAGCATCTAGCAATGGAAGCCCGAATGGGGAGCATTTCCTCGTGCCTTTGTCTTTTTCACTGTTTGCTGCTGGCGGAGACGGTTTGTTTTGTGCATGTTTTCAATGTCTTTGTAACTCACTGAAGAGAGGTACTCACAAGCTATCCAAACTGTGTGTGGTCAGGCAACCATTATTTTCTCCCCACTTTTATCCAAAGATGTTGGCATTGTGCAAGCTACTAGGAGATGCCGAACTGTGATGGTCCAAGTGCCAGCTCCTCCCTGGCGGGCTTAGGACACGAGACCTGTAGTGGCAATGCGCCAGGGAGTGGGAGCTGAATCTAATCATCATCTGGAAAAGACTAGTGGGAGAAAAGAGAAGGAACAGAAAGCCCTGAGGCAGAAAGGAGAAGCTGGGCAGTCTGCATGCAGCCAGCCCTGGCCCCTTGTCCCCATCCCAGGCTCCTCCTGCTGGCTTCCTCCCACCCCGGCCCCAGCGCTCCTTGACTGAGGCGGGAGCCCCAGGATCCCCAGCAGCCAGGGCAGGTGCTCTGGTCCCAGCTGCCCACGGCTGATTTTGCAATTGAATTATTCAAGGGAGGAAAAAGAAAACTCAGTCACCGCCACCCCCTCACCTTCCTCTTCAGAGAATCCGGTCCAGAGACTCCCATGGGAAAATCATGAAATTAAATACTGATGTAATAAATTCCACTTCAGGAAGTAGTTTTATTAGCAAAAACTGTAATTCCATTGAATGGGTATATTTACAAAGTAGCAAAACAACTTAGTGTATTAAATACATAGATATATTCATATATTTTGACAATATTTCATTATGATTAATTTATTTTATTTATTTCCGTTATTTATTAATTTATTTTGTTCAGTATTCCAGAGATACCATTCCAAGTTTAGAAAATTTTGTGGAAGAAAGAAAAATGATAAAATTCTACCAATTATCTTTTTCCCCCTGCCTATTCGAAGACCACCATTGTCCATTTCAGTGGAAAATCACCTCGGTTGCACTTTCGAAGCAAACTTGGAGAATTTCTGGCATAGTGGATGAACCGTTAGACTCTAAGAAAAACCATACACTGTCTCAAGTTGAGAGTCTGGTCAGTGCTCTGTTCCTGACAAGCCCTGTGGCTTTCAACCAACTCTCAGCCCCCATTCCTCCCTGAAAAGTGATGTTTGTACTGCTTGGGCCCCCAACACGCTAAGATTCAAACTAAGTTGTCAGTGGCCTGGAGGGAGGCGAGATGTTTAATTATAACAAAAATCTCCCAGCAAACATTATTTGATGATAGCAGAATGGAAACCAGCTGGCAGAAAGGCAAATCATATGCTGACCAAAAGCCAGAGCAACTGTCTCTAGGAGTTGATTTTTTTACTGACGCACCTGAGGAAAGAGTCTGAATTTCAGGCTTGAAGGGGAAGAGACAGGCGTGGGAGGACCCCATACGTGGAGAAAACAAAACTCAAGTGGCGAGAGAGGGAAGGACAAGAGCAGAAGAGGAAGTTCCTCATCATCAGTCATTTTGAATTACTTCCTCTACAAAGACCCAAGGAGAAAAGAAAGAAGGTGCCAGCTAGCTGGGGAAGGGAGAGTTCTGCAGGTCAGGAAGGGGAAGGGGGCATGAGGAACAAGATGCGATGCGCGTGTAGGCACTATGGTGGGATAGCGCAGAGCCCCCTACTGAAATGTGACGACTGAGGAATTCACTCGAGGTTCTTCCAGGAAAATGACTGAAATAAGAATGACTGATGACACTGGTGTAAAAATGAGGATGCTGCGGAGGGGGGTGGGGGGATGGAGCTTGGATTGTGTCCTCGATGGATTTGGGGTTCCAGCCCAACGTCAGCATTTAAGAACTGTGAACTGTGAGACAGAGGTCAAATTGTTCAAAGAGCTCAGCTTCCTCGTCAGCAAAATGGTGAGATGAATAACTTCTTGCAGATTTCCTATGCAAAGGACTGATCAAGATTCTTGTCACAGAGCGAGTGTTCCGCAAAGAGTAGTTCTTGTCATCTTGTGTTGAGTAAAATGGGGATTGGGCAGGGGACTTAAGAGCTGAGCATACCTGTGGGACTGGCTAGATTCCGAATGCAGCCCGTGTGGTCTTCAGAGGTCAAAGAGACACTACAGTGGCACACAGCCCTCCCACTGCCTTGCAGACAAGTAGAGAGGGAGATGTGAGGCCAAATCCCCCCAAAGGCAGGCCATGAAAAGCAGGCTGTGGAGAAACAGGTACACTGGATATGGGACTGGTTCAAACTCCCACTGGCCATCTCAGAGCTCACAAGAACTGGTCGCAAAGCCATGAAGAGAAATAAGGAGGACAGTGAAAGGAAGAATCTAGAAGAAAGATCAGAGTAGGACAGAAATTGCACAGAAATAAATATGGGGGGAAGGTGAAATCAGCACCTTCTTTCTCCTATTAATGGGTGATTCATGGACTAAGAGAGCAGGAGTTGAAGGTATTGGTGTGTGAAAACACTGGGTTATGACTGTCTCTGGAAGAGTCCAGGAGGCAGTCTGAGTAGGAGCTCACGGGGGTGAGAGCCCGAGTACCTCCCTTCAGCATGTGGTGGTCACAGCTCCAATGAGACCCAGGGACACTGGAGCTGGGTCCTAGCTTCCCATCGGCCTTTAACTGACTCCTTGTCTCCCCTAGAGTCACTTCACCTCTCTGGGCCCCAGCCCCTGGCTGTGCAATGAAGGCGTTGAATCAGAATATCTATTCTAAGCTTTTAAACAAATCCCACCTCCTTTTGAACAATGTAAGACTCTTGTGCTGCTCCCCTTTCCCCTGTGTGGACAAATAGTCCTTTTCAATAATCCCCAGCCCCGGCTAGAACCCCCAAGCAAATCATCACCCGGGCTCCTCCTGAGGCTGACGTCTGGCCGCTCTATGAGTGGAGAAGGACAATACGTGTTCCCGTGACAGTAAAAAAAACAAAGACAGGCTGCAAAAGAGGATGGGGCGGCTCTGCACGGGTTCTGATGTGGATGCTGCTCTAGAAGAAATCGTCTAGTGACCAGAAACTCAGGTGAGGACGAGAACAGCCAAGCTCAGGTCTCATAGCTTACGAGTGTGGGAACGCAGCTGGGGAGCCTGGAGCAGGAGACGACCTCTTTCATGTGACTAATTCCTCCAGGAGCCTCTCTGGGGTGGCTTCATGGTGCTCTCCAGCTCCAAGGAAGTAAGGTCTTGGAAGGCCCCGGGTTGCCCTGGATATTCCATGTCAGTATTGTTGCCGGACTGTGTAAATGGAAAACCCGACAGTGACCAGCCCCTCCGCCCTTTAAATCAGTGGTGATTCGAGCCTCAGCTTCATCCTATCTTAACTTCCTTTGAAAATCCCTGCCCCTCATCCTGCTACACATATGCAGCTCAATAAATTCTTGTGAAATGGGGGTGAAAGCATCAAGAGGTAATTCTGTCTCATGGTTAAAAACCAAAACAAAACAGGTTCTGGAGAAGAGAAGCTGTGCCGCCTCAGTACAAACACAAGCTGTGTGTCCTTGGCAAGCTACTTAACCTCTCTGTGCCTCATTTCCTCTGCAGTAAAATGTGGTTAATAATCCTCTCACCCTTCTAGGATTGTGACGATAAAGGAGTTAATAAGTGGAAGATGCTTAGAAGAATGTTTGGCACACAGTAAGCACTAAGCAGTGTATTATTAGCAGTTAGTATTTTCTAATTTCTCACATTTTTTCCCCTAAATGTGAGAAATTTTTCCTTTTATTATGTTCTCTCTCAGTACTTTAAAAACTTCAAAAAAATTTTTTTTGGCAAAAGAGTAAAGGCAGGTGCGCACAATATAGCAACTGTAGAGTCAGTAGTAACAAACCTGAGAAATTTTCCCTCTTCCTCTTGCCTCTTCCTCCTGCTATAATTTAGAAAGGACTATTGACCATTATTTTCTACTTACTCATATAGATAATTCCATCACTTGTAATTAATTGATTTCCACCTCCATCCCACCCCCACCCCCCAGAGAAGAAGTGCTGGGGAACTTAATGGAAACGGGATTTGGGAGAAAAGTGGGTGGGGCCTCTCCTGGCCCAGGTCTTTGTCTTCCTCCTGCCCTACCTCCACTTCTGCAGAGAATTTAAAACCACAAACACCAGCCCTTGATTTTTCAAGCTCAGGTTTAAATTTGATGCTAATTTTCAGATATAAGTTCTTAATTAATTTATTAAAATATAATGGAGAAGGAATATGGTGAGTTTTTCATTGTTCTGAGCAGAAGGAGAAATCATAGCAAAGAAAACCCACTTTGCAGGGATTACAAATCTTTGTATAGATTTGGAAGGTATCTGGAGGACGAAAGCTTAAAAGGGGAATGGAACGAACATTTCTATATTCATAGAGCTTTGTTTGGCCACAGAGCATTCTAGGTTGGAAAGGAGGTGGGGAAATAAAGCAATACATATTATCTTTGATTGTAGTTGTGCTAGTCTATATTTGTTAATGAGAAGGTACTGGGGAACGATTTTCCAATAAGATGTCCCAAAAGATAAACACAGGATTTAAAATTCAAGCCAATGAGGCAAAAATGTTTTTACCAAGGTTTTTGTGTGTCTATGAGTGTTTTTGTTTTTTGTTTTTTTGTTTTCATTTTGGAACATCAAGGGTTTTTTGGTTGTTTTTTTTTTCCCTATCAAATCACAAATACTTCCTGGCTGGGTCCTTTCAACTTTGTGATTGCATTTAACCTTATGCACCCAGACCCAAAAGTCCTTTAATCAAGGGAAAGTCACCTAACCACACCCCAGAACAGGAAAAATAAAAGATATATTTCTGCGTGAGCCACTTTCTTTCAGGCAATGTGCTTGTTGTGATAAATTATTTCATTTATTCATCATGAGCTGGAGACAGTCATAGTAACTTGTTTACAGGAAGTTCTTTCACAAATGGGCTTTGCTAGCTTAACTGAACTTACACTGAATTCTATCACTCAGAACCCCACCTATAATTATTTCCTTTCCTTCTTACCTGACCAGGTGAGGGGGTATAGGCTGGTGGCCCTCTGAAGACAACTGCTCTTCTTGAGGATTTCTGCCAGTCCAAAAACAGGAGGAAGAAATGGCATAAACATACCTTGGCAGGGCAGGAAATTTCTTACGGCTCCTGTACACTCTTAGCTACCTGTAGTAAAGAGCTGGCCATGTGCTATCTATTTACCTGCCTCCTCACTGGACTGTGAGCCCCTGGAAACTTGGGTCCATATCTTATTCACCTTTTATAGCCTCACCGCCTATAATGTTCTTTGGACTTACTAAATTATTATATTAGGAATCTTCTAAATCCCTTTTCATTCTGCCAAAGAACTTAAGAGGTGCTCAAAAGATCTTCTTGTGGAATTAATACATGATTTTGAATTGTATGGACTTGGCTACCAAGAAGGCAGAAGTCAGACCAGGCACACCTTGATGACATGGCAGAGATGATTAATCTCCAAACGAGGGACAGGGGTGGATGAGGAGAGAGCATCTGTGGAGTCATCGAGTGATCGAGGCCTCCCTACCAGGAGGGTTTACCCAGATTCCCCTTTATCCCTGTTTGTGTAATTCCCCCTCTGACTTTGCACAAACCCAGACAGTTGTCTGGCATCATCCATGTCTGTTACACAACCAAAATGTATTTTCTTGCAAGCTATTGACTTCCCTTAGCAGACAGGTTTTTTGCTTGTGTAGAGTGATACTCATTGCCGAGTGCCAGCTTGGCGATCCCCACCATCAAGACGAAGAAATGGGAGATAGTTGTCCCGCTCCAGGTCAGACAGGGTGCTGGCCTATGGGTGAGAATTGGCTCCGTCCACATCTGCCTTACCAGTAGTCCGCTTGGCCTACTGCACCTCATTGTTTTTTTGGAGAAGTCTTTGCTATTGAACTGAAGATGCGGGATCCCCAGTCAGAAGGAACAGTTTACTGTGAATCAACTTATTCCATCACTTGGCCCATAGGGAGAAGGCTGGGTGGGATGCACAGTTCCATGTTGGAGCCTAAGCGTCTTCTTCAACAAAGGATGAATTTAAGGGTGACCACAGGAGAACAATACTTCCTTTGTTGTGGAACGCCTCCTCTAATTTTTCTCCTGGTTGTGGTTGCTGCTAAGGCTGCTTGTTCATGCAAGTGTTTATGGCATGCCTTTGCACTTTGTCAGGGGAAACTGGCCTTCCATCCTGCCATTTTGCCACATGACTTCTGACTGTATCTCATTGATCCTAATAATAGACATTGTGGCAACCACCTGTGCTTAAGGTCATTGCCTCATGGGTTTCACTCTAATGCTATCCTTCCTGGTGTCCTAGTCACAGATCTGAATAGGCACACCCCTTCCTAAGTACATGCAAATATGTCATTAGAAACAAAACAAAACAACTTGCTTCTTCATGAATAGCTCGTGACTGGCACTCCACCAAGTATAATGTTGACAGACCTGTTGTTCCCCTTCCCTAACGATGATTTTAGTAGATGCCCACTACCTGAATCACCAGGCAATCTGAAGGAAAGTATTTTCTGTTATTGTATAGCTTACACATGAGACGTTCAGTGAGTGGATATTTACATCAACTGGATTCAGTCACATGGACTATAATTTCATCAATCCAGCCCTACAGGTCATTGACACATGTCTCTTTCAGGTTGGGTACCTATTTACACAGCTGATACCTGATTTGTAACACACACTATATTCCTGAATAATAGAAATGAAGATGAGGCAAGCCCAAGCAATATAGAACCAAAACCACTCTGGGATGCTTGGCTATGAGCATTACATTTCCTTTTCTCTTTGTTAGTTTCATGGTCCAAGTTGCTTAATCTTTTTTGGTTTATTTGATTCATCCATAAAATGGGAGTATAATAATAGTACATTACCTACCTCAAGACAGACTGCTTGATAATGATCTTTTAAGGTGCCTCAAGATTTCATTCTGAAGCATGTTATTGTATCACCAGTACAGAATTTCCTTGTAGGTTTGTTTTTGAACTGGTTCAAATGAATGGATCTTTCATTGACACTGATATTAAGTGCAATTGAACACAAACAGCCCTTACCTTTGTTACCTCTTAGTCTTGCTCCTGTTCAGTAACAGATCGTATGGCTTGGGATGGTTATATATTACAAAAAAGGAATCCTCAGATAAGCCCTCATGTCAAAATTGTGAAGTTTAAAATTTTTTCCTGTAACCTAAATTAGATGGGCTTAACCAATTCCGAGTGAGCTTATCACAGTACAAATTATTTGCAGGGTAGTGGAGGTCATGGTTATTCTGTTTGTGCTGGATTCCAATGTATAGGAGTGGAGATCTTCACCCTCCTTGTGTCAGTTTAGAGTTAAATATGTGTCTAATTGTAAGTGGCTTTTAGCTCAGCTGGGTAAGTGGCTTGAAGAGTTTTTTAGAGATGAAACTTTGAAAGCAATAACAACCATGACAAATGACTGTTGGGGATATATTTTAATGATCATCTGCAAATGATTAGTACATAGTACTTGTCGTTAACAAACCGATTTACCCTACAGTTTTCCTTGCTCGATGCACTGTATTTCTTACATGTATTTATCACAGCTTGGCATCGTTTTTAAAACATCTGGGTCCTGTCTAATAAAGATTTGAATACAAAAAAATTGCCCTTAAGGTAAAATAACAACTTTCTCCCCTCTTAATGTTTTTCTTCCCTCCCTTGAGAGCTGCTCTGGACGGTGAAAAGAGAGACTTAAACTCAGACCCCCACCCTCCATGCTCTCCATGCTAGAACCCCCACCCCCAGCTCACAGACTCCTTTTTTTTGTCGATAGCCTATTTGTCTGCCGAAGGTCAGTTTGTGTCTCCCTTCTTTTTACAGACTTTTTTAAAATCACAACTCAGTACACAAACACATATTGTATATTATGTTTAATGAATACTTATAATACCTAGTGTCCAAGGCGCTGTTCTAAGTAGCTTAAAAATAGTAACCCACTAAATCTTCATAATCATAGGTGGTAGAAACTATTATCCCTACTTTACAGATGAGGAAACTAAATGGAGAAAAGTTTAAGAAAGTTACCCAAAGTCAAGGTTTATAAATGGCAGAATGCATTATGAACCCAGGCATAGATTGCACTTCTATTCTGTTTTAATTTCTTTACACAAATGTTAATCAGGATCCACTAAGTTTCTTTATTGTCATTAAAAACACTAACATATCACTCTATCCCTCTTATCAATGTAGTCTGTTAGCCCAGAATAAATTATCTAAATTACTAATTTGGCCTTTGTCAATGCTGTTATTAGTTATCTTTGTGGCTATTTAACAAAGTGACTGTGGTAAACACCATGTAACTCAGACTTTGGGTAAAATAGCAATGTCAATTGCTAAATGAATACCTTTTCCAGGCTTTACGACTGGATGAAGGTGATGGTTAACTTAAGGAGAATGAATATGTCCACTATCAGCCCTTCCAAGGAGGATTTAATATATAAGGTCTGACCTTGATATGTAGGTGTGGCTACATCCTCTTTCTGAGCAAGGGATGTCTTTGATCTAGACTCTGAGGCATGAAAAAGTTTGGAGTGGGTCCTTTGATAGAGAGGAGCTCTCCCTGGCTATGTGGTGGTCATTGGAAATGAAATGAGAAATCACATAATGAGGGCCCAGGAGGTGAAGTTGGGTTGTTAGCTGGTTATAGATTATAATAGGATAAGGGAGAGCAGAGTTCTCTCTCCTGAGACCGTAGTAGGAGTATATTCCTGTAATGGAGACCCCAGGATATTCTTTAATATAGTCTTTGGTGAATGTTCCATGTTGACAAAGGGCTGTGCTCTACCCAAGACTTTCAGGGACCAGGGACTTAGAGGTGATTAAATTGCCATCCCTTAGGGCATCCCTTGGTTTTCAAAGTACCTGGCTCCATAAAGTTTAAGCTACTTACATAATGAAACTAAGACTGTTATTTGCTCTTTTCACTCTCACTCTTCCATGAGTATAGAGTTTTCCAAAGCTACCTGATAGGTCATAACACAACAAATTGAATGTAGAAATAGATACAAGAATCTTAACCATCTTCTATTAAGCCAGACTTTAAAGAGATTTTCAAAAAATGGGAAACAATTCCATCTCCTAAGTTTATTTTTTGAAAATATAGTTGCTACTAATATTAACAAAATACTTAAAATATTAGTAAAATATATTATTATTAACATGTGATGCTTTATTATTTTCAATGAATTAATAAATCCATATATTTTAAAACTGTTTTAATTTCCAATAAAGTAAATATCACCAGGTGTAACTCATATGAACAAAAACTTATGACATCATTAATAATTTTTAAGAATACAAAGTAGTCTTGAGATCAGGAAGTTTCAGAACTGCTGCATTAGAGCATTGATGTTGTCTCCATGGATCAAATCTGATTCACTACCAGACTGTATTGGAGATGGCAGGTAGAGAGAGAGAAGAGTTCTTCTTGTACTTATACTTGTGTTCTCTGTGCAGCTTCTTGAGTTTTCCAACATCATGGTAGCTGGGTTCCAAAAAAGAAACATATCCACAGTGAGTATTCCAAGAAGATAAGCCCCAGTATGTAAGCACTTATCGAGCCTTATACTCATATGACCAAGCCCAGGGTCAATGTGGAAGGGAAATACACAAAGACATCAACACTGGGAAGTATCGTTCATTGGCTGTCACCAAAGTAATAGTCTACCTCAAGTGGATTTAGAACAAGGGCTATAATTTTACTTTTATAATGAGAAGGTAGAGCAATCTGAACCATATGAATTAAAAATCGTATCCTACATAATATATATTCCATATTTTCCTCATGAAGAATATATCAGATATATCAATTCATTCATATGAGATACTACTAAAATCATAGCAATTAAATGATTAAATCAGTTTTCTTACAAAAAGTAGAATGACCTGCAATTGGGTTTTTCCAAGGAAAGTCATGAATTCTGTCTCCCTGATTAGAAAGTAGCAGAGACTTTTTTTTCAACACTCGGTATTTAGGGAGTTACAGTAAGACTCCACGAAAATTTGAAGACACATTGAAGTTCACCTTCTGAAATAGAAACTGGCAAAAGTCAATAACTAAGAGCTATGATCAGCCAAATGGTTCAGTGTTTGTGAATGCATTGCTGATGATTAGGGAATATCTGCCGAGTCCCATCATTGAGCCTAGAACATTTGTCAAATACAATTCGGGTGACTAGCCCATTTGTTCTATAAAATAAGACTATAATATATGTGATTATAAAAATGCAAGTTGCCATTACTTAACAGCCTGATGACAAACATGACGGCAGCAATGATGCTTTGTAAAACTGATTTAAAGGGAAATGAAGGGTAAAAAAATTGTCACTACAGTAAAACACTGAATGTATCATTTATTTCTTTTTTTGCTGAGTAATATTCTGTAGTATGGATTTAACAGAATTAGTTTATCCACTTAACAAATTAAAGAGCTTTGTGTTGTTTCCAGGTTTTTTTGGTGATTATGAATAAAACTATTATAACCTTTGTCTTTGGGTGGACATATGTTTTCATTTTCTGAGGGGTAAATACCTAGGAGTAGGATTATGGTGAGTATATGCGCAACTTTACAAGAACTAGCATTGGACTTTGTCAGTTTTACAAAGTTTAGTCATTCTAATAGGTGGATAATGGTATCTCATTGTGGTTTTAATTGGCATTCCTCTAATTATAAGTAATTCTGAGCATTTTCTTGTGCTGATTTCCCATCCATGTATTTTCTTTGGTGAGCATTCTGTTCAGATCTTTTGCTTATTTTAAAACTGAGTTGTTTGTTTTCTTATTATTGGGTTTCGAGAATTCTCTGTAAATTCTGGATGCAAGTTCTCTATCAGATATGTGTCACAAACCTCTTCTCCCAGTCTGTGGTTTTTAATTGTGTTTAAAATATCTTTTAAATTTTGATGAAATCCCGTTTATTACCCTTTTTTTCTTTTTATATATCTTGCTTTTTGTGTCCTAAGAAATCTTTGCTTGTCCCGAGGTCATAAGAAGTTTTCTTGTATTTTTTTTCCTAGAAGTTTTATAGTTTTAGATTTAAGATTTAGGTCTGTGATCTTTGAATTTATTATATGTGTTCCCAGGTATGGGTTAGGGTTCATTTTCACATATGGATGTTTCATCACCATTTGTTGGAAGACTTGATCTTATGCCATTCAATTGCCTTGGCAACTTTGTCAAAAATGGATTGACCCACTAAGTGCATCTGTTTCATTATCATTTCATTAAATTGTTTATCCTTTTTCCAATGTCACAGTATCTGGATTATAGTAACTTTATAGTAAATCTTGAGATCAGGTTGTATGTGTCCTCCAAATTGTTTTCTTTTTTAAGATTGTTTTTGTTATTCTAGCTCTTTTTCAGTAGTATGTTGGTTAAGTTCCTCTTCTGATTCTCAAGCTTCCCACCTTTTAAAATGTGAATCATAATCATGTCTATACCACAGAGTTATTGGAAAGGTTTAATTTTTGTAAATCATCTAGTAAGGTGCCTGGCACATTTTAACCTCTCAGTAACTGGCTGCTATTACTATTATTATTTTCATTCTGTAATTTGCATGACAGCTTTTCTATTATTTCATCTGAAAACTTGTGCCTTGCTTTCTTCTGAAACATGAATACAATTTTTTTTTTTTTTGGTAGAGGTTCATTTCCTGTAAAAAAAATTTCAGGATAGCATTTTCTCTAGTTGAGGTATTAAAATATAAATTTGAAAAGGAGCATCCTGGCATGGAAATATTTCTTGAGTATCTCAATTTACTAAATTTTCAGGGGAATGATACTGAAAAATAATGAAGATTAATAAAAGATGCTATTGACCTTCTGATGGAGGAAGAAACAGCTTACAGATCAGGAGGAAGACTCTGGAGTTAGAACCCAATTAACTTGTGTCTTGTGTCTTGACTTACAACTTCCTAACTATGAAATTTTGAATGCATTCTTTTGTAGTCTCAATTTTCTCATCTACTCCAGGTCTCATAGGGCTTGTGGTGAAGATAAGTGAGTTGATGGCTATGAAAGTGCCTTGTAAAGTGTAAAATACTAAATCCATGGTTCCCAAACTACATACCAAGGTACTCTGGATGCTGCAATGAAGTCATATGGGTGCTGTGGCTTATTTTAAATTTTCTTAGGAAATACCTGTTGAACACTGCGTGAATCATTATAGTGTTATTTGACCTTAACTGCTTAATAAATAAAAATGTTAGGTATGCATTTTGGTGTAGGGCTCTGTGAAAAAAGTTACTGAGTCATTATGTGTACTATAAATGGGAGAGTTCGGGAACCTCTGTGATAAACATGCATTTTCACGAAAGCTTTGTAAGTGCTGGGCTCTTGTGCCTGGGATTAATGTGAGTTACTATTTTTTTGTGGTTTTGTTACTTATTCTTTGATGTGAATTTTTGGTGTAAAAAGCCTTAAAACCCATGTCAGGAAATATTATCAGAAGTATTAGGCCTCGTGGTGGGTATTGAGGAGGGCACGTATTGCATGGAGCACTGGGTGTGGTGCATGAACAATTAATCTTGTAACACTGAAGAAATAAAATAAATATATTGGGGGGGAAAGAAGTATTAGGACAAACTTGTAGCATCATCAGATATTTAAATGGCCTGGTAAGCAACCACTCCCCTTCTCTTTACCTTCCCCAGCAAACACACAGAGTGATCTCATGAGCTCCCTGCCACATCTTTGAGAGAAGCATTTTTCGTACTCTGTTACAGATGCAGGCACAGGATGGAGAGGTTAAGGGACTGAACCAAAGCCACAGAGTTAAGTGACAGATGTTTGACCCCAGTTCTGTTGTGCCCTCATATTGTCTGCTAAGAAAGCCAAAGATTCTAGGGGAGGGAATCCTAAATGAGTGTCCTACTTATTTCTAAATTTATCTATATTGTTTTTTCCCCCCAAATATGTTTATTTTATTTTTTCAGTGTTACAAGATTAATTGTTCATGCACCACACCCAGTGCTCCATGCAATACGTGCCCTCCTCAATACCCACCATCAGGCTCGTCCAACACCCTCCCCCTCCTCCAAACCCTCAGATTGTTGTTTAGAGTCCACATTCTCTCAGGTTCATCTCCTCTTCTGATTTCCCCCCATTCCCTATATTGTTTTTAAAGTCTCATTTTGATCTTTAATTGAGGAAAAGTGCTTGGTGAGGTTGGATGGAACTTACCTACAATTATTCTTCAATTCTTAATAGCATGACCATGTGTTCCTATAGCCAAAACTTAGCTCTACTAAAATCTGTGTGTTATAGACCCAAGAAACTATAAAAACTCAGTTTTTGTTAAGCGCAAAATGTTACACAGATTTTTTTTTAATATATAAAAAATAAAAAGGATAAGATGCTCAAATAAAAAATTCAATCTCTTTTTTTTTTTCCGGGAAAAATAATGATTTCATGATGTGGCAATTTGCCATTATTACCAGAAGACATATGGTTTCATATATACAATTGGTGAACTAAGGATGCTTATTCAAACATTCTGTCCATGCAGCTTTCCAGGGCTGAGGTGACTGGCTCATAATGGCCTCTGCCTCCTGCCTCATCACCTGGGTATCCTCTCTGGATAGCCTTTCCCTCAGCTGTACTTAACTACCTGTACTTACTCACCAATACCTGCTCTTAGGTCTCTGTGCTGTTACTCTTCTTTTTGTTCAGAGCCAGTGTTCTTCAGTAGAACTTTTTGCAATGATGTCCAGTATGGTCAACACTAGCCTTACGTAGGTATTGAGCACTTGAAATGTGGCTAGTGTGACCAAGAAACTAAAATTTGTATTTCATTGGTTTTTAGTTAATTGAAATAGGCACAAGTGAATAGTGGCCACAGTATTGGACAGTACAGTTCACATGAACTTTCCCTTCTTCTGTTCTTCCTCCATTTCTAGATCTTTATTGTCAGGTCACCTCCTACTCATTTCTCAAGATTTAAGAGTTGGTCTCTTGCAAAGCCTTCCCAAACCTGGCTCTACCTTCTCCCTCTAAAGCCACATTCAGAGTTCCGTGGCACCATCTTTGCACCCATGACAAAGTCTTCCCTGGATCCTAGTAGCACAATGATAAATATTTTTCCTCCAGACTGGGAGCTCTGTGAAGTTTTTGGACTATGTCTTTGAATCTCCCAGTATGCAACATACCACATTATAGCTGGTCAGTTTCTTCTTATGGATTAAACAGGAGTGGATTCACTGAGCCTTTCATTTGTGAAATTCTGTGGGTAAGTAGGAGAGAGATTGTGGAATGTTACATTGATACCACCAATGAATAAAAAAGATAATTTTCTTTACCTAAGGGGAATTTTAGACCCACCCTGAAGATATTGAGTATAGTTAGATGTCACCTTTAAAATGATCATATTGGAGGCTGTACTTTCTCTTAATATTGTTAAGGAACATAACACAGCGCTCTGCGTTACTGTGTCCAGTTCTTGGCTCACCATTGCCAGGATGGTCTAATTTTTGTAGAGCTAAAAGCACCTGATTCTGGAAGTGGTAAACCAATATCTCAGGTTGGAGAAATTGAAGAAACTGTCTTAGAAAGTTTATATGGATATCCCAAACTCCTCAAACCACCCCCCACCTTATCTCTAGAGGTGAAAATTGAACAAGCTGAATATCTTCCCTAAGGCAAGGCCAAAAGCTTACACAAAGGAGTAGTTTTGGTGCCATTTTATAGCATCTCCCAAGGCTAACCAGATCTATTCTTTTTAACTTGGTTATAACAACATAAGCTATTTTCTTTCTTTCTTCTGTTTCCCTAAGAATTTTTAGAAATACTAATTCTTTGGCCCTTTTATCCAAAGGTCTTATGTCTGGTCATTTAATACAAATATGGATTTCTAAATCAATTGTGAAGATAGTAGCAAACCCCATTAAAAGTTTTAACACAGGGCACCTGGGTGGCTCAGTGGTTAAAGCCTCTGCCTTCAGCTCAGGTCATGATCTCAGGGTCCTGGGATCGAGCCCCACATCGGGATCTCTGCTCAGCAGAGAGCCTGCTTCCCCCTCTCTCTCTACCTGCCTCTCTGCCTACTTGTGATCTCTCTCTGTCAAATAAATAAATAAAAATCTTAAAAAAAAAAAAGTTTTAACACAAAAATATTTTCCCAAAACAAATAATAATGACAATAAGTAATAATAATACAACTTAACCCTTTTGTACCAGATTGGGCACTTCACCACTGTTCATCTCACTTTATGTAGTTGGGGTGAGGGGAAGGAACTCTTTGTGTCTTAGAACTAACTAAGCTTAGTGTATGGTTCATTAAAATATGGGACACAAATTCAAATAGCATGCCATAATACTTAGCATTTGGAAAGATGTTCTTATGCTTAAATAATAGGTTTGGGCTCCTGGCACTCAATTAAAATAATGTATATTTAGTTTATGATTAGCAAGTCTTACATTATCTTTTTTTCCCCCAAAAAATATCATATCCAGATATTTGAAAGTTTTCAAAACCTTTGTTTAGCATCAAAGCATTTTCACTTAAAAATGTTAACATTCAAATGAGTCACACAGCAAGTGGATGACAAAAGATACAGCAGCAATGTTGTTCAAGGAACGAACAGTTTCAAGTTAACCAAGTCAAGCAAGATAGACTTGAACACAGTTGATTCCGGACTCCTAAGTGGAGTTCCTGGGACATAAGGCCTACACTGTCATTGGCACTTTGAGTCATTCAGGTCACCCAGGAGAAAAACTGGCCTAGCAGCATGTCCTATATGACTCAGCCTGGTGTAGGTTTTAGTCAGGAGAGTGATTCTTTGATTGGAAATTTCAGCAATGGAAAAAGCAGCTTCTAATGGACAGCTTTAACTGGACAATTAATCAATTTCATTGATGTTTTACTGTCCATTTTTCCTGACTCACCCAAGTCTGATCTCCTCTTTTAACTTTTAAAAACTTGTGCTGCCTGCTACAGGTTGTGCATTGAGTAGAGAACCATTTCATTCATTCATTCAGCAAATATTTACTGAGTACTTACTGTTGGATAGGCATTATTTCACGCACTGAAACTAAACCACTGATTAAAATTAAGTCCTTGCCTTTGTGAAGCTTGCATTCGTGCAGGGGCAGAGAGAAGATAAATAAGTGAATAAACAAGTAGAATATGTCTAGCGTTCTTATGTGGTAAGAAGAAAAATAAAGTGGGTTAAGAGGATAGAAAGTGATTGGCGCAAAGATTGCTTTTTTGTTTAGGATGGTTAAGCAAGGTCCCTCTGGTTAGGTGATGTTTGAGCAGAGACCTGAGGAGGAGAGGGTATAAATCATATAGATTATCTGAGGAAAGGTTATTCTAGGCAGAGGAAACAGGAAATGCAAAAGGCTGATAGCAAAGTTTGGGCTCAGAATATTTAAGAAACAGAGAGGAGACCAATGTGATCAGAGCAGGACTGAGGGAGGGAGGGACAAGACAGGAAGCAGAGAAACAGGAGGCTGTTGCAATGGCCAACTGAGGTAGCCAAGTGGGCAAGGACACTGGCAAGAGGTAGCTTTTACAGAAGTAGCCAGGACCAGATCACTCCCTCTGAGTGAAATGGAAGGCCCCCCAGTGTTTTGATCAGAAGGTTGTCCTGACAGATTTTAAACAGTTTCCTTTGTCTACTGTGAGAGATGATGGCAGCAGAGAAAGCAGCTAGTAGGCCGTCTTAATGACCCAGAGATTATTGTAGCTTGGATTAAGGGTGTAGTGGGGAGAAGTGAGAAGTGGTTACATTCTGGGTATATTTTGGAGACAAGGCCCTCAGGATTTGCTGAAGGATTAGATATGAGATGTACTAGAAAGAGTGAAGTCAAGGCTTCACTCTTCATTTGAAGGCTTTGGCCTGAGCAACTGGAAATAATAATAGAGTTGCCGTTGGCTGAGATGAATAAGGCTGAAAGAAGTGAAGGCTTTTTAGTTTTACTTTGGGGAGGGTTAGAGAATCAGGTGCTCAGTTGTAAACATTTTGAGTTTGGGGTTTCTATTAAATGAGCAGATGGAAATGTCTAGTTGGAGGATAGATGTATGAATCTGGACAGTAGGCTTATGGTCAATGTTGAAAATACAAAAATTGAGAGCCATAAGTTATGGACAGCATATAAAGCCAGGGACCAGAAGATGTCCCTGAGGAGTGGATAAGGTGGTAAGACATATGGAGGCTGGTGCTTATTGTGATGAGTTTTTCTGGAAGGGGGTCAATGAGGGGCCACTGGGAATGGGTTGAAGAGTATGGGAGGAGAGGGAGTAGAGTCAGTGAGAGTCAGTGAACATAGAAGGTTGTTCTGACGGGTTTTCTTGTAAAGGAGAACAAAGGAATGGGGCAGTAGGCTGTTACTATATGTGCCAGTGTGTGGGTATGTATATGTGGTGATCAAGATATGTAGCAATCAAACCAAGTCTTCATCCTGGCATGTTTCAATGCTTATGGCAATGGCCAACAATCTTTTAAACAGAGATCACACTGGAGATTGAGAACATTGTTAATTGTGCTGTGTGGAAGAAGATGACTGGAGAAAAGTGTCTTCATGAGTGATATAATCACTGCTTTCCCTTTGCTCCTATATTTTTTATTTGAACAAGTATAATAAATCATTATTTCATCCTACCTTTTTTTTTTCCATCCTACCTCTTATAATGTAACGGCAGCCTACATTTTTAAAAAATATGTACTGTGCACAGGAAATGTGCTAGTTTATTTTACTGAACTCTTACAATAATTATGAGTATTTGTTCTTGTTTTCCTTTTACAGAAGAGGAAACTGAGGCTTGATGTGATTATTGGTTATGCCCAAGATCACACAACTGGGGTTTGTGTTCAGATGGTTTTGACCACAGAATCTGAACTCTCGACCACTATGTGTTTACTTCCTCCTCCATTTATAACTGCATTAAGATGGGACTTGAATATTTGTGTATTACTGATACATTATTTGTCCATGTTATTATATGCATTTAGTAGCTTCCCATTCTTAGGAAGGAAATAGGCACTGATACTTCAAGTTCTTGTTCCTGGTAGCTACCACACGCCTCCCCCCACATCCTAAAAAGCACATACACCCTTTCTTGGGGGTACAATCACTGTGACTCCAGCATCCTTTCCTATATAACTGAGGATGACCTGCACCAGCATTTTTTATTTGGGGGAGCCAGTAAAGGATTCTCTTGAGTATTTCTTAGGCACCTATATAATGACATACATAAAACCAATCTCCTATATTCTGTGAATTTCCATGACTAAGTGACCTAGCCACACATGCCTTGGACAGTGTTATGTCAGAAATGTTAACGTTATATAAGTTAGTTTCATTTTTATTTTTCATATTGCTTTTTTAAAAAAACATAAAAATAAAAATGTAAGGAAATGGGGATTGTGCTACAAGGGAGACACCTGTAAGTTGACATGTCCAGCAGTGCAAGTGTGAGCACACGGAGAGCGAGTCCAAGAGAACAGGATTCTGCCTTAAGCTCAAGAAATAACTGAGTCCAGCTATCAGTCTAAATATTTGTTTGCAACTATTTTTCTGGAGTAAATAATTTTTGCGATGAATTTTACATAAGCAGAAATGTTGTGCTCTGGTGAGTTAGAACTGGGGGCTCATGACAGGAATCAGTGAACGGGGCAAGTAGCCAAGGATGATTCAGCATCACTGCCTGTGGAGCTCACAGAAGATGTTATGGATGCAGAGGACAGGATGCAAGTGGACTGCAAATCAGCCATTTGGGCTGAAGGTAATAGAAAGCCAATGAAGGGAATGCTGATTCAGGGAGAGCTATTTTGTGTTATGAGAGCCCAATTTATACATAACTGGTAATTGTTTTTCTGCCACTCAAATATAATAGATGAGCTTTCCTAAATGTCCATGCCTATTCTCAAAGAGTCTGCTCTAACAGGCCTGGTTGAGTAGCACATAGATCTTTTCCTTCTGGACCAAGAATCCTCTTGGACCCAGGAATTTGGAACTGCAACCCACAAAATGTTCTTAGTCTCAGTTGCGTAGTCAGGGCAATGGTGGGGTGTCCTGTCTGAAATAAGCTATGTGTATGTGAAGCAAAAAAATCTAGTTTTGGTGGAAAAGAGAGAGAAAATGGGAGAGATGGGGGGGAAAGGAAAGACAAAGAAAGAGAGCAAGAGAGGGAGGGCTGGAGGGAAAGGAGAGGGAGGAAAAAGAGGGAATAGAGGAGTAGAGAAACCTGAGGCAGCCTAAGAAGGCACCAGACTCCACTACAGTTAATAAAAAATGAGAGGGAAGATGAGGTGGCAGATAATGAAGCTTTTCACCTATAGTCTCTCGTAAAATTGACAAATTTCGAACGGATCCTTCTTGCACTAAAATGAGCAGCTAAATTATACAGCATGTGACTTTTTTGTAAATGCAGAGATATCCTGGAAGAGTACACTGTGCTGAAGTGTCAGTTTGCAGATTTAAACCATGTCTGCAAGTTCCTTGACCCTTCTCCCATTGAGAAGTGAGGCTTAGGTTCTGCCAGCTTAAATCAGGACATGCTCGGGCTGGCCTCAACCCATAGAACATGGAAGACGTGATGTGTGATTTCTGAAGCTTGGATACAAAAGGCCATGCATCTTCTGCTTAGTTCTTTTTGGGTGCTCACTCTGGGAACACCTACAGTGAAAGAAGTCTGACTATTCTGGGACCACCATGCTGGGAAGGCCACATGTCTGTTTCCTAGTCAACAGCTCCAGCTGAGTTCTCAAGCCAATAGTCAACGTCAACTCTAGCCACAAGAATGAGCTGTCTTGAATGTCCAGTCTTTAAACAGTGGCAGCCCTGGCCAACATCTGTCTACATGTGCCTGAGAAACTCTAAGCAAGAACTTCTCAGCTGTACCCTTCTCAGACTGCTGACCCACAAAACCATGAGCAAGAAGATAGGGGATGGCTATTGACCACACAACCAACACCCTCTGCCACAGATGACTTGACTAAAGAAAACTACTCTTTCTTGCTACCACTAAAGATGGCCCTATAGGCAGATGTTTTGGCAATGTCTTAGCTTGGTTGGTTATAACATTGACTCAGAAGTTCAAGGATAAATATATATTTTTTTACAGTTCAGTCTCCGTATGGATTAGCTAACGCCTCTCCTTTCTGTGCCACAAGTTGAACTCAGAATTCCCACTTGCCTTTTGACAAGATTCTAGCATGAATCACCGTGTGTGGGGGCAGGGTGGGAGAACTGGTAAGAGTGCATGTGGGCCAGTGCAAAGTTGGGAAACTGCCCCTGGGAAAAACTCAGAGAAATGCCTCATGACGATGCTGGGAAAAGTCAGCACAGGGAGGCAGGAGAAAGGAGGGAAAGTCGTGATGTGGTGGGAGTGGTGGTACCTGCTTGATTGTGTGCCAACCACCTTGGTCTTCAGAAAAGTAGGAATTCCAACTCCCCTCAGACCTAAGTATATGACTTCTTTAAAACAGTCATTTCCTTGGCGACCAACTCTATCAGATTGCAGCTCCAGGCATGTTATTTCATGAATTTTTTCTGATTTATGGAGTCAATTATGCCGCCTTTTAATGTACCATCTAAGAGTACAATGTTAAATGGACTGTCGTCTAGATTTAGTTAACATGGAACAATTTATTGCTGAGAGATAAGGGTGTGTTATCTGTTCGTTCTTCTAGACCTAGGTTCACATGTGCACATGTGTCTAGGCGTCAGACCAGCATGACCAGTGAAGGAAGACTTTTAGCTGAGATTATGATGAACAAATGACCCAAGAGTCATTGGCTGCTGAAGGCCATCTAATGGCTATAAAGAAAGGGATTTAATTTGCCAAATATTGCGGCCTTTTAAAAGAAACTCCAAAGTTGGATTTTTATGTAAAATCTGATTTTTCAATATTGGCAATTGATTAGAATTTTTATAAAACATTCTGTGTGCCAACTCCAGCCTGTGACAGCCAGTTTGAATTCTTTCTGGATTCTTTAGGTTTCATTCCTGCATCAAGCTAGCTCACCAGAAAGCAACTCATTTGAAGGCTGTGTTAGCTTGACTCTTTGTTGAAATATTCATCGAGCTTTATTTTAATATGATATTCCTGACTTCTGTCAAAGATCAATGTCAATTTTGCTACACAACATTTCTTATATAAAAACGTACACAGCAAATTTCTATTAGAAGTCAGTAGGAAAAAGAAATCTGTCTTTCCAGATAAACTTGTGGGCTTCCTTTCATCAGATAATTAGAACTGTGTAACTCATTATGTTTCCTGATTTGACTTGACTTCTTTTTTTTTTTAAGATTTTATTTATTTATTTGACATAGAGAGAGAGATCACGAGTAGGCAGAGAGACAGGCAGAGAGAGAGAGGGAAGCAGGCTTCCTGCTGAGCTGAGAGCCTGATGTGGGGCTTGATCCCAGGACCCTGAGATCATGACCTGAGCTGAAGGCAGAGGCTTAACCCATTGAGCCACCCAGGTGCCCCTTGACTTGACTTCTAAGAAGCTCTGAGTTAAATATAGTGCTCATACAAACACACTCTGTGTTTCTGGTACTGTGAACTTTCACTTTTGTCTGATTCCAGAGTTTCTAAGTTTCCTTTCATATATGTATAGTATCTGCTTCTCACATGTCTTCATATTATTAAGAGATCAGAATCCTTTTTGGAATATGTATAATATGTGTATATCACTTGCACATATATAAAAAACCATATTTTATATGACATATAACATATTTATGAGTCCAGTACTCCTTTTAATACTTTGTAACACTCCTCTGCTTTGATTTTTAAAAAATAAATGTGGGGAGCTTGGGTGGGTCAGTTGGTTAAGCAACTGACTCTTGATTTTGCCTTGGATCATGATCCCAGGGTCATGGGATTGAGCCCCACATGGGGCTTGCATGCTGGGCATGGAACCTGGTTAAGATTCTCTCTCTCCCTCTCCCTTTGCCCCTCCCCCGATGCTCAGGATGCTTGCTTTATCAATCAATCAATCAAATAATAATAAATGCAACAAAATGTTGAAGACCAGATACTTTGCCCAATCTGGCTATCTGTCTATTTGACTATCTTAGAGATATTCCTTATTACATCTTAGGTATGCTTTATTTTTTTTTTTAGAATTCTCACATCTCAAATATTAAAAAATTATAGATAATTTAAAATGTATATAAATCAAAGTAATTTATAGTTTTATCACTAATGACTATTACCATGAACAAATTTTATTTTCTCTAATATTCTTCAATGTCTATTTACTATAGCTAATATGTACTATATTTACTCTATTATATATATTTAATATATATTATATAAATGATGTGTGAGATCATATTTTGAATATAACTTTGGAATTGGCTATTGCTTCTTAATACTACATTAAGCATTTTCCCATGACCCTAAATGTTTTTGATATAATAGTTCAAAATATTTTTATAATATCATTTATCATTTATAAATCTATAT
>CM053608.1:47298368-47317174 GCA_028646535.1 Procyon lotor
ATTTATATAATTATATGTTATATAAATATGTTTATTATTTATTGTATATTATATAATATATAATTATACATATTATTTATAATATAAATTTATAACTTATATTATATTATTTATTATATAATTATACATATTATTTATAATATAAATTTATAATTTATATTATATTATTTATTATATATTATATTATTTATATTTATAATTTATATTATATTATTTATAATAAAAATTATAATATAAAATTTTTTAATGATATTGTTATGTGAGTAAATTAATTTAACTCTTCTCCTATAGTTAGACATTTGAGTTATTTCCCACTTTTCAACATTTAAACAGTGCTACCATGAATGTAAATATTTGTGTGCTTCTCATAATAGTCCATAAGGTAAATTCCTAGAAGTAAGCTTCTGGGGGTCAAAGAGCATGCCTTTAAAAAAATCCTGGCAAATTACTTTCCTTAATGATAGTATTAATTGAATTGGTACAGAAGTTTCCTTGTCACCTGACACCTTGTCAAGGACAAGATTATCACATTAAAAAATATTGGTTTATTTTATAGATGAAAAAATAAGGCCTTAATATTTTATATGGTATCTCCTTGATTATAAATGATGTCAGGTTTTTATTTGTTTGCTTTTCCTTTTTTAGTCTTGGCATTTGTATTTCTACTTTTGCAAACAGTTGTCTTCACATCTTTTGCCCATTCTTGTATTGTAGTGCTGGGTTTTTTCTTTTGCCTTAAAAAAAAAGCCATGTGGGCTAGACATTCCGTGACTGTTCCACTCCTTTGGACTATCTGAAAAATCTCAAACTTCATACCAAATGTTTCCAGACTAAACTCCACTAGCCCCTTCCTTCCAATTATATACAGATCTGCAGTTTATCGTAAGGGAAATTCTTGGGCTTTGTTATAACTCTCACTGTTCTTTGCCAAAGTTCAGTTCCACAAATGGATAGACCCTGAGATGATGGCCACACTTTTGCTTACGCCCTCTGACACAATCAGAATACTGATTTCCCCAGGCAGCAGAGCCGAATGCCGCTGCCCGCAAGAAATCCCATTTGCCATCAATTCAGTTTTCCATGTGGGGCTTTCCTGATGGGGCTTTCTTGATTCTTACTCATTCTTTTCTTTCCTAGCCACCCCGCACCCCCCTTCTCTCCTTCTTCTAATAATTTAGAGCTCTCTTTCCAGAAATATCAACCAGGCGGGTACGGTTTTGCAGGGCTTCCTACTCCAGTGACGTAAAACACCCACAAGAAATTTTCTGCTAATCCTGAGTAAAACAAACAACAGTATGTCAGAAATGTTCTCGAGGCCAGATCGTGCAAGTCAGAATGCACACCCACCAGTAGCGAGCCCATCACTGTGGTGTGCCTGTTCTGGAGAGCCAGCGACTCGGCTTTGGCTTAAACCTCATATATGCAATTATTTAAAGAAATCAAAGATACTTGTTTTGGTTTGGAGGCTGGAATTTAGGCCTCAAAATAGTTCCAGGGTTTTTTTTTTGTTTTGTTTTTTTGTTTTCTAGAATTTAGCATTGCCAAAGAAGCAATTTGTAAGCAGGAGGAGAGAAACGGGGCATGGTTTCCTTTCAAGTTCATTATGTGCACATTAGGTTTTGTTATTGTGTTTACACAAGGCATTTCTTTTGAAACACTGTATATTTGGTAGAAATAGGAAAAGCAAACATATTTAGGTCTCATCACTGTCTCTGTTTAGCTTTGGGAGAGACAAGAAGGGGCACAGAGTTTGTCACAGTATTTGCTGGGCTGGCTTCCATGTGAGGAGTGTGGGTAAGAGTGTTGGATAGAAAGCTGCAACAGGCCAGTCCTTGTGGGCCTTCCTGGCCTGATGGAGGTCTTGTGAAGGATTCGGTTTTATTGATTCAGTGCCCTGAAAGCCATCCAAGTGCAAACAAATAAGATGAATGGAACCCACTCTCTCCCTCTGATTCCATGAATATTGCAGTGCGCAACCCATCGTAGGTCCATCTTACACTCACTTTCCACCTCCCAGAGCTGCGGGGCTCCCAGAAGCTCATATCTCAGCCACCGACTTGACCCAAGGCTTGCTTTTTAAGAATCCAAGAGAGAGGAAGGAACGAACCACTCCGGTTATAGAAAAGAACAGTTCAGAGTTCCCTGAAATAACCTGATTGTAGGCTCCTCAGTAGCATGAATGAAGGTGGGCCTAGGAGTAGAAAGTGAGGGTGGGGCACTGGATAGGGCATTCAGGGGGGTCTTCTCTGAGCCCCTCATGTTCAGTTTCTTTATTTCTTTTTTCTTTTTTTTTAAGATTTTATTTATCTATTTGACAGAGAGAGCTCACAAGCAGGCAGAGAGGCAGGCAGAGAGAGAGAGGGAAGCAGGCTCCCTGCCGAGCAGAGAGCCCAATGCGGGGCTCGATCCCAGGACCCTGAGATTATGACCTGAGCCGAAGGCAGAGGCTTTAACCCACTGAGCCACCCAGGCGCCCCAGGTTCTTTATTTCTATTGGGCATCTGTTAATCTAACTTCTAGCTGAAAGTGACTGAACCAAAATCCAAACATCAAGACAACATACTCAAATGAGTTTAAAGGATTAAAAATAATTTATTGTTGTTGTTTTTTAGTCTGAGAGACAGAAAGAGAGAGCAGCACATGTGAGCACAAGCAAGGGGAGGGGCAGAGGGAGAAGGAGAAGCTGACTCCCCTGCTGAGCAGAGAGCCCGAGGTGGGGCTCGATCCCAGGTCCCTGGGGTCATGATCGGAGCCGAAGGCAGATGCTTAACTGACTGAGCCACCCAGGTGTCCCCAAAAATAATTTATTAGTTAATGTAACTGAACTGAACAGTCCAGTTAGGGTTAGTTTCTGACATGACTGGAATCAGAGGCTAAAACATGATTTAATTTTAGCTCCATCTCTTTGAAAGTCATTCCCCAGGGTGAGTATGATGGGTCAGGGCTGTTTAGGACCCCCCCACCCCCAGCCTCTACAGCTCAGCAGGAAAGTATTTCTTTCACCAAGAGAGAAAGATGAGGAGGACTAGGGAAAAGGGGAGGTGGGCCAACTTGAAGCAGCTATCTGATCTTTAATCAAATGGAAGAGATCTATATACTAGATTACATGTCCATTCTTAGGTAGGGGAATAAGGTCCCCCCAAGAAGGAGAAGTTTCTATAGTCAGGAAGAGAGGACTCCATCAATAGAAGAACCGAAGCCATCATAATCCACTTCATCATGGCGTGGTAGCAAAGGCTCGAGGCTTAACAGCCAGACCTGTCCTACTTTGCCGCCATCATTTTGTCACCTTGGACAAGACAGCTCTCCAAACTTAAGATCCCTTAGCTGTTCTGTGGGGACAAGAATATGCATATGATCACTTCACGAGACCACTGTGCAAAGGGTCCAGAGACAATAAAAATGTAAGAGATTTTCACTATGATCTCTTTCTGGTCCCTGAAGCTGTCCATTGCAGATCATCTGTTTACTTGTGTCTTGGACACAATCGAATCTGTAAAGTTCTTTTTTTTTTCGATTTTATTTATTTATTTGACACAGAGAGAGATTATAAGTAGGCAGAGAGGCAGGCAGAGAGAGAAGGAAGCAGGCTCCCTGCTGAGCAGAGAGCCCGATGTGGGGCTCGATCCCAGGACCCTGAGATCATGACCTGAGCCCAAGGCAGAGGCTTAACCCACTGAGCCACCCAGGTGCCCCTTAATCTGTAAAGTTCCAAAAGGGAAGGTCATTGCTTACCGTTCAAACTAACCAGCTGACTTCAAGCTAGCCAGGTGTTCAGGCAGTGCCTCTGTCTTGCACCTGCTTCACCCAAGTGATGCAAAGAAGAGTGTGTTGGTTTCGGCTTCCTAATCCTGATCGTCAGGACGGTAGGAGGCCCCTCTCTGATGCAGCTTCACTCTGAAGTGTTGGGTTTCTATTTGAGGACTCTTTTAGAAACTGTCTTTGACTTCTGAAAGCCAAAGCATTTGAAATATTCATCTTTTTTATCCCTAAAAATGGAAGAAGGGGACTGGCACCTCTCCTAAAGCCCCAGCCACACCTGCTGTTTATCCTGCACTCATACAGTGATGACTCTCCCCTTAGAGTTCATGGCATTTCCTTTGACACATCAAAGTGAAACTCCTAGAAGACAGAAACAACAGGTCTATTGTTAGATGAAGAGTAAATACCCTGTTTCAAGGCAAAAGCGAAAACACCAGGTTGAATTTTTTTTTTTAAAGTCCTAATACTTTGAGTATTTAGATTCGCGGGATAGGGACAAGTGAATGGATATTGGTGAAAGTGCAGGCTATTATTCTAGTCAAGCCATCCCCTTGGAAAAGGACAATATTATAGAAATTTTTCAAAGAGAAAAACAGACCAACTGAATTCCAAAGAGGTTTTCCCCAAGGAATGACTTGTCTCCAAATCGAGCTGGTCACCAGATTCCCCATACTCTGGATTTTACACTGAAGAGAATCCTCTCCTTTTTCTTCCCCTCTGCCTTAGTTCTGGTACCTTCATCTCCTACCTGGATAGTCTCTCCTAAGTGATTTTTTATTTCTGTGAGAGAGGGAGGGAGAGAGAGTGCATGAACACATGGTGGGGGTAGGCAGAGAGAGATGGAGAGAGAGAATCTTAAGCAGACTTCCCACTGAGTGTAGAGCCCTCTGTGAGGCTCAGTCTCAGGACCCTGAGATCATGACCTGAGCCAAAATCAAGAGTTGGATGCTTCACCGACTAAGCCACCAAGGTGCCCCATACTAACTCATTTCTAATGACTTCTCTTCTAATCTGTCTTCCCTCCAAACTTCCTCCCTCTCAGCCTTGTCCATCTAAGACCTTTTAGTGTGTTGTTATGTTTCAGGACCAATTCATTAACTCTTTGTGGCTTAGTTTTCTTAGTAGTTAGCTCAAAGGGTTATGCGAGGATTTTGTGAGTTAATAGAGGTAAAGTGCTTAAAATCGTGTCAGGCACAGAGGAGGGTCCAAGTAAGTGTTGGCTGTGTAAGTATAAGCTATTGTTACCCAATTTGTATAGGCTGTAGCCTTAAACCCTTTGCCATCTTCTGGTCAGGGAAGGAGTAGCTCTTGTGCCTGGCATGCATCTTCTCATGGCTCCTGGCTGGGGCTCCACCTCCCCTTCCACCCTTCTCTCTCATGTCCTCCGTCCTCTGTGCTCTAGCCACACTCGGGCACTAAGCGTGTTTCACCCATGTGCTTTCTTGTACTCTCCCTCCGTGCCTGCATGTGGGACTCCTCATTTTTCAGGGCTGTGCCCCAGCAAAACCTCTTTTAGGCTTCTCCAAGGATGACTTCAAGATGACTTTTTTTGGTGCTTTCTTCCATTGTAGTACTTCTGCCACGCTTAAAAATAATGGAAATAACTACTGCTTTTTGGATATCTAGACTGTGCCAGGGACTTTATATACATCATTTCATTTAATTCTTATAGCAAGAAACATTATTCTTAGTTTACAGACAAGGAAACTAAAGTTCACAGAGCTGAAGTGGCTTATTCAAAGAAACCGTGGTGCCGGGATTGACACTCTGGTTTGATTCTGGAATCCATAGTCATTAGATTACATGCCATGTTCTTTTCAGTGTGGTTATTAATTTCCTGTCCTTTCTCCCTCTCTCAACCTCTGAACTGCCTCAGTGCCATGAACAGTATCCTCAAGCTCTCCTTCACTGTTTATGGAGAAATCTGTGCCCAGGACAAGTCCCTAAGCCCCAGGTACCCTTGGCTCAGAGAATCCTCCCTATCATCCTCAACTGCCAAATGGGGACCAATGCTCTCTTCCATTTCTGATCCCTAATTGGATTTTTCTTCTATGTCGACTCTTCTACCTACTCTTCCAACAATGATTCTCTAGAAGTAATGGTCTTCCATCTCCTATTTGGGAAAGAGGAGTCACCACTAGCTGCACATATTGGAGTCCTGAGTCCTTTCTGACTGAAGTGGCTCCCTGGGTGCCACTGTGCCCCTCTGTTTAGTGTCCTTGCCTCCTGCTTCCCGAGGAGAAGGGAATCGACAACAGACTTCTTGAGGGCAGCAATTGTGCCTTGGAGGCACAGAGTGGAGCCCAGGATCTGGCATACACTAGATACTCAATAAATAATGGTTGAATAAATGAATGATTGGAAAATGCAGTAATAACCTATCAATAGAATATATGAAGTGGAAATTGAAGACGAGGAATGGGCCTTCAGAAAGGTAAAGAAATGGCTGATTTTCTGTTTTGAACCTAATGAGAACCTCGTTAGTGGTGTCACATGGTGGGGGGGGAGTGTCTCAGAGGATCTGGATAATGGTTGTTTGAAGAATGGATTGAGATCCCTGCTGGTGCCATCATCTGCCTACATGCTAATCAAGACAGTGACATTACTCTATGTAGCCGCCCTTGAGCTGGAGGACCTCCTCTTCTGATAAACCCTTTACTCAATTATTCATTTACTCTTCAGTCCTTTGAAATTTAAAAACTTTTCTGATTTATATCAGTTCTTTTATTTATTTTTATTTATCTTTATTATGTTCAGTTAACCAGCGTATAGTCCATCATAGTTTTTGATGTAGTGTTCAACGATTCATTAGTTGTGTATAATGCCCAGTGCTCATCATAATGCGTGCCCTCCTTAAAATACATATATACAATGGAATATTACTCAGCCGTCAGAAAAGATGAATACCCACCATTTGCATCGACATGGATGGAACTGGAGGGGATTATGCTAAATTAAATAAGTCAAGCAGAGTTAGACAATTATCATACGGTTTCACTCAGATGTGGAACACAAGGAATAGAGCAGAGGACTACAGGGGAAGGAAGGGAAAACTGAATGGGAAGAAGTCAGAGAGGGAGACAAAGCATGCGAGACTCTGGGAAGCAAACTGGGTGATGATTTGTATCAATTCTAAAATTAACAGAATATATTTTCCTCAAGGAAATGAGATAATGCAAAATACTTTAACATAGAATCTGGCCCATATAGAAAGGCTCATTATGTTTGCTTTGTTTTTCCATTCCTTTCTTTATTAAAAACCTGTTGTGAATACCAGTTATGTATGATCCTTGAGAACACTTGTTATAAAAATCAATACTTCTTGACAGCTAGTCAGACTTCTAAGCAGTAAAGTAGAACAAAAAAAGAAGGAGGAAGTCAGGTGCCATTTTCAAAGAACCACATACTAACTATAAATCAAATCAAATAAAATCTGTGTGGAAGCCAAATGTGTCACCAAGGAATATAATGCATTTTTGTCCTTAGAGCCTCTATGGAAACCTTGACATCTTCCAAATTTACAGAGGGAGAGAAACCTCCTGAGATTCATTTCGCTGAAGTCTTTAGACATTTGATCTTGTCTGGAGGAGGAGCTCTATTGCAGATCAAGATCTACATTTGATCCCTTGTACCTACCTCCTATGTCCCTGTGGTCTTACACACTATTCTCAACCCTGTCCAGTTCCACCTAGAGCTTTTCCCAATGCCTCACAGTTCCCTCAAAACGTCCACCTCACCAGTCCCAAAGCATTTCTCTTTCAGCCTGTGAAAGAGTGAGTACCCGTCCCAGCCAGCCATCTTCTTGGATTAGTGTTTCCAGGCCTTTCCAAGCTCCAGGGAACTTGGCAGGATTGTTTGGCAGCTCCCTAAACTTACTAGAAATACCAGAAGCCCACAGTTTGCATAATGCTAATTGAGTTTTCAGCTCAGTCTCCAAATCCTTACAGTGTTTAGAAGATGGAGTAATTTGGAAAATGTCCTCTATAGAGACTGACCGGAGAGGAGACCGATCCCAACTCAATCAAAAACCAAGAACGTGGAATTCACAAACAGCCGTGGCTAGGACCCTTCAAGAAGTGATCCCTTTCTATTGTGTGTCTTCACTTGCAGTGAGAATCCTCTGAGCCTCACATCATTTTTTTCTAGTATCACTTCCTGAGGCACCTCTATTGACTTTTCTCCTTCTGCCTCATGAGTGTTTGCTTTTCACTGAGCCGCCACACTCAGTAGGTGTGGTGATACTCTACTGTTCTGCCGCACCTCAGGGGTGTGGCGAGATGGGGTGCCAGAGCCAAGTGACTTCCCCCACCCAAGGTGTGGTGATATCACCTATTCTTACCACATCTTGGAGTATTTTATTAATCTCGTCCTATAAGTCATCCATAAAGGAAAACATGTTGGTCTGGTGCTTTAAATCCTTCCTTTGTCAAGCTTTAAAATATCGGTTACTGCCGTGGGGCTCATATTATACATACATCAAGGTTCAAGGCTCACCTTTAAAAGGTTGTATGCTAATTACTATAATATCTTCTAAGAAAGAAAATGCCAAGTGAGGAGATTGAAGTGGAATGGGAGACACTGGGCTTTTCCCTTTATTTTAGAAATTCACCTATTTAGAGAGAGCACAAATTAGGGCATGAACTTGGTCAATGTTCCCTAAAACTTTGGGTTTGAGAAAAATCTTTCAGTAAGTAGTTAATATATTTATTTTTTCTAATTTAGCACTTCCGAACTACGTACTAATTCCTGGCTTCCAGCCACAGCGGGATGACCAGTCCCCCTCCTTGAGCTCTGGAGTTTCAGTGCCCACATGGCCGGCATCACTGTTGATTCAGTGTAGTGGGGCCTTGGCCAAGGGCTCTGGGCCAGAGAGGTGGGTGGACAGTGACCCAGCCTAACCCTTAAAGGAGTGTCGGGGGAGCAGCCAGGCCTACTGACAGGGAATTCATGGCCTCTGATGGTGCCTAGTATGGAGTTAATTAGTTTCCAAGGGAAAGAAAAATAAGGATAACATCAGTTTCTTTCTTGGAGTGCTTTGGGTTTTATTTAAGAGTCAAAACTAGCATGAAAATTCATCAAGGGTTAATGGTAAATTATGTGGTATGGATCATAAGTTCGATAGACACGCAGAGTAGGTGGCCTTAAGGATGGACTAGAATGGCTGGGGGAGGCTTCCTGAAGGAGCAAGGACTGGCACGGGGCCAGGACGATGGGTACAGTTTGGGAAGGTCTTGTATGGGGATTTTTATAAGGTTCAATTTGTATAAATCACTCTATAACAAACATCGTTTGGGATGTTGGGAGGTGTCAAAAAAAAACAAAGCCAGGTTCCTGGTTTTCACATCCTTGAGTTCCTTCCAGTGCTGCTTATGAGAAGTCATTTACAGAACACACAACTCAGTTTAAAAGTAAAGTGTGTGTACTGTACTAAGAAGAAAACGTTTGTAAATTATTAGTGGGAGAGCAGTTGGTGGAAATTAAGATAAATGGTCTCAGTCAGGTAGGAGTAATCAGATGAGGATTAATTTCTTTTGAGTCAAAGAATCCTGTAAAACAGGAATTGGCAACAGGCAGGTCTAGGACCCCATCAAGCCCTTTGCTTTGTGTACAGCCTGAGAGTGATTTTTGTATTTTTACATGGTTTAAAAAATCAAAAGAATAATATCTCATGAAAAAAGTGAAAAGTCTTGAAATTCCAACGTCAGCGTTCATAAATGAGGTGCTGTTGGAACACAGCCACACACATTTGTTTCAGTATCATCTCTGACTGCTTCTGAGCCCCAACAGCCAAGCTAAGGGGCTGCAACAGAAGCCCTCTGTGGCACTTCCATTGTTTTGTATTGTCACTCCATGCAGTGAAAACTGCAGGGATGTGACTATAGTCTGACCGTGTTCTGGGGACCGCATGGATCACCTCTAGGTCTGAAAGAACGTTTTCGGAGGTGAAAGGCATAAACTCTTCTTCCAGAACAGCATTGATAGATGAACCCTTGCAACCAATTTGGATCATTAGGAAACACTAATTTTAACCCCTACTAAGCAACTTTAGCTCCCCCACCTAAGAATTTCATTATTCTTATTAGTAGATGTGTATTATAAAAAACTGTACTCAATTATTAGTATATTTTGAGTTTTGCCTGCAAAGTTGCAAAAATTTGTTTTCACTCTTGCTGAACAGTAGTTTCCCTTTGTCTGCAGGAGATACATTCAAGGATGCCCCCACTTCCCCCAGTGGATGTCCGAAATCACAGATAGTCCCAAACCCTAGGCATACTATGATTTTTTCTATACCTGCATGACTATGATAAAGTTTAATTAACAAATTAGGCCCAGTAATAGATTAACAATAAATAATGGTAAAATAGGAGAATTATAACTATATACCACAGTAAAAATTATGTGAATGTGATCTCTTCTGCTCTTTCTCAAAATATTGTTCTGTGTGCCCCTCTTCTTCTTGTGATGATATGAGATGATCAAATACCTACATGATGAGATGAAGTAGATGATGTAAGCATTGTGACGTAGCATTAGGCTTCTGCTGACCTTCTGGCAAGATAGCAGCAGGAAGATGATCTCCTTCCAACCAGTGGCTGACAGTGGGTAACTAAAACCATGGAGAGCGGGGAATCACTGTAGAAGTATCTACATAATATCTTTGATTTTGCCTCTTGGCTCACAAAGCCTAAAATATTTATTATCTGGTTCACAGAGAAAGTTTGTTGACTCCTGCTCTACAGTAGGAATTTACACCTAAGATCTGTTGGAGGTTTTATTGTGGTTTATTTATGTTTCTTTATTTCCCCTACCATCTCATATGGTCTTTACAGCTTTATGAGATGGTTAAAAGAGATACCATTATCTTTATTTTATATATCAATTTTTCAAGTTGAGAGAAGTTGATAGGTATGTCCTGTTACTTGAGTAGCCCTCTTTGTTTCACAAATGTACATTAAGTAACTATAGCCCTTGCTTGGGGATAAAATATTGTGGTGCTTTGAAGATGATCCAGATGCCTGCTATAATAATTTTGTCTTCGAGGATGAGGTGAACTGATATCCCCAGTAAGAAAAGGGTCTTTACTTTGGATGAGAGGAAGAATGAGGACCATAACACCTGTTTCTAGGGATTCAAGGTGGGAGACCTAACGTGGCAGGTCTATAATGATGCTGAAGTTCCAGCATTTGGCTTGACTAAATACAGATGTTCATTTTGACCCAGTGTGATGTGTTAAATTACGTTCCACCAAAAGAGGTTGAAGTCCTAACCCATACCTGTGAGTGGGACCTTACTGGAAATAGTCTTTATAATAATAAGAATGACAAAAGGAAGTTGTTAGGGTGGGCCTTAATCCAGTAAGATTGGTATCCTTCTAAAAGGGGGTGGATGTTGGACACAGAGACAGAGATGTAGAGGGAAGACAGTGTGGAGACACAGGGAACATGCCATCTAAAAGCCAAAGAGTGCCTGAGGCCACCAGAAGCTAGACAAGAGGCCTGGAACAGAACCTCCCTCATGGCCCTCAGAAGGAACCAACATGGCCAACATCTTGATCTCGGACATCTAACCTCCAGAACCATGAGACAAGACGTTTCTGTTGTTTAAGCCACCCAACTAGTGATGCTTTGTTATAGCAGTCCCAGGAAACTCATACACCCACGGCCTCCCTAGCACCATGGGCATGCTTTGGAGACAGCATGTGACAGTAAACGGAAGAGCTTAGCAGTGAAGATTTGACTGAATCCTGCCGCTAGGCTGGGCAGTCCTGACTCAGTGGGCAAGAATGACCAGTCAGAGTGTACAGGAACAGAAAGCAAAACACACAGAGCTTCCGTGTTACACTGAGAGGCAATGTTTGTCGTGACCTGGTCAGACTCTGGATCTCTGAACTGTTTGGGGTCCACATATGCCCCTGGACTTCGGATTAATTTTCTGGATCTTGCTCAAGAGGAAGTTACCAGATGGCACTGGTGAACAGAGCAGGTTCAATCTTTAAAGAAGTAATTTTTTAAAAAGATGTTACGCCCTTCGTTTTCTGGTTTGGGAAATAGCTTGTCCAGTTAAATTTGCAAGTAGGGATTAGCTACATGCTAGTTCTGAGACAGTGTAGGCAGCAGGGCCATGAAGGAGTAGCAATAAACAAAAACACAGATGTCAGGATCTGACCCAGTCCAGGCTCATCGCACCACACTGTGATCAGTTACAGGCTTTTTGCTGACTTACACATGGTCACAAAGATGATCTTCATCAAAAGACTTCATTTTAATGAATTTTGCTAAGAATTACTATATTACTTACAGAAATGTATCCACTTGGGAAAGGTTTAAGCATTTCAAAGCCTATTCACAATTCAAACCACTTATTCACCAACTCAGTTCATTTTATTAGAACTTATTAAATTTCTCCTGAGCACTGGGGGTGTTGACAAGCAATAAATACAGCTATTTGTTGTTTCTCACCATTTTATCCTCAAACTTGAATTTCTCAGCATTACATGGGGAAATGCTGCTATAAACATGAGTGCATGGGTCTCTCTCTATTCCTCCAACCTGTCTTCTCAGGAAGTCACTCACAAAGAGGGTGTCCACCTCCATATTTGGAATGACTTTTAAAATGCTGAAATGTCATTTCAGTTAGCCATAATATATTCACTAAGTATTTATGAATAGATTTTCATTTGAGCCACTCTTGAATGGCACTCTGGGTTGACAACTCAGTCATGAAAAAGTTTTCAAATTTCTCCTGCATATTTGGACATATTCTGAGAAGCCCTTCTGTTTGAAGCAACAAAAGTAGCAAGACATATTAGCAGTATTTTTGAAAGCACAGGGTTGAAGCTGGAGTGAATGTGACCCAGAACTTGTTGCTGGCTTCAGATGACCCTCTGTATTTAGGAGAATAAGCAACCTCAGGACAATATGAGTTTTAATTTCATCATGCCTATTGTCATCACAAAATAAAGGTAGTGAGAGTCTAATACTTGCTTCCTCCAGGCCAAGTTGGAGCAGTGACCTGTCTGGTATTAGGTAATGGCTTAGCTGAGCTTGTCATTGATGTTTCCTTCTCTGATCTCCCCGGTCCTTTCCTCTTGCCTCTTGCAGTATGACTGACAGAAGTGAAAACCAGGGGAAAGGGAGCAGGGACAGAGTGGACCCTCACTGAAGGTGACACATAGCAGAAACAAAGGAGAGCATCATGGCGTCAACTAATGCATGATGCAAAGGTTAATGGGCACACCCTATGTGTGGTGAAGCAAACAGCTTCAATTAATAAAACAAGAAGCACCCAGCTCAAAGTGGGGAGGTGGTATTGCAGAGGGAAGCAAGCCTCCAGAAGATGGAGATCTCATTCCTGGCTTCAGTGTTGCTCAAGAAGCTCTCATATACATCTCCTCACAATGTGGGCTTCATTTCTTGGGGGAAACTGAAGAACATGGGCGTAGCGTTTCCCAGAGATTCTTGTGTGTACCTGGTAATCGTATGTGAGAGTGTGAGTGTGAGAATATGTACACTTTGCTTTGCGTGTTGGGGGGGAGGAGGTGGCAATGAACAGAGCAGTGGGTTCAAGCTCATTTTTCTAGAAATAATAGTCAAAATTTTTAGATTCCAGACGATTTGCCTGGCACTGACAAGTCATATTGCACTTGAGTCTGAAGATAATCTGGAGGCAGAATTTCTTTTTTTTTTTTAGGGACCTCAGTCTTTCTATTAAAGTCTTGGAGTTGGAGTTGGAGAGGGTCTATCCACATTAATATGGATTATTTCATTTAGTCTGAACTGTGATCTGACAGAGTAAAGAGCACTGTTACCATTTCACAGATAAGGAACCTGAGGCTTAACAGAATGTATTAATTATTATTCTTTGGAGAAACAGAATCAGTAGGATGTGTGTATGTGTGTATTTACCTATCTAGTGAGAGATGCATTTTAAGGAATTGGTTCACATAATTATGGGGGCTGACAAGTCTGAAATCTGCAGGGCTGAGATGCAGGGAAGAGTTGATGCTATACCTTGAGTGGGAAGACAGTCTGGAGGCAGAATTTACTCTTCCTTGGGGAGCTCAGTCTTCCTATGAAAGTCTTCAACTGATTGAATGAGGACCACCCATTGGGTTGGGGGAGGATAATCTGCTTTAATCAAGTCTACTGATATAAATGTTAATCACATCTAAAAAATATCTTCACAGCAATATCTAGACTCATGTTTGGCCCAATACCTGGGCGCTATGGCCTAGCCAAATTGAAACATAAAATTCACCCTCACAGAGAAGTAAAGCCCATGTTACTCTGTGGTAAAATAGAACCAAGATTTGAACTCAGACAGCCTGACATCACAGTCCATGGCCTTCTCACCTAGGCTGGTTGCTGATGTGGCTGTGTGTGAACGGCCCAATGTATCTACTCCCAGAAGTCTCAGCAGAAAAAATGACCGCGCAGTTTCTGCTCTACTCACTTCCTAGGAGGGTAGTAACCCCAAGGGATAATGCGTCCAAAAGCTCTTAGCATGATGTGAATAAATGTCACTAGTACTAAAAATATGGGGTCATTTCTTCCCCTTGCTCTCATGTAAAATGATTTCTTTGGGAAAGTAAATCAGCACAACCCTTTTTAGAGGGAAGTTTGAAATTTACTTTTAAATTAAAAATGTGAAGTCCTTATGATCTTACAGTCCCACTGCTAGGAGTCTTATTTTATAAACAGACAAAGACATAATTATAAAGATGCTATTACAACATTGCTTCAAAGGCAAAGAAAAGTTGGAAACACTATAAAGTGCTCAATAGTAAGGGAACATGTAACAAAATGATGATAAATCCATACCATGAGCTACAATAAGGTTATTAAAAAGAATGAGAGGCTGCTATACAGAATACCAAAAAATGTTGAGGATATATTAAACAAGAACAATATGTCACATTATATGTTGGAATGGCCCCATTTTTTAAAAGAAAGAAAACTTTCTATGTATATATATTGATAAACATAGATAAATGTCAATGTATATGTATTGCACTGGTCCCCCTGCTGAGTGAGATAAGAAGGGAGGAAGGAGACCTATCTCTTTGGCCATGCTCTGTTTATTTTTATATTTTCTGAATATGTTACAATGAAGTTTCCATTTGCTTAGGTAGTTAGTTTATTACTACTTCACTTTTGAAATACATCAAATGAAGATTTGAAAATTAACATTTGACCTTAGCCTATTTTTTTCTTAAATATTAGGTTTACTGTCCTTCCATACCCCTGATTAGGAGTCTGTACTAATTTTCATACCTAGGCTAAAGCATGTGCCCGGAGGAAAGTAAGAAGAGGGATCTTGCATGGCTTGTGAAAAGATGAAACACCTTGACTTTCTAGGGACATTTGGCAAAGACATCCCCCAACCTCTTCTCTCAACCAACAGGCATTATGGCACCCACAGGTGTTTCTGTTCTTGTTCTTGTCTTCTCTGAGTCTGGCAATACCCAAACTGGAAAGATGATGGTCTTTAGATTAGGGCCATCTCTTGCTTATACATGGAGACAGAGGTGTGAGTGCCAGTACTGGCCCACTGGGAAGCAAAACCCTCAGAGAGACTCTAACAGCCTTCTGTATGAGGGGGGAGTGACTTCACTACAAATGTTGAACTCTCGGGGGAAAAAAGTCCAATAATAAAAAAGAAATTAATTGGTTTTCCTTCTGTAATACAGAGTTACTAGGATGGTGTTTTCATCTACTGAATAAAGAGATAATGAATTTCAGGCAGAGACTGTATTTCTGTTCCTCCCTATTGCTCTGAAGAGCTTCTAGAACATTCTTCCTAGCCAGAGCAGATTTTTGAATAATTAATATCTGAGTGGTGTTAGCTATCAATTGAAAGCTTCCTGGGGGCAGCAGGTAGTCTCTGTTCATCTCAGTGTCCCTAATACCACTGTGCACTGGGTCAACTGAATTAATCTTCCGCAGATTTTCCTATCTAGAAAATGTTAACAATTTATATTTGATCCTGAGACTGACCGTTGGGCTGACAGTCAGCCAGTTATGCTGGTTCTGTCACACAGGTAGTTGACAGCCAGTCTCCCTTCTGACCAGCCAGGTCTGTGCCTTTCCAAGTTGCTATATATTTAGGACGTTACCCCTGCTTGCGTGGTCCCTGCCCACCTGTCAGTCTCATCTCCTGCTCACCACGCCAGCAGACATGCTCTGACTTCGTTTTCCTTGAATGTGCTGGGCCCCAGGACACCTCTGGCCCCACTCATCATTCTGTGTCTTCTGCTGGGGAATCTTTGTAGTATTTCTTCACTGAGTAGTTCATCTTTCTTCATCTTCTGATCTTAGTTGTAATCTCAAGGCTACCGGCACCTTTGCTGAACCCCTGCTCCAGTTAGAGGTCCCTTTAGTACACTTGCAGAGCACACTACAATTTCCTTTAAGCATTAATCATAACTTCAATCAACTGATGATTTGGGTAATTGTTTATGATAGTCTCCATGAGGCCAGGAAACTCCTCTTGTTCTCACAGCATCAATGTTTGCTACACAGAAGATTCTTAATAAATATTTGATGGAGTAAAAGAATAAATAAAAGCTTGGGCCAAAGCAGTGTGAATAATCAGCATCTTTTTCTGAGCTATTCAGAGTCTATAAATAACCCTTGTTGAATAAAAAGAGCTCCATCTCGGGCGCCTGGGTGGCTCAGTCGTTAAGCGTCTGCCTTCGGCCCAGGTCAGATCCCAGGGGCCTGGGATCGAGCACCGCATCGGGCTCTCTGCTCTGCAGGAAGCCTGATTCTCCCGCTACCATTCCCTCTGCTTGTGTTCCCTCTCTCTCTGTGTTTCTCTCTGTCAAATAAATAAAATCTTTGAAAAAAAAAAAAAAGAAGAACTCCATCTCAAGTGCTGCTTGCATACTAATTTCAGCCATGTTTGAAATGCAGTCTCTGAGATGTCTTAGCACTATTGCAGCTAGACAGACCTACATGAACTATTTAAGGGCTCTATTTTACCTTTGTTTGTTTGTTTGTTTTTGTTTTTAACATTCCCTTTGCCACTACTTCCTGATTGCATCCTTAATCTCTGGGGTCATGGTCAAGTAATGTTGGGTTTCTCCCACATGCGAAAATTGTGTGAAAACCAACCTGGAAACAGAAAAAAAAGGTAGAGCATATTGAATTTCTTTCTGGCTCTGTATCTTGACTTATTTTGGACCCTAGGATTTGAGCATGTGCTAATTTGTCTCTTGTTTGTCTAGATGAATTGTATTTTTTTGTATTTAAATGAAGTAAAAGTATTTTTGCATATGAAAGGGTTATTTTGAGTAATATAATAAAGCAGAGTGGCAATGCACATTCTGAATGCTATTGCCAGTATATCTTCTTCTTTTTCTCAAATTTGGCTTTAATTAGTTTTATGACCCATCATGTAGTCATTTCTATGAATGAACCCTATGCTCCGTGACTCTACCAACTATCAGCCATTTCATTCAACATTAATAGTCAAGATAAATCTCTACATTAAACCTTAAAACATAATTGCAAGCACCCAACTAGTACTCCTCAAACCAAGCCAAACACATTGTAAAAAAAAAGATTTTTTTCAGAATGGAAAACACTTTTTTGGGGGATACTATCAATGTTCACTCTTACTTTTTTATTTTTGTTTTTTAAAATTTTATTTCATTCAAATTCAATTAATTAACATATAATGTATTATTAGTTTCAGAGATAGAGCTCAGTGATTCATCAGTCTTATATAATACCCTGTGCTCATTACATCACATGCCCTCCTTAATGCCCATCACCCAGTTACCCCATCCCCCCACCCACCTTCCTTTCAGCAACCCTCAGTTTGTTTCCTATAGTTAAGAGTCTCTTGGTTTGTCTTCCTCTCTGATTTCATCTTATTTTATTTCCCCCCGCCTTCCCCGATGACCCTCTGTTTTGTTTCTTAAATTCCACATATAAGTGAAAGTATATATCTTTCTCTGATTGACTTATTTTGCTTAGCATAATACCCTCTAACTCCATCCACATCATTACAAATGGCAAGATTTCATTCTTTTTGATGGCTGAGTAATATTCCTGTGTGTGTGTGTGTGTGTGTGTGTGTGTGTGTGTGTGTGTGTGTTACATCTTCTTCACCTGAAAATGAAGATATATTCATTTTCCAAGCTTCGCCCCAAGCTGAGATGACTCTCCTCAATGCCTATAATCTTGGAATCATTAGCTAAAGTCAAATTCTCTAAGCAGATTTTAATGTAACCATATGGAGGAGAAAGAATGATGGTAGGCAAGAGATAATAATATTCTTCTTAAAGAGAGGCAAAAGAGAAATACAAAATTGTGAAAGATCAGAAAATGTCCCAAATAGTACAGTTTAGGCTCTGGTGAAAGCCAGTGTGGGTTACCCATAGGTAAGCAGGAGCAGAGGAAACAAGCCACTTTAGTTTAAGGAGGGAGATACTCTAGTGAATCCCAAGATAAACCCCCAGGTTCCCAGTCCCCACTCCCCAGAGAGCACAGAATCCCCCACTTACAGGCATTCCCATGGTTAATCACTTGGCTTTGACTGTTTCCCATATGTATGTGTGCAAGGACAGGAAACCCAGAAAAGTGCAGTTAGAGAGCAGCAGTAAATTCTTAAGGTAATGCTCCAGTGGATAGATTCTGAAAACCTAGTGGATTTTTTTTTAATCCCCCAAATATGTTTATTTTATTTTTTCAGTGTTACAAGATTAATTGTTCATGCACCACACCCAGTGCTCCATGCAATACATGCCCTCCTCAATACCCACCACCAGGCTCACCCAATCCCCCATCCCCTCCCCTCCAAAACCCTCAGTTTGTTGCTCAGAGTCCACAGTCTCTCATGGTTCATCTCCCCCTCTGATTTCCCCCCATTCCCCCTTCCCTTCCTTCTCATAATGCCCTCCATGTTTTTCTTTATGCTCCACACGTAAGTGAGACCATAAGATAATTGGCTCTCTCTGCTTGACTTATTTCACTCTGCATAATCTCTTCTAGTCCTGTCCATGTTGATACAAAAGTTGGATATTCGTCCTTTCTAAT
>CM053608.1:47317674-47387767 GCA_028646535.1 Procyon lotor
ATTCCATTGTATATATGGACCATATCTTCTTTATCCATTCATCTGTTGAAGGGCATTTTGGTTCTTTCCATAGTTTGGCGATTGTGGCCATTGCTGCTGTGAACATTGGGGTACATGTGGCCCTTCTTTGTAATGCATCTGCTTCTTTGGGGTAAATACCCAGTAGTGCGATGGCAGGGTCATAGGGTAGCTCTATTTTTAATTTCTTGAGGAATCTCCACACTGTTTTCCAAAGTGGCTGCACCAGCTTGCAATCCCACCAACAGCGTAAGAGGGTTCCCCTTTCTCCACAACCTCTCCAACATTTGTTGTTTACTGTCCTATTGATTTTGGCCATTCTAACTGGTGTAAGGTGGTATCTCAGTGTGGTTTTGATTTGAATCTCCCTGATGGCTAATTTTTTTAATGCCCCTGAAATTTCTCCACCCAGAAATCTATATTCAGACAGGCTTTAGGTGAGAAAAACCTGAAAACAGTTCCTTTTCACTCTCATTATTAAATTGCAGGAGGAAGGAAGATGTCTATCATTGTCTGGTCAAGGTACCATCAGGATGGAAGGAATCCCCTCATGACCTTAGCTTACAGCACCTTCCCATTCGTGGCCCCTCCCCAAATGGGCTCATAGCGTATGATGGAACTTCTATTCTGTGGACTAAAGGGGCAGGCTGAAGACAAAACGTTTTAGCTCTGGTTAAAAAAAACTCTATAAGAACAGTCAGAACGTGGGACTTGTCTAAGTTTAGCTCTAAAGCTGAGTTTGAGGCTGACTCTGTCTAATTCCTTTAAAAGCTTAAGTAGGGACAGGGAGTTTATTGGAATTCTCATATTGCCATATTATTTATGTGAATAATTGCACTGGGGCCTCCTTTTGGCATAGGGAAAAAGCGACTGCATTTTCAAGTTATCACAGTCACAGTAAAAATTTGGCTTTTCATGATTCTATGTTGGCTTGTTGAAGAGATATTGTAGATGATGAATGAGAGAGGAGGAACATCTCCAAGTTAAGGCTAATGGTCCCCAAATGGCTATTTTTGTAAGGGCTGATAAAATATGATTTCAGTATAAGATTTTTAAAGTTTCTAAATGAATCTACATTTATTTTCAATGAATCTAGATCAGAAGAGTTAAAAGAAAGTTCACTGGTTGGCCAGGGATCATGCACAGTAACAACTGGTGATCTACATATCAAGGCACTTTGCACTCAAAACTTGAAATGAGAATGCTTGCCAATAGAGTTTATAGGGAAATAATTCTTTATGTTTCTCTGCTTTCAAAGGTGTAGTCCAGCTATCCATGTCAGAATGCTGTTTTTTTTTTTTTTAAAGATTTTTTTATTTATTTGACAGAGAGAAACACAGCGAGAGAGGGAACACAAGCAGGGGGAGTGGTAGCGGGAGAAGCAGGCTTCCTGCCAAGCAAGGAGCCCGATGTGGGGCTCGATCCCAGGACCCCGGGATCATGACCTGGGCCGAAGGCAGACGCTTAATGACTGAGCCACCCAGGTGCCCCCAGAATGCTGTTTTTTATAAATTTTAAAAACTCAACTAAAAATGATGTAGCAGTAAGGAACAACTGTATCCACATAACAAGGTATCTGGAAGTTCAGTGGTTCCAGATTTGTTTAATTTAGTGTTTAAATGATATCATCAAGGTCCCAGGTTCTCTCCGTCTCCCCATTGGCTTGTCTTTTGGATGAATTTTCTCATGATCCCAAGATGGTTGCCTTTATGCCCATCCTCAAATGCAGATAGCAAGATCTAAAGGCAACAAAGGTTTTGTTTCTTCTTGTGTGTTACTTGTTATCAATAAGGAACACTTTCCATGAGCTCCCCAGCATATTTTTCATCTCACTTTCAGGGGGAAGAAGGTACAGGGAGGAATAGCAGTTTAGTAGGCAACAAAAATTATTTGTCACAAAATTGGAGTTCAACCCGCTAAGCACAGATGGGCTTTCCTAGGAGAGAGAGATCTTCTTACGTGCTTGGTTATTGGCAATATTTGGCTTCAACCTTTTCCCATTTTCACAAAGGGATGAAGCAATTTCTTTTTTGGAAATAAATGGAAAGAAAGGCTATTCAAAGACCATAAATTTTAGGTAATACCTTTGGTGATTCTCAAATGGGGACAGCTTTAGAGTTTCTTCTGTAGTATATTATTCTTAATAACTTTCCCCTTCTGTAGGGGGAACCTGGTGTTTTAGAGATCTGGAGAACACACCTGCTGTATCTTTTCTTTCTTAAGCTTACTGAATGATACAGGTATGTATCAGAGATCTACTTTCTATGCCTCAACCGCTCTCTGAAGCAGAATGAAGAAAAACGCTGAAGAAGCTTATGGGTTTCTTGGACCAAGAAAATGACAGGGAAATTAACTGTGGGAGAAATTGTGGCATAAAGACAGGGAGAACACAGACATCTATAGAATTCAGAGATGCAAAGGTTGCAGTGTCCTTAGCCGGGTTTTTTCAGGGTCCACCAGTCCCACCATCCTCTCACACTGCAAATCTCCCACATTCCCTGGTTTTGTCCTGAAAAGGGAATATCCATATATGTCTCTTTGCTATGTCATGATCCCAGTCTTGAAATATCCCTGAGATATTTCAGAATCAGAAAAGAGGAGGTTAACAAGCTAAGGGAAATTGGGGACCGAGTAAAAAAATGTCTATTTCTTTATCTGCTTTAAAAATATCTGTAATTCTGGGGTAGAAGTCAAATGGTTAAAGAGTGGACGTAGAATATAAGGTGCTGAATTTTCTCGATCTTGGTTTGAAAGGAAACCTTCAGATACTCAATATTCAAGCGATGATCACATTCAAATCCTTTAATTTTACACTGTTGTGTTTTTTTTTTAAATCCCTAGATTCCCTAGTTCCCAACACAGTTTTATTTTTAAAGCCTTTGTACAAGACAAAGTGACCAGAGAAGAACTGTTTTTTCAAAAAGGGTTTGAAGTTTGTTTGCTTAACAAAGTGTTTGCAGTCATAATTAGGTTGCATATTAAAGTTCAAAACCATCTCGTGTTGGAAATGACTGAAAATTGTTACCATCTGATGACTTTGTGGGCAGAGCTTTCACAAACGACACTGCACGCACGAAGGAATAAAGATCCAGTTTTCTGGGCATTGCCCCGGGACGCATCCAGGGTCTGGGCAACACTCAGACTACAGATTTCCCATAGTGGCATCATGGGTCTTAAATCTAACTGTCATGCTCCTGTGTCCTTGATCTGTTGGAGTCATCCCAACTTGAGTCAGTTCTGTTGCTATTCTCATCTCTGTAGCGCTCTCTGATCTCCAGTCCACCTACCTATCATGGGACCAGAGGAGCCATGACAAGTCCTGGGTGCAGCTCTATAATTGTCACCATGGAAAATCCATCTCCAAGCCAGGTTTTCTGGGGGAGAGAGAGAGAAAGAGAAGGAAAGAGAGAGACCAGTTAGGGTGTCCGGGATGAGTCAGCTCCTCATCTGTTGTGTTGAAAGGCAAAACTGTCTTTAATTTTAACAGTGCTCCACTTCCCTCTTCACTGGCATATGAAGCCTATTTGGGAACAGAAAGAGAAGTTTTATATGGCACATTTCAAACATCTTGCCTCAGGCAAGAACCTTACTGTTTCTCAGACAAAAATCTCTTTCCTGGCCTCCACACCTGAGTCTTTCATTTCTGCTTGGAAGAAAATGGAACAATAGAAGCTTATTTGTCCTGATGATGAGCACAAGGCAAGGATTAAGGTCTAAAGAAACCCCTGTGATGGGGCATAACTCTACGTGAGCTAGTTTAGATGACCATGATGTTTGGAGTCGCCACAGATGGAATGTTGCTCAATATAATTTCATGTGTAGGTTCAGGTCTAACTCAGGAAACCCAGGTTTATATTGAGTAAGAATGAGAATGGATTTTTTTCAATATTAGAATCATAATTTAACTTGGATCAACTTGAAGATGAATTTTGGTTATTATCTCATTAATCTTCTTGAAGATTGGAGCTTGATCCTACTGATTTCTTTTAGGATATTCTGCCTGAAAGGAAATGTTTGCTAGTATACCCATTCTGCTTAATAAAATATACAAACTAAAAAAGTGGGGTCAGAATTTGGGAGAAAGCCAACATAATGACAAAGGAAACGACTAAGTCTTTGGTTTTGTGATTCAAAACAGAGAACAACTTTAAACAAAATAAGAACCATAAAATATAAGATTGACTTTATAAAAAAAAAAAAGATTGACCTTATAATGAGCAGAATGTTTTGGGGAAATGTAAGGTAGGGAGAGGACACAGCTAAACAGAATTCTTTTTCAGACTTTTCTGAAAGTGAATTTTGGAAGATTTATTGGAAATCTATATCAAAACCAGGTGCTTTCAGCAATCCGTAACAAATGAGTATTGTCCCTTTCCCTTCTTATCCTACAAGAGCAATAACTGGAAAATGGCAACAAGTAGAGATTAGTCATTATGACACTCTTTCTGTGCACAGATCCCTACAATATAGATGACAGATACATCACTGTATTCAGAGAATAGAATCAATTTGAACCAATGATGCCACAGTATACGCTAGCTTTGCAAAGTGACCCATTATTCATGAGCATCTAATAAAGATCACTAGGATCTGGTAGTATAGAATAACACTGCCACAGGGAGCACCCCTAAATCCAATATTTACTGAGATAATGTCCTTTTAATCAGTGAAGATTCAAAATGACCAATGGGATTTGCCATCTTCTAAACCAAACTTAATTACTTTGTTTCATCAATTTGAAGTGTTTGAATGTTTATTGCCTTTTAATATACTGCTACCACATGACCCTAACTCAAAAAATAAATGTATTACATAGTAACAACAACAACAAAAAGTCTCAAAGGTTTCAAAAGGAAAGGTCTTTAATGATATTCTACAGATAGATCAATATATTAAAATGCCAGGCTTAACAGAATGGATATAAGGATAAGTTGCTACACTTTTGGAAAAATGTGTCTGAGGCCCATATAAGTTTCACATATGGAAATATCAGGTATCTGTATACTCTTCTTATAATCATTCACCATTACCCTCTGATAGGTTCCAGTTCTTATATCAAAGGGAGAATATTAGGATTAGATAGGCACAAGAGCCCCCTGGTGAATTGATTGTTTATTTGGAAGGACTGAAAGAGAAATAAGTTAGATGCAAGTGAGTTCAGGGAACATACAGTGACCCAACTCTTTAAACTCAGAATCAAGAAGGAAAATCTGGTACTTTTTTGTTAAATTCCAGCCATGAATGACTACTACAGGGCAATAAAATGATCAGCAGGATTAACCCAAGTGAAAAATCTATTATAACTAGTTGATCAAATTAGCTGAACATGGTATTGTACAAGTAGGAAACAATACTATATTTTCCTCACACCTTGCTTTTACATCTGTTCTGGTAGATATCCTTTTTTCTTTCCCTAAATAGTATCTTTGGAAGATCCCTCTCCAGTTTAAGGCACTTTCAGGCTGGGCCAATGTCCAGCCTGAAGTGCCTAATAGAATCATACCACATACTTAATGGCTAGTGTGCATCCTGACTGGTCAATGTCCATGTTATCCTTGCTGGTGAACATATTAAATATCACCTCCACATTCTGATATTAATGAACAGTCATGGTTTCAGCAATAAAAGATGTAGACTTTGTCTGATGTTAAAACTTGGATTTCATACGAATTCAAAGTTTTTCCCTCTCCACATCACTCAGGCCCAACTCAGTCTCAGAAACTTGCAGTGCAAGAAATAGATATTGACTCTTTACTATTTTTTCACCTTGTCCACTACTCCCAGCTATGTTCTACTTCTGACTCCTCCAGGCTAGAGAAAAGAAAGGAGAATATGAGGTGACGTGAAGAGAAAAGAGAAACATCTTACTTGGCCATTGCTGTTATAATCTGGCAATGAGGCTAGGCTCTCTGTACAGCAGGAGCCCAATTATGGCTTCTTTCTATCATAGGGTACTGTCTTGGGAACTCCGGATGGGCCCATCAACCTCCTCCTCTGTCGCTTCTAGTAGGAAGGGTTGGACACATGAAAACTATACTTTCCAGATTCCTTTGCAGGTACGTTTCTTTCTTTCTTTCTTTTTTTTTTTTTTTTTTTTTTAAGATTTTATTCATTCGACAGAGAGAAACACAGCGAGAGAGGGAACACAAGAAGAGGGAATGGTAGCGGGAGAAGCAGGCTTCCTGCTGAGCAGAGAGCCCGATGTGGGGCTCGATCCCAGGACCCTGGGATCATGACCTAGGCCGAAAGCAGCCGCTTTAACGACTGAGCCACCCAGGCGCCCCTGCAGGTACGTTTCTTGATGTGAATTCATTTCTGTCATTTGGATTTACTTATCAGATTTGGAAGGCAGGAATGAGGTGGGGATCATCTTTTTGAGGTTTTGGGCTGTGGTTTCTAACAAGTAAGATGGTGGAAACATGAAGTTTTCCTGCAGTAGTTTTCCTGGGTCCATCTCCACATTCTTGTGTGTATAAAACTAGTGGTGGCTCAGGCTCTCACTTCTGGCTTCAGTGATGGCCTCAGAAGTTATTCCCCTCATGGGTCAGTTCTGTATCATTTTACACATCATCCCAGGAGGCTTGCTCCTTCAGTTCTTCCTAAGATTTTGTGAGCTCTAGTATTGACTAATGCAGTGGGTTTTGTGGGGTTCCTGATGAGACCAGCCTCTCTTCCCTGGAAGACCTCCAACATTACTATTCCTAGAGCAGGGGATGGTCGTCTGGCTGACTGCTTGCCATGCCAGCCTGTCTTCTTCAACTGAGAGGGCACCCACAAAGACTTTTTCTATTGTTTAGACTCTTCCAGGTAAGAATGGATACCAGTCTCTGTGTTGCAGGAAACACAGGCCAAGTTTTCCCAAGAACTCCATAACCAATCAAGTTCAGTCCTAGATCTCTGTTTAGAGAGAGATAGTGATAGGAAGTGTGAGCTCGATAAAATGTCACCATCCCTTCCTGACAAGACCCACACTCTCTACAAATGGTTCTTAGAAAGACTCTTTTCATTTATCTTGAATTGAGGGAAATACCATACTCTCCTCCAACAGTACCCTTCAAAGAAATCCACACTGTCATTTTCTTCTGATCAGGTTGAGGTGAGGGCCACTTCTTTGGCAAGTTCTGCAGAGGTGGTTTAACATCTCTCTTTAGAAGGTAGGAATAGTTGTCATCTATGACTATCAGCTTTGGGACTTCAGCTGAAAGGGAGTTACCAAGGGAGTTCTCACTTAGCATCTCCTGGCTGATTTTCTGGCTGATTTTCCAGATTGGAGGCCAATGCCTTCCCTTGAGGGTTGTTTGAGACTGGTGGCAGTTGAGTAGTTAGTAAGATGAGAGTTGTCTTCTGCAGCATTGAAGTAGAAACACCAACTTGGAACAGCCTTTTAACCAAAACTCTTACTATTAAAACAGTGTTACTGAGATTGAACCCAATGGACAAGAGATCTTTAAGATTTACTAGTCATTCAAAAAGTAATGTGGCTGTATTTTGTTTTTATTTCATTTTTTAGATTTTATTTATTTACTTTATTTTAAATAGAGAGCACACAAGTGGGGGCAAGGGCAGACGGGAAGGAAAAGAATCTCAAGGCTCCTTGCACGGAACCCAATGCAAGGCTTGACTCATAACCCTGAGATCATGACCTGAGCCAAAACTAAGAGTCTGATGCTTAACCACCTGAGCCACTCAGGTGCTCCATAATGTGGCTGTATTTTAGAAACATCTCAAAGCAAAACAAACAAAAAACTAGAACCAGGAATATTTGACTTTTAAAAAGAATAGAATAACAAGGAGCTCATATGTGTATGCCTCAATTTCCTAAAGTATAGAATGAGTGATTGGATTAGCCAACCAAATTCTTTTCCTGTTCTGATGCCACTTGGCTTTCTATGAGTCAACAGAAGCAAAATGGCCAAGCATTAGCTAACCTAAGGAAGCATTGTTCAAAGAGTTCAGATTGGCTAAAAAAAATCAAAATACCCAAATGAGTTGAACACTTATGTCCACATAAACATCTGTGTACAAATGTTTATAGCAGTTTTATTCAAAACTGACAAAATTTGGAAGTAACCAGTTTTGTCCTTTAGGAGGTGAATGGATAGATAAATTGTAGTGCATCCAGGCAATGGAATATTATTCAGCACTAAAAAAAATTGACTATGAAGCCATGAAAGGACATGGAGGAAAATTAGATGCATATTACCAAGTGAAAGAGAATAATTCAAAAAGGCTGCATACTGTAGCATTCCAAATATATGACATCCCAGAAAATGCAAAACTTCAAAGAAGTAAAAAGATCAGTGGCTGCCAGGGGTTAGGGGTTAGGAGTTACAGGGGAGAGATGAATCAGTGGAGCACAAAGGATTTTTAGAGCAGTGAAACTATTCTGGATGATACTACAATGGTGGGTGTATGTTATTAAACATTTGTCAAGCCCTTTATTTCACCAAGAGTGACCATTATGTAAACTATGGACTTTGAGCATTAATGATATGTCAGTGTAGGTTCATCAATTATAACAAATGTACTGCTGTCATACAGGATGTTGCTAGCCGGGGAGGTTATACAGGATATATGAGAACTCTCTGTATTTTCTTCTCGGTTTTGCTATGAACCTAAAACTCCTCTAAAAAAAGAAGATTATTAATTAAAGAAAAAAAAATAAAGTGGCATTAACCCTTGTTCCTTTCCTTTCCTTCCCTTTTCTATCTATTCTTTCTTTCTCTTTTTTATTTTCAGGGGTAAAATTTAATGATTCATCAGTTGCATATAACACCCAGTGCCTGTTACCTCAAGTGCCCTCCTTAATGCCCATCACCCAGTTACTCCATTCCTCCACCTTCCCTCCAGCAACCCTCAGTTTTCTAGAGTTCAACATCTCATGGTTTGACATCCTCTTAATTTTTATCTTGTTTTATTTTTCCTTCCCTTCCCCTATATTTATCCATTTTGTTTCTTAAATTCCACATGAGTGAAATCATGTGGTATCTGTCTTTCTCTGATTGACTTATTTTACTTAGCATAATACCCTCTAGTTCCATCCACGTCCTTGCAAATGGCAAGATTTCATTCTTCTTGATGACCAAGTGTGTGTGTGTGTGTGTGTGTGTGTGTGTGTGTGTGTGTGTGTGTAGATTCCATTCATCTGTCGATGGACATCTGTGCTCTTTCTATACATTATTTCTATTATTTCTATAAATTATTAGGGTAAAAGCGTCCCTTTGGATCATTATTTTTGTACTCTTTGGATAAATAACTAGGAGTGCAATTGCTAGGTCATAGGATAGCTCTATTTTTAACTTTTTTGAGGAGCCTCCATATTTTTTTCCAGAGTGGCTGCACCAGTTTGCATTCCTACCAACACTGTAAGAGGGTCCCCTTTCTCCACATCCTCACCAATATCTGTCATTTCCTGACTTGTTAATTTTGGCCATTCTGACCTGTATGAGGTGGTATCCCATTGTGGTTTTGATTTGTATTTCCCTGATGCCAAGTGATGTGGAGCACTTTTCCATGTGTCTGTGGGCCATTTGTATGTTTTCTTTGGAGAAATATCTGTTCATGTCTTCTGTCCATTTCTTGACCGGATTTTTTGTTTTTTGGGTATTGAGTTTGATAAGTTCTTTATAGATTTTGGATACTAGCCCTTTATCTGATATGTCATTTGCAAATATCTTCTCCCATTCTGTAGGTTGCCTTTTAGTTTCATTGACTGTTGCCTTTGTTGTGTAAAAGCTTTTTATCTTGATGAAGTCCCAATAGTTCTTTTTTGCTTTTGTTTCCCTTTTCTTTGAAGATGTGTCTAACAACAAGTTGCTGTGGCTGAGGTCAAAGAGATTGCTGCCTATGTTCTCTTCTAGGATTTTGATGGATTCCTATCTCACATTTAGGTCTTTCATTCATTTTGAGTTTATTTTTATATATGGCGTAAGCAAGTGATCCAGTTTTATTCTCTTGCATGTGGCTGTCCAATTTTCCTATCCCCATTTGTTGAAGAGACCGTCTTCTTTCCATTGGATGTTTTTCCTGCTTGTCAAATATTAGTTGACCATAGAGTTGAGAGTCCATTTCTGGGATTTTTATTCTGTTCCATTGATCTATGTGTCTATTGTTGTGCCACTACCATACTGTCTTGATGATTACAGCTTTGTAATACAGCTTAAAGTCTGGAATTGTGATGCCTCCAGCTTGGTTTTCTTTTTCAACATCACTTTGGCTGTTCAGGGTCTTTTCTGTTTCCACACAAATTTTAGGATTGTTTGTTCCAGCTCTATGAAAAATGATGGTTTCTTGATAGGGATTGCATTGAATGTGTAGATTGCTCTAGGTAGCGTAGACATTTTAACAATATTTTTTCTTTCAATTCATGATCATGGAATGTTTTTCCATTTCTTTGTGTCTTCCTCACTTCCTTTCATAAGTGTTATATAGTTTTCAGAGTACAGATTCTTTACGCTTTGGTTAGGTTTATTCCTAGGTATCTTATAGTTTTAGGTGCAGTTGTAAATGGGATCTATTTCTTTACTTCTCTTTCTTCTGCCTCACTGTTAGTGTATAGAAATGCAACTGACTCTGTGCATTATACTGCAATGTTGCTGAAATCCTGTATCAGTTCCAGCAATTTTTGGTGGAGTCTTTTGGGCTTTCTTGAAGAGTATCATGTCATCTGCGAAGAGTGATAGTTTGGCTTCTTCTTTGCCAATTTGGATGCCTTTAATTCCTTTGGTTGTCTGATTGCTTAGACTAGGACTTCCATTACTATGTTGAATAACACTGGTGAGAGTAGACATCCCTGTTGTGTTTGTGACCTTAGGGGAAAAGCTCTCAGTTTTTTCTCATTGAGGATGATATTCACTGTGTAGTACATGTTTCTTGAGAAATTATTACATATTAGGTAAAATAATATGTTATACTCCATGTTAAAGTTAAGTCTATTCATGCATCATAAAGGGCAATGTAATCAGACCTTCTTTAGCAAAATGTTTTCTTGAAGCTTATGTGAAAGAAATCAAGGAAGCCAGTTATTAACTGAATTCAAGCCCAAGTTTTAGCAACTTCCAATCATTTCTGTCAAACTGGAAGGTTAAAGATGAACCATTGACTGATATCTAGAGGTCTTATATGAAGAAGTAGCAATCACCTGGTTTAAGAAATACATGTTGAACTTTGAGCATGACTGTCTTCCAAGTAGCAATTATTTGAATGTTGGTTCTTGGCTTATAATGCTTATGATGAAAACATGGTGGAACAGGAAATGAATTTTTAAGACTTTTATTTACTTTCAAGAATCATGTTGAACTGTTCCGTTTGCTTTTGGCCATATCCACTCTTCTCTGAGATGAATTCTTTCAGTTGTAATAGAGTAGATTTGTAATACAGAGTTTTAGTTTCTGTATCCAGTTCTGTCAGATGTTCTTAAGATTTAATGGAAGATAGATGAATTTATTTCTTTACAACTTCACTTATATCCATTTAAATGAGAGTTGTGGGCATGAAGAACAGTGTTTTGAGAGTAATCAATTCAAGAGTAATCAATATTCAAAGTGTTTTTTAAGTGTATAGCATCATGATGCCCTCTAGTGGCTAACCCACAAGAAAAGAGCCTTAAAAATCCCTCAGAAAATAAAAATTCTTCCTTTCTATTGATGGAATAGGGTATCTATTAAAGTACTGTTATCTTTGATTTCTTTAATAAAAGCAATGAGGCTTTATGTTCAGTTGCCATTGCCTATTGTCTTAGTACCTCAAAGATCAAAACATGTTAGTTTAATAATAATTATTATGTCAAAAGCATTATAACCACTGGAGTAAGGCCACTGGATAGATGTGGTCCACTACAATGGGTTTATTATCCTAGAGTAAAGAAATAAACCTCTGAGGGACAATGAGAAAATTCTTCTGGGATTGACTGATTTGTCACTGTTAGTCATTTTCCATCAATGAAATGACTGCTTTGGATTCCTAGGCAGGTAGCAGCACTACTAAAAAAAGAAAAGAACAAAAAATAGACCCAACTGAAAAGAAATCAGAAAATTGATCATTGATCCTATTATTTGGTAAATGACTTATAAGATTGTTTTTACATTCTTCAATTTCCAAGAGCAGCCATTAGACTGTGTGTGTATGTGTGCGTGTGTGTATGTGTGTTATATAAAAGATGTCTTTTATAAGCCTGAATAAACATTTAATAAAATTAGCCAAGGTCTTAAAATTGTTTGTCTTCTACGCTTTAGATAGTTTCAAGTAATTAAAAACAAAAAGACTTACAAATTGTTGAGTTGTACATTTTCCATTATTCTATTGAAACTAACCTTATTATTTAGATACATTTAAAGACATCTTTTAAATGATTTCTTCTGGATAACAAGTCACAAGCTTCACATTCTCATATTCTTCACTGATAAATCTATGGTTTTTCAGATAGATAAAGTTCCATGACAATAGATCCCTTTAAAAGCAAACATTCTTTATAGTAAAGCTGTTTATATGGCCTGACAGACATTGGTGTATGATAGCAGTGCTTTTTGGAAAGTAACTGAAGCATTTTCTCCATAATAAACTCAACAAATATTTTTATTAGTCTCCCTCCATGCGCCTGCCAGTCTCTATAATAAAGTTAACTAATTGTTGACAGTTGGCACTGAAGAGAAGGCTGAAAAACTTATTGCAACATGTAGCTTAATAGACCTTATGTCCTGCCATTGAGCAGTTAGCACTTCTCAACTTTCTTTCCCCTTTTCCACATTAAGCGTTCTAACTTCTAACCATCCCCACAAAGAAAGAATAATAATAACAACAGCAATAATAAATCCCAAACAATCCACCAAAACAAAACAGTATACCCCTTACCACCACCCCACCAAGAAAAAGGGAAAGATCTGAGGCTGGCATTAGGAAAAATAAAATGGGAGAGCTGTCTAAAGGTAAAATCTCTCTTTCCCTTCAAATTTTGTTTCCCTAATTTATAATTTTTTCCTGACAGTGGTTCCCTTTTCTCTCCAGGTCCATAAGACTGAACATTATTTTCAGCAATTTATCCATCATCATAAAATGATCCTCTCATGAAATTATTTGTCAGATTTCACAGGTTTGTTATAATGGTCTTTTGTCCACTGTCCACTGAGCCTGTTCTTTGTCCTCTTTCATCCTTGCAGTTTCTAAAGCTAATGTATTCAGCAGTCTCCAGCTCTTCCTTTCACTTTTTAAAGGCAATGCAAACTCATCCAATCCTTTGAGTATTAAATCTACAAATAAGTGGGTCTTGCGTACACTAGATTCAGATGCCTTAGGTCTATAGGATTCTTAGAGAAGCCTGGTCACTTTCAAGTGATCGGAGGGACATTCTGAGCCTACATTGGAGTATGTCTGTTTCACTAGGTTAATCTTGGTTCTGACCCTGCTTTCCCGGTATCCTCCAATTGGCCAAGAGCCAAGGCTAGGCTGGAGTTCCTGGGATCCTTTAAGGGAGGAATTAATTAATCTGGCTGGAGATTAATCCAAACTAGAGATGGTAAATTCTTCAGATTTTGCAACTACGGCCTGGGGCTTGCAGGGGCTAAGTGGAGTCTTGGAATGGGCATTTTTAAATCTTTTTCCTGAAAAGGGAACTAAAACATACGCAAGACATTTTGAATTGTGTTTATCAAATGAAAGCTTTTAAAAGGAAAAGACACAACTATATAGCACAATTTGGTTTGCCCTAAACCGGTCAAGCCAGGGTATTAATTTGCAAAGGTGTAACTTATACCCACAAACTAATTTTCTAATTATATTGACTTTTAAGGGTGTATAGTTTTAATTTCAATGGAGTTATAGTGAATCATATTTTAAAGTATCTAAAGTGATTATAGGTTTTGCATGTTAAGGAGAACCAAGCAAAGAACAAAAGCAGCTATTAATAGTAGAATGAAATAATGAAGCAATATTCTAATCTTAACATCCTCCATAGTCAAGTTGATGCTTATTTTCACAAATAAGCTTCTGTTTTGTGTCCTGAGTTTTTTTAAATAAACATCATTTAAATTTCCTCATTTATTGTTTTCATTTTGAACATGTCAACATACTTTTATTTAGCTTGCTTTTAAATATTATTAGATTGGAAATTTTTTTCTATATTGACTAAAAATTTGTATTTCTTCTTTTTGTCAATTGCTCAAGTATACCCTTTGTGTGTATCTGTGTGTGTGTGTGTATTGATATATTTGTCATTTCCTTACTGACTTATAAGATTTCTATATATTGAATCTACTAACCTCTGGCATTTACTCTGCAAATAATTTCCCCTCATTTATTGTCTTTCAATTTTTTTACATGGAGTTACTTTTAAGTACAGAAAAAAAATCTTTATAGTCATACTTCTCAGCCTTTTCATTTATATTTTTGTCTTTGATGTCACTCATTGAAAAGGTTTTCTCTCCTAAGACCATATAGCCACTTATATTTTATTCCAGTATAATTATAGTTTTATTTTTTGCATGTCAGTCTTTAGGCCATCTGGGATTCATTTTGGTGTCTGTATGTTCTAGTAATTTAAGTTTGTATTTTCTCTCTTTGGTTAGCTGGTACTCTTAACCAGAAGTTGAATAAGCCATTTTTCCTTTGGTGTGAATGTCAGCTCATCGTGTATTAATATCTTATATCTTTTATTTATTTATTTTTAAGATTTATTTATTTATTTGAGGGTGCGGGGAGAGAGAGAGAGCTGATTGGGGGGAGGGGCAAAGAGAGAGAGAGAGAAACAGACTCCCCACTGAGCAGGGAGCCCAAGGACACTCACTGCAGGGCTCCGTCCCAGGACCCTGAGATCATGACCTGAGCCAAAGGCAGATGCTTGACCTACTGAGCCACCTGGGTGCCCCAGTATTTGATATGTTTAAAAAACTGTTTATGTAACACTATTAATGTCCTCGTATAACATAAAAATTGAGCATTCTTCAATTTCCTCTTTCTCCCTACTCCGTAGGTGAGTAGTACTACTGCCCTTCTTTTTATTATGTTCTAATAATCATTTATTTATGCTCTCGACATATGAGACATTTGCATTAAGTTTACTAAATATTTTTTGACTTTGATCTCTAGACCAGCTGCTATGTATTTTCAATTAAAAATATCAGAAAAGATAAATGATTTCTTGCCTTTCTTCATCCTTATAACCCCAAGAATAGTCTTGCTATTGGTTTTATACCTTAGAAACAATAGGGATAAGCCCGGAATTTGGGAATTTACTGTTGTAGGGATGAAAACAATGATAACTGGAAAGTTTCTCTTTCCTAAGAAACTGGTTTTGTTTATTTCTTCACGTGAGGCTTATGGGATTTTTCTTTTCCTTTGAAATTTCAAATGTTGACCTAGTTAAGTCATTTTATTAATTTTGCCACATACTTTATAAATTTTTTAAGTCTAAAAATCTAAATTCTAAATCTACCCATGGTTCAGGTCAAAGTTCTTCTATAGGGTTTTTTTTTTTTTTTTTAAAAGATTTTATTTATTTGACAGAGAGAAACACAGCGAGAGAGGGAACACAAGCAGAGGGACTGGTAGCGGGAGAAGCAGGCTTCCTGCAGAGCAGAGAGCCCGATGCAGGGCTCGATCCCAGGCCCCTGGGATCTGACCTGGGCTGAAGGCAGACGCTTAACGACTGAGCCACCCAGGCGCCCCTCTTCTATAGGTTTTTATGTTAGCTTTTTGTCCATTTGCTGTATTTTCTTCTGGAATTTAACCTATGTATTTGGTGTATATTATAACATATAAAAAATTTTCTGGACCATTTTTCACATCTTTTTTCTTTCATCTTATTAATCTCTGCATAACTGGGTTATAGAATAAATTTTCTTTTAATTTTTTGACAATTTTTTTGTGTTGTTTGCAGCTTATTGTTACTTCTGGGCTTCCAGAAACTTAAAGATTTTTTTCTAGTTCCTCTTGCAGAGCTTGGCCCAGGAAAGATAATGAAGAAAAGTGTATTGAATTATATTACAATAAAATTGCTCAAATATAAGATGTGAAAAATTATTAGACATAATTTTTGGTGACAACAGTAAGTATATCTTGGTGTAAAATAGCTAGATATAGGGGCGCCTGGGTGGCTCAGTGGATTAAAGCCTCTGCCTTCAGCTCAGGTCATGATCTCAGGGTCCTGGGATCAAGCCCCGCATCGGGCTCTCTCCTCAGGAGGGAGCCTGCTTCCCTCTCTTTGCCTGTCTCTCTGCCTACTTGTGATCTCTCTCTCTCTGTCATATAAATAAATAAAATCTTTTAAAAAACAAAACAAAACAAAAAACTAGATATAAACTAGATTAGCTGCCTTTTCAGAAATTATTTCATGTATAAGAATTTTAGCCTAGAACTTCTAATATTATTCAGTATTATTAAAATTAATTCCAACCCAAGAGAGAGAGGCACAGAATTTTAGTAGGAGTAAAAACTATGTATCAATGTACTGAAATAATGAAATAATATTTGCTGAGCCTTACTGGTGGGAAGGACCAAGCCAAGGGCTCTACACACATAATCCCATTTAATCTTCTCCACAATTTTGATAGGCCTTACATCTGCTGATGAAGAAACCGAAATTTAGAGGGTCATTTGCAAAAAGACACAAGGGCAATAAGTAGCTGAGCTGGGATTTGAGCCCAGATCTGGTTAATTCCAAAGTCTATGATCTAACCATTAAGTTAGACTGAACAGCTTTTCCTTTTTCTAGTCTTCCCAATGCTGAGGTTCAAAAACACTGTACTATTTCTTGGCTTCATATACATAATGATTTTTTTTTTTTTTACTTTTCAGAACTCTGATTTGGTTGCATAGAATCTGAATCTTTAAGATCCTAGGCCATGAGGGGCACCCGAGTGGCTCAGTCGGTTGGGCATCTGACCCTTGATTTCAAGATAAGGTCATTGTCTCGGGATTGTGGGATTGGGCCCCCAGTTGGGCTCTGCGCTCAGCACAGTCTGCTTGAGATTCTTTCTCCCTCTCCCTCTGCCCCTCCCCCCAACTTGCTCACTCTCCCTCTCTCTAAATAAAATCTTAAAAAAAAAAAAGATTATAGGCCATAAAAGTGGGAGGTTTAACCTAGATTGAAAACAATTAAAGCCAAAGTCATAATCCTATCTTCATTTTATTTGCTTTTATCCACATAATTAGAGGCCCATTGTTTGCAGTGACTACAAAGAAGCAGAAGTGGGACATGGCTTCTACCCACAAGAGAGTTACAGCCTGGTTGTGCAGGACAATATAGAAAGAGACATCACTTCATACCACTCCTTTTAAAATAATTGGTTTGGGGGCATCTGGGTGGCTCAGTCACCTGAGCTTCTGACTCTTGGTCTTGGCTCAGGTCATGATCTCAGGCTCCTGGGATCACAGCTCATTTAAGGAGTGGCAGTGATAACAGAGATTATGAAAAGGATGAAAAGAAAAGGAGGATGGTGTATTAATTTAAAAATTGAGTTCCTGGAGCGCTTGGGTGGCTCAGTGGGTTAAAGCCTCTGCCTTTGGCTCAGGTCATGATCCCAGGGTTCTGGGATCAAGCCCCGCATCAGGCTCTCTGCTCAGCAGGGAGCCTGTTTTCCCCCCCCCCCCCCCGCCTACCTCTCTGCCTACTTGTGATCTCTCTCTCTCTGTCAAATAAATAAATAAAATCTTAAAAAAATAAAAAATAAAAAAATAAAAATTGAGTTCCTTCTCCACCAATTAATAGCTCTATGACTATAGCCAAGTACTTTTAAAGCCCTCTAAGACTCATTGTTCTCACATTTTATACCAAGTACTCAACAAATGATAGTTATAAGCTTTACTATCAATTCACAGAATGGAGTGGGCTTTTTTTTTTTTTTCTACCTAGCATTTATTTTACCTTATTTTGGTAACATCATTAATTTTCGTACCTCTCTCTTGGTGTAATTGTGTAAGTCTCTGTTCTAGTGTAAGAAAGGGGGTGGATATATGAGTAGACTAAGCCAATTAGACTTTCTTTGGGGACTTTGAATCTTGAATTAATTGATACTCTGAAGACACTGTCCATTGATTCCTGCAGCTTGGACCTCTAAGAGCTGCCTTAGTTGCTCTCTGTTTTCCAATACCATACTTTAACCACTCATGTCCTACTAAAATCCTCTCTGCAAAATGTTGGCCACACGAGGTGTTGTTTACAACCAAAGAAACATGCCTGCTATGTCTGGTCAATCTTTTCCATCCTTGTGTGGTTGGTTTATCTTTAATTTACTCCAGGAGACCAACTGGGCAATTATAGTGGTCCTAAACATCCCTCTTCAAAATAATTTAATAGTCATCCTAGGCATCTCCTATATTGTCTTAAACTTCATTGTGAAGTGTATTCATTTTTTCCACAATGTTTCTGGGCAAATCTAAACCCCATGTCATCTGCAGGAACCCCATCCATAGCCGAGAATATTGAATCTGTCTTCTCCATGACATGGTATGCCTGTGCTGCTGCTTTGCCTGACCTCCAGATTGAACACGCCCGGGTTTTTCATCTGGTCTCATAAGGTTTCATCTCCAAACCTTTTATTAACTTGGTCGCCCTCCTCTGAACTCCTTCTAGTTAGCTAGAAAGCAAAGTCAATCCAATAAATCATGTCATCATGCAGACCATAGAGGTCACATCCTGGCTAGAAGGGAACTGGGCAGCCCCACAGGCATGAAATTTTTTCTTCCTGCCTAAGGTAGTCGTGAATGGGCTGGGTCTCCTGCCCAGGCATACCCCAAGCACGCAACAAGTGGGGTGCGGTCAGCAGGCAGGTACTCACATATTCGGGGAAGAGTCATTGCTTATTTGAACAGCCCTCATCAGTTCAATTTCTCTTTGTGGCTACTTTGAACTGCAGCCTTCTCCCTAACTCAAAACACCAAAGCTGGGTGATAACTAACAATTATTGAGTGCTTATGATGTGCTAGGCATTATGCCAAATGCTCAACATTTGTGAACTCATTTAAACTCTACAATAACCCTTTACATGAGGCTATTATCTTCATTTTACAGATGCGGAAATGGAGAGTTATAGTGAGCCCAGGTGACATGGTTAGGAAGTGATGCGACAGAAAGTTGAACTCCGGGATTGGACCATTAAGCTCATGCCTTTAACTATAATCTTTAATTGTTTGAACACTGAAGAGAAACAGGCTGGAAAACATCGGACAGAAAAACTGGGGAAGACATGTGCCTTTTTAAAAGGCAGAGTCTTACAATTTGTGTAGCATGGAAAACATGATTTCATGGTTAAAAAAAGTATGAGAAATATTTTATGCAAACTTCCCTTCCTGGAGATTAAAAAATGAATATTCTATTTGAAGACTATAAGAAATCTTGATGTGAAGAAACTTATTTAGCCCACATTCCCTAAATATATTTTAACAGAAAAACCTCCACTTCACTAAGTGTGCAAAAATATATAGTAGACTTAATGTTAAGGAGATACACGAAGCTATACATAGTATACATCGCAACATCATAATAATCTTGGAAGAAATACATTATTACTTCCATTTTTGGGGAAAGGAACTGACTCCCAGAGAGGTTTACCTCTCCAAAGGCTATTTGTGGGTAAATTACTGAGGAGAGGTTTTATTCCAATTTTGTATGATTTTAAGGTCCTTATGTTGCTTCTGTACTTAAAATATTTATTTTCCCCCACCTATGCCCTAAATTAAAGAAAATCCAGTTTGGAAAGTTATTATTGCCCCATCTGCTTTTTAGATGTTTTGGTCATGTGAAGGCAGCTTAATGAAGAGAGAAGAGCCCCAGCTCAGTTCTAGAAAACTTAGGCTGGCTCAGATTATCACCTCTGCTACCTACAGTTCGGCTTTCCCATGAAAGTTGCTTAATCTCTCTGAGACATTTTTTTTCTTTCCAGTTTTATTGAGATATAGTTGACATTTTACATTGTATAAGTTCTAGATGTACAACATAATTGATATTTTTATATATTGCAAAATGATCACGATAGTAAGTTTAGTTACCATCCATCACTTCGCGAGGTTACAACTTGTTTTTCTGTGATGAGAACTTTTAAGATCTGCTCCCTTAGCAACTTCCAAAAATATCATACAGTGTTGTTAACTTGAGTCACCATGCTTGTACATTACATCCACAGGCCTTATTGATTTTATAACTGATTATTTCATAACTTTCACCAATCCTACCTCCCACCTCTGGCAACCACTAATATGGTCTGTTTCTATGAGTTTGGTTTCTTTAGATTCTACATGTGAGTGAGGTCATATGGTACTTGTCTTTGTCTGACTTATCTCACTTAACATAATGTCGTCAAGATTCATCCATTTGTCACAAATGGCAGGATTTCCTTTTTTTTAATGGTCTGAGCTTATTGTCTTTCCTATGAAGTTGACATTCATTATGTGAATGGCTTATTAACTGTTTTCTGTTCCCCCATAATATGTTAACTCCATATTTCATTTTAACAAAGCAGACTAAACAAGTGGCTTTATTTGGAAGTCAAAAGATAGAACCTTAGGTCAGACTATAGTTTTCAAGTTTCACAAAACTTTAGCGGTGTCCAAGTCTGCCTGGATCTGCATTAGTGGAGGAGGTTCCAGGAGGGAAGGGATCAGCACAGGGATTGGCTCCAAGAGCAGCAGCAAACTCCAGCACAGCTCACTGGCCAGTATTCCTGGATGATAGGACACTGACATCAGCTGGGTTTTCAATAGCAATACTGGCGCCAGCTGTCAGTGGAAGCTTCTCCCAGGTTCTCTTCAGATTTATGCTGTAGATACCATCACTTTGCCTTTTGTGGAGGTACTGTTCCATTTGGAAGTCAAGGTTGGTACCACATAAGTGGGTTCTTGCTGCAAGGAATTTGAGGACCTCCTCCTCCTTCACTTCTAGGACATCAAGGGCTCCGGACATTGTGAAAGTTTTCCTTTAAGTTACGACACAGATGCAGAACAGTGTTGCATGGAACTCTCTCTGGGTTGTACAGAAAGTCCAGTTTTGGTTTGATTAGTGTTTTTATAGTGTATCTTTTCCTATCCATTAACTTTAATATTATCTATGTCTGAATATTCCTGTGTCTTGTACATGGCATCTAATTGGATCTTGCTTTTTTTTTTTTTTTAAAGATTTTATTTGTTTATTTGGCAGAGCAAGAGATCACAAGTAGGCAGAGAGGCAGGCAGAGAGAGAGGGGGAAGCAGGCTCCCCACTGAGCAGAGACTCTGACTCAGGGCTCTATCCCAGGACCCTGAGATCATGACCTGAGCTGAAGGCAGAGGCTTTAACCTGCTGAGCCAACCGTGTGCCCTGGGTCTTGCTTTTTTATCTTACATGCAATCACCCTTTTAAGTTTGTATAGATCATGATATTTAATGTAATTAGCAATATCACTGAATTTAAATTCAGTGATATTTCTATTTATTTTCCATTTGTCCCATCTGCTTCTTGTTCTTCTTGTTTTGTTTGTTTGTTTGTTTTTTTTACTGACTTCTTTTAGGTTAATTTAATTTTTTTTTTAAGATTTTATTTATTTATTTGACAGAGAGAGATTGAGATCACAAGTAGGCAGAGAGGCAGGCGGGGGGGGGGGGGGAAGCAGGCTCCCCGCTGAGCAGAGAGCCCGATGCGGGGCTCGATTCCTGGACCCTGAGATCATGACCTGAGCCGAAGGCGGAGGCTTTAACCCACTGAGCCACCCAGGCACTCCAGGTTAATTTAATTTTTATTTAAATTCCATTTTATCTCCACTACTGGCTTGTTAGCTATACCACTTTGTTTTACTGTTCTAGTGGTTAGTTCAGGGCTTATAACATACATTTTAAAATTATTACTGTCTAGCTTCAATACACATATAGTAAAAAACTCAACAGAATGCTTTCATTTACCTACCTCTGTGTTATTGTTGTCATACATTTCACTCTTCATATATAGCTGACCCTTTAAGGGTGCGAGGATTAGGGGCACTGACCCTCTGCATAGTCCAAAATTCACATCTAATTTTTGATCCCCCCAAACTTAACTACTGAAGCCTACTGTTTATTGGAAGCCTTACTGATAACATAAGCAATCAATTAACATATAGTTTGTATGCTGCGTGTATTACATATTGTATTCTTAAAGTAAGCTAGAGAAAAAAGTTATTAAGAAAATCATAAAATACATTTACAGGACTGTACTGTATTTATAAAAAAAAAAAATCTGTGCACCTGCACATGTCAAACCCATGTTGTTCAAGGGTCAACTGTACTATAGACTTGAAAATTCGTTGTTATTATTTTGCTTTAGTTCATCAATTATCTGTTGAAGTTTGAAACTAAGAAAGTATTTTCTATTCATGTGTTTATCATTCTCAGAGCCTTTCATTCATCTGGTAGATCCAAATTATCATCTGATATGATCTCCTTTTGCCTGAAAAATTTTCTTAATTTTTGTAGAACAGTTCCTCTAGTAAAATTCTCTAAGATCTTTTTCTTTTAAATTGAGATGTAATTGACATATAACATTTTAGAAGCTTAAGGTGTATAACATAATGATTCAGTGTTTATATACAACGTATATTTATATACATTGCAAAATGATCACCACAATAAATCTGGTTAATATCCATCACCCTGCATAGTTATAAATTTGTTTTTCTTTTGGTAAGAACTTTAAAGATTTGCTCTCTTAGCTACCTCCAAGTATATAGTACAGTATTATTAAGTGCAGTCACCATGTCATACATTATATCCTCATGACTTACTTATTTTTATAACTGAAAGTTTATACCTTTTCAGAACCTTCACCCATTTTACCCACCTCCCACCTCTACCTCACCCCAAGCACCAATCTGTTTTCTGTATCTATGAACTCAGTTTTTGGTTTGTTTTGTTAGATTCCACATATAAATGAGATTACGTGATATTTTTGCCTGCCTTACTATAATGCCCTCAATATTCATGCACATTGTCAGAAAGAACAAGATTTTCTTCATTCCTTAATGACTGATAATATTTCATTGTAAATATACATAATACCACATATTTTTTAATCCATCAACCGATGGACACTTAAGTTGCTTCCATGTAAGTTAGTGATTTCATTTCCTTTGGATAAATACCCACAGGTGGAATTGCTGGATCATATGGTAGTTCTAGTTTTAATTTTTTTGAGGAAATGCCATACTGTTTTCATAGTAGTTGCACCAATTTACATTCCCACCAACAGTGCACATGGGTTTCCTTTTCTCCATACCCTCACTAACATTTGCTATTTCTTATCTTTTCAAAAAAAATTAAAAAGACTTTATTTTTTATTTGAGAGAGAGAGGGAGAGACAGCATAAGGAGGGGGCCGGGGGGCAGTATCTAGGGAGGGGCAGAGGGAGAGGAAGAAGCAGACTCCCACCGAGCAGGGAGCCTGATGTGGGGCTCAATCCCAGGACCTTGATATCATGACCTGAGCCAAAGGCAGATGTTTAACCAACTGAGGCACCCCTCTTACCTTTTTGATAATAGCTATTCTAATGTATGAGGTGGTGTCTCATTGTGGTTTTGATTTGCATATCCCTGATGATTAGTGATATCAAGCACCTTTTCATGTACCTGCTGTTGACCACTTGTATGTCTTCTTTGGAAAATGTCTATTCAGATCCTCTGCCCATTTTTTAATCAGTTTTTTTTGTTTGTTTTGCTATTGAGTTATATGAGTTTCTTATATATTTTAAATACTGTTTATCAGATATATGATTTGCAAATATTTCTCCCATTCAGTAGGTTGCCTTTTCATTTTGTTAATGGTGTCCTTTGATGTGCAGAAGCCTTTTAGTTTGAGGTAGTTCCACATACTTATTTTTGCTTTTGTTGTCTTTGTTTTTGGTGTCAAATCCAAACAATCATTGCCAAGACCCATGTCAAGGAGCTACTCGCTGTTTTCTTTTTAAAGTTTTCTGGTTGCAGGTGTTCTGTTCAAGTCTTTAGTCCATATTGAGTTAATTTTTGTGTTTGGTATAAGACAGTGGCCCAGTTTCATTCTTTTGCATGTGGCTGTCCAGTTTTCCCAACATCATTTATTGAAGACACTATCTTTTCATCATTGTATATTCTTGCGTCCTTTGCATAAATTAATTGGCCATATATGTGTGGGTTGATTTCTGGCCTCTCTATTCTGTTCTATTGATCTATGTGTCTGTTTTTATGCCAGTACCATATTGTTGTGATTATTATAGCTTCATAATGTAGTCTAAAGTCAGGAAGCAAATGTCTCCACCTTTGTTCTTTGTATTTTTGTTGTTGTTGTAATCATATTAATTGGTGTCTTCCGATGTAGAGGTTGAAGTCCAAAGTATAAGTTAGGAAAGGAGAGAGTGACAAAATATTCTTTCCCTCATTCATTCCTTCATCCAGCAAATATATAGGGAATGTTTATGTGTATATTTTTAGGACCTGAGATACACAAGTAAAAAATCCAGGGAATCCTCTACTCTCATGGCACATTGGTTCTGGGGAGATATACATATGCACATACAGATAAATTAATTTAAAAAGTGGTTGCAAATGGTGGTAAGAGCTATAGAGAAAATGGGGAAAGGAGGTTGCTGCTTTATATAGGTAATTCAGTGAAGGCCTCTTTGAGGAGGTGACATCTGAGCAGTGGTTTGAGTCAACTCATTCCTGGATAACGGAAGAGAGACAGAACTGTAAAGATCTAAGCAGAAGGAAATAATAATGATAACAGCCCTAGAGCAGAATGAACTTAATGTGCTTGAGGAACAACAAGCAAACCAGGGCCGATGGAGCCTAGTAAGGAAGAAGGAGGGTAGAAGGCAATGAAGTGTGAGATGCAACAGAGACCAGAACATGTAAGATTTGGTAGTGCTGGCAAGGAGTCTGTGTTTTCATTCAAGTGAGAGGGATGCTATTGGGGTTTTGGAGCAGGAGGTTTATTTACATTTGAAAAAGATTGCTCTGCCTATGGTATGACAGGTAGATGCTAGGGTAGAAAGAATGGAAGGTGGGAGGCAGAGAGTTTTAGTTCAATCCAGAAAAATAAAAATTTTTTGCATATAAAGTTAACAGGCATTTGAAAGAAGAGACGGGGAGGAGATCAATCGAGGAAAGGAAGACTGAGCAATTAGTCAGGAGATTGGAACTCCTGGAGAAAAATATCTTTTGAGAAATAGTAACTAGTGAGATATCTGTTGTCAGTAGGTCTGAGACCTTTTAAAACAAGGCAGTCCAGTAGTCAGTTTTAAGTTATCTGTGGTTCAAGGATGTATGCTTCCTCTACTACCCCAAGCCTTATTTAAAACTTGCTGCACATACTGTACTGCATTGGTGGTACTTTGAAGATAAAAAGGAATCAGGGTGGTGTCCAATATAAGACCACACAGTATAGGATAAGGAGAGTATACAGAATATGGCAAGATGACTCGCTCGATAAACTAATCCAATGGATTCAAGAGTATGAAACCATCAGGGATGAACAAAAATGGAAACTCCTCCAAGATTCGCAGGAGGAATTTGTGTAAACCTTGGCTTTCCCAGGACATAGGTGATGGTGGTTTGAGCCGACTCATTTGAAGCCTGAAGGGCAGGGTGACCTAGCTGATTCCAGGTCACACATGTAACTAAAGAACGAAGAGACAGAATACAGTTTTATGGTGTGATTAGGTCAATAGCATAAATATTTAGGCTCATCTTTCCCAATCAGATGTTTTTCCCAGCAGTTGCTTCTATTAATAATTCATTTATGTTTTCATTTGACAAATATATACTCAGCACCTGCTCTGTGCCAGATACTGTATTTGAGAGCTGAAGATATGGCAAGAAACAGCATATAAAACATAACAGCCATGCCAGTTGGTAACTTGATGCCACTCCAGCCTTCAGAATAGCTAGACTCTGGCCCAGTGAAACACAAGGACACCCATACTGGGGTGTGTAGGGGAAAGAACCTGCATTCCTCTTCTGTAGGAACTTCTTGTCTCCTTCATGTGGGGAGCCATTAGCTCCTCAAAACAAACTTAGCTATTATCATTAATCCTGCACATAATTTATCTTTTCCTTAACTCTTTGATTTCCCTTACTATGTCTTATGTGAACCAATTTCTAAAATAGTTTCCTTACATAGTCAGATCTTTTGTAATTTACTCTGATACACAGCTTGCAATAACAAAATTTTTGGTGTATGATTACACTATTTCCTGAAAAGGTCAAAATCTGTTCTAGAACAGAATATTTTCTAATCATTTATTTATTTATTTTTAAAGATTTTATTTATTTATTTGACAGAGAGAGATCACAAGTAGGCAGAGAGGCAGACAGAGAGAGAGGGGGAAGCAGGCTCCCCGCTGAGCAGAGAGCCCGATGTGGGGCTCGATCCCAGGACCCTGAGATCATGACCTGAGCCGAAGGCAGAGGCTTTAACCCACTGAGCCACCCAGTGGGTTTAGTGGGTGCCAGAAAATACTGGCACCCCAGTATTTTCTAAACATTTAAACAGAAAAAATAAAGGCAGTGTAACAAACACTTTGGAAAATTGTTTGGCAGTGTCGGTCAAAGTTGAATAGACACTAGTAATTTTACTCTCAGTATATACTCAGCAGATACAAAGAGTACTATTTGTATTATTTCATTTACATAAAGCTTGAAAATTCAGAAAGCTCAGGAGACTGACTACTTGGGGTGTTAGAACGACCAGAAGGGAATAAGAAAGAGTTTTGGGAGCTGGTCATATTCTGTTTCTTTACCTGGGTGCTGGTTTCCTGGATATGTTCACATTGTAAAAATTCTTTGAGATGTATATTTAAGATTTATATACTTATCTTTCTGAATATTATATTTGAATGAAAAGGGCTTTTTTAGGTTTAAATTCAATCAGCCACCATACAGTACATTATTAATTTCAGATGTAGAGTTCAGTAATTCATCACTTGCACAAAACATCCCGTTCATCACATCACGTGGCCTCCTTAATGTCTGTCACGCAGTTTACTTTAAAAAGTAGATGTAACTTTGCCTTCAGGAAGAGGCAAAACTCTAAAGACAGGAAAGAGATCCATGCTTGCCAGGTACTGGGAGGTGACAGAAGGGACTGACCGTAAAGAGGAGCAGGGACCTTTGGAAGGTAGTGGAGTGGTGTTGGAAATACAATGTATTTTTATTACAAAAATGTATATGTTAATGAAAATTCATAAATCTGCTGGTCTATAATAGCAAATTTTGCTATATACAAATTATATATTAATAAACTTTATTTTTAAAAAAGTAGGTGTAAATGCATTTTTCTCCCTGGAGTTCATAATTCACTATTTTGAAATACTGTGGATTCTCAATGAATATTTGGTGATGATCGCTGTCATTTTAATTACAACTTTTCCTTTTATCATCCTCCTTGGGGGATAATTTTTCAGCAAATGTATGTTGGAAATTCTTAAAAAAGAGAAAAAAACTAACCAAGCAAAATGGTTCTAATCCAGCATAACATTTAACTATTATTACAAAAAAGGATATGTATCACTGAACTCTCATGCACACAGAATTTGGAAGTTCTATTGAGCTAGACCTTTGTTTTTATTTTTTCGGAATTAAAATTTCAAGCTTATATCCTTCCACATGATTGTCCTTTGCTAGTTATCTATAAATATAGAAGATAGTTTTCTCTCAAGTATTTCTTGAATTTATTCTATCATCTGATCTCAGCTCTCCTTGCTCTGGGGCAGGTTCTAATTATCCTTTCCTAGACTACGGAAACAGCCCGATATTTGGTCACAACCTGACCCCAGTCCTGCTCCCTGAAAACAACCCTTATCTAGCCTCCATAGTGACCCGTCTTACAACAACCTGATTATTATATTCCTTTCCTTCAAACCGTCTCAGTCAATGGAACCTCCATCCTTAGAGTTCTCTTGCCAAACATTTTAATTTCGCCTTTGACTTTTTTCTTTTTATGTGTCAGGAAAATCCAATTAACTCTCTTTTCAAAACATAATCCAAATCTGCTCGTTTAATGTCACCAACATTACTACCATCTCTGTCAGAGCACCGTCTTTTCTTGCCTAGACTGTTTATTGAAAGACCTGCAAACTAATCTCCTTGCTGCCATTCTGGCCTCTCTACAGTCTTGATGTAACATCTTGATGGTGCATCTTGATGCAGCAGCAGAGTGATTTAAACACACACACACACACACACACATCAGTTTATGAATCTTCTGTGCCTCATACCCTCCAGTGGCCCACTTTAACTCCAGAGGAAGATCTGAAGATCTTTTGTATCCCTATAAGAACTTTGCCCCCTGTTAGCCCTCTGACTTTATCTCCTGCATACTCTATGGTTTCTGTGGTGTCCTATGAACACATGAGGCACGCTCCCTACTTAGGTCTTTCCCATTGGCTATTTCCTCTACCTGGAATACTCTTTTTCAGATATCCATAAACCTCATTCCATTACTTACTTCCAGGGTTTGGTAAGACGTACCTGCACAGGCTGACTTACTCTGAAGACCTGTTGGGTGGTGAAGGAAGAAAAACCGAAAGTGGCAGGAGTGGAGGGGAGGGATAGACAGGGTTTCTGCTTTCAGGGAATTAGAGTATCTTGAGCATTTCAGACAATAAATAGATAATTGCAATATAATATAATAAATGCTATGAAAGAATTAAAAAGTATAATTCCACACTTAGGAGAAAGGCAGGAGTAGGACATAAAAATCTGAAAGTAAATTGCATGTAGAAGGCTATTTATGAGAATATAGAAAATGAGAAGAGAGGAGGATTCAGGATAGAACATGAAGGAACAGTCAAAAATATAATTGAAAATTCAGGCAGGAACCTTACTCAGGAAGCCATTACATATAGACTTTCAAGAATAAGGGGGCTGATCTGAATATAAGTATCAGAGTTGATAATTAGCTCACTAATGACCTTGATGTATAACATTTCAAGGGAGTAGTAAAGAAATTAAACAGTTAGCAGTGCATTAGGGTCTGGATGAGGTCATAGGAATGAAATTGGTGGGTGTGATCTATATAAAAAAATTCAAGAAGTTTGTCAAGAAGGGAAGAAGGAAGGTGGAATGAATAAAGAGGAATTTAATCTTTATACAAGGAAATGGTGTAAAGAGAGGGGAAAATTTTTTGAGAAAATCTCTATGTGATTGAAGAGGTGTTCTCCTTAAAGGAAATACCCTAGGGTTATAGAGTGCTAAGATACCTGGAGAAAAACAGGCAAATGAGAAGGTAGATAGCTACATTCAGGAAAATGAAACCAGCCTGGCTGTATAGGAAACATAGGAATGGATGACTATACCCAACTACCCTCTTGAATTGTACAAAGGAAAAGTAAAAATAAAGAATGACTATATTGAGGGAGCCAAGAAGTATTTTCAGAGTGTGTCTTATAATCAACAATATATTAGGGGCGCCTGGGTGGCTTAGTGGGTTAAAGCCTCTGCCTTCAGCTCAGGTCATGATCTTAGGGTCCTGGGATCGAGCCCTGCATCGGGCTTTCTGTTCAGTGGGGAGCCTGCTTCCCCCCCTCTCTCTGCCTGCCTCTCTGCCTTCTTGTGATCTCTCTCTCTGTCAAATAAATAAATAAAATCTTTTAAAAAAAAACCAATATATTAGTAACTGAGAATGATTTTCCTTTTGGAAGTGGCCAGTATTGGGGGAGGACATAAGTTCCATTTTCCAGAATGGTCACATTTACTATTTTAGGGACTTTAATCATATCAACTCTTTGGCTTTATCTACCAAATTGAAGATTTCTAATTTGTAAAAATATATCATAATTTGGAAACCACTACAACTCCATAATAATTTAAATTTTATTTTTTTGAGTCTTTTCTCATACTTTCATCTATCTGTATTGAGGTTTGGTGACTTAGCTACTTTAGTACAAGGCAATAATTATAGTTTCTCTATTATTTGAACATTCCATTTAAGGATTTCATGAGTCTACAACAGCACTAATGCCTCTGAGAATATTTAACAAGGCTATTGAAGCTCCCTCCCAGGTAGAAATTGATACATCAGAATCATCATGGCAGTGATGAAGTGGTTCTTTTTCTTTCTTTCTTTCTTTTTTATTTTTATTTTTCTTTATTATTTGTTTCAGGAGTACAGGTCTGTGAGTCGTCAGTCTTACACTGACGACTTTCACAGCACTCACCATAGCACATACCCTCCCCAGTGTCCATCACCCGGCTACCCTACTCCTCCCCTCCCCCTCCAGCAGTCCTCAGTTTGTTTCCTGAAGAGGCTTATGGTTTGTCTCCCTCCCCAGTCCCATTTTGTTTCATTTTTCCCTCCCCTCCTCCCACAAACCCCTGCCCTGCTTTTCAAATCCCTCATATCAGAGAGATCATATGATAATTGTCTTTCTCTGATTGACTTATTTCTCTTAGCAAATACCTTCTAGTTCCATCCATGTCATTGCAAATGGCAAGATTTTGGGGTTTTTTGATGGCTGCATAGTATTCCATTGTATATTTTATATATATATACCGCATCTTCTTTATCCATTCGTCTGTTGATGGACATCTAGGTTCTTTCCATAGTTTCACTGTTGTGGACATTGTTGCTATAAACATTCGGTGCATGTGCCCCTTTGGATATCTTTAGGGTAAATATCCAGTAGTGTGATTACTGGGTCATAGGGTAGCTCTATTTTCAACTTTTTGAGGAACCTCCATACTGTTTTCCAGAGTGGCTGCATCAGCTTGCGTTCCCACCAACAATGCAGGAGGGCTCCCCTTTCTCCACATCCTCGCCAACATCTGTTGTTTCCTGACTTGTAAATTTTAGCCATTCTGACTAGTGTGAGGTGGTATCTCACTGTGGTTTTGATTTATAGTTACCTGATGCAAGTGATTTGGAGCACTTTTTCATGTTGGCCATTTGGATGTCTTCTTTGTAGAAATGTCTGTTCATGTCTTCTGCCCATTTCTTGATTGGATTATTTGTTCTTTGGGTATTGAGTTTGATAAGTTCTTTATAGATTTTGGATACTAGCCCTTTATCTGATAGGTCATGTGCAAATATCTTCTCTCATTCTATTGGTTGTCTTTTGGTTTTGTTGACTGTTTCCTTTGCTGTGCAAAAGTTTTTTATTTTGATGAAATCCCAATAGTTCATTTTTGCCCTTGCTTCCCTTGACTTTGGTGATGTTTCTAGGAAGAAGTTGCTGTGGCCGAGGTCAAGAGGTTGCTGCCTGTGTTCTCCTCAAGAATTTTGATGGATTCCTGTCTCACACTGAGGTCTTTCATCCATTTTGAGTCTATTTTTGTGTGTGGTGTAAGGAAATGGTCCAGTTTCATTCTTTTGGATGTGGCTGTCCAATTTTCCCAACACCATTTGTTGAAGAGACTGTCTTTCTTCCATTGGACAGTCTTTCCTGCTTCATCAAAGATTAGTTGACCATAGAGTTGAGGGTCCATTTCTGGGCTCTTTATTCTGTTCCATTGATCTATGTGTCTGTTTTTGTGCCAGTACCATACTGTCTTGATGATTACAGTTTTGTAATAGAGCTTGAAGTCTGGAATTGTGATCCTGCCAACTTTGGTTTTCTTTTTCAACATTCCTCTGGCTATTCGTGGTCTTTTTTAGTTCCATATAAATTTTAGGATTATTTGTTCCATTTCTTTGAAAAAAGCTGATGATATTTTGATACGGATTGCATTAAATGTGTAGATTGCTCTAGGTAGCATAGACATTTTTCACAGTATTTTTCTTCCAATCCATAAGCATAGAACGTTTTTCCATTTCTTTGTGTTTTCCTTAATTTCTCTCATGAGTACTTGATAGTTTTCTGAGTATGGATTCTTTTTCTCTTTGGTTAGGTTTATTCCTAGTTATCTTATGGTTTTGGTTACAATTGTAAATGGGATCGACACCTTAATTTCTCTTTCTTCTGTCTTGTTGTTAGTATATAGAATTGCAACTGATTTCAGTGCATTGATTTTATATCCTAACACTTTACTGAATTCCTGTATGAGTTTTGTCAGTTTTGGAGTGGAGTCTTTTTGGGTTTTCCACATAAATTATTATATCATCTGCAAAGAGTAAGAGTTTGACTTCTTCTTTGCTGATTCGGATACCTTTTATTTCTTTTTGTTGTCTGATTGCTGAGGCTAGGACTTCTAGTACTGTGTTGAATAGCAATGGAGATGGTGGACATCCCTGCCATGTTCCTGATCTTAGGGGAAAAGATCTCAGTTTTCCCCACTGAGAATGATGTTTGCTGTGGGTTTTTCATAGATGGCTTCTATGATATTGAGGAATATACTCTCTATCCCTACACTGTAAAGAGTTTTGATCAAGAAAGGGTGCTGTATTTTGTAAATGCTTTTTCATCATCTATTGAGAGTATCATATGGTTCTTGTTCTTTCTTTTATTAATGTATTGTATCACATTCATTGATTTGCAGATGTTGAACCAACCTTGCAGCCCAGGAATAAATCCTACTTGGTTGTGGTGAATAATCCTTTTAATGTACTGTTGGATCCTATTGGCTAGTATTTTGGTGAGAATTTTTACATCCATGTTCATCAGGGATATTGGTCTGTAATTCTCTTTTTTGATGAGGTCTTTGTCTGGTTTTGGATCAAGGTAATGCCGGCCTCATAAAATGAATTTGGAAGTTTTTCTTCCATTGTATTTGTTGGAAGAGTTTCAGGAGAAATGGTATTAATTCTTTAAATGGTTGGTAGAATTTCCCTGGGAAGCCATCTGGCCCTGGGCTCTTGTTTTTTTTGATTTTTGATTTTTTGATTTTTGATTACTGCTTCAGTCTCCTTACTGGTTATGGGTCTGTTCAGGTTTTCTATTTCTTCCTGGCTCAGTTTTGGTGATAGCCACCCAGGTGCCCCATGATGAAGTGATTCTTAAATTCAACTGATTTCAGATACTTTCTTTACTCACTTCCTACCCTTTAAGACTTGTATTAACTTGGTTTAAACTAAGGGCTAAATTTGGTTTAATTTGCAGAACTAAAAAAATTTCTGTTCAAAGTGTGTCTAATAATATTACTGAAAGAGGGGAAGCAAATTACACTCAAACTTCCTTTTGAATTTTTCAGCCATGACCTTAGAAATCATGGAGAAAACCATAACACTGTATATTACTTGTCATTATACGCTATTACATGTTATTACAGGACATTTATTATTTTATATGATGTGTGATGATTAATGAGGTTTCTCTCTATAAAATTAGAAAGCCGACCTGTGTTTTTGGTAATTCCATCCTTGCGTTTGGTACTGTTTCATACCACATTTCATTTAATAAATGCTTCAAAAATATGGAATCAAGTTAGGAATTAGAGGGCGGACTCTCAGACTTTTTGCTAAACCCCTAACTATTAAATCTAGGTACAGAACCATAAAAAGAAAACAGTTAAAGGTGAAGATGTATGTAATAAAACTATCTCTTTTTTGCACATTACATGTTCCAGGAATGGATTCTAGCATTGCCCCACTTCTGATGGCCTTGTTAGCTAGTGGTCTGTAGTCCCACCATGGTAGTGACAGAAGGACTTTCCAAGCACACTGCCATGTGCTGCTATATAATGAGGGCCCTGTTGACCTGATGGCTGCATCTGTGGTGGATAAATACAAGAGGATCCTCTCTGTAGGTAAGTTGGATGAGGCAGCCCCAAGTGGGAGAGCATAAATGGATGTGATTCCTTCTGGTGCACAATTGTCTCACCAGACAAAGAGAAATTGTCACCAGACAATGATAAGAGTGACAGATCCTGTGGCCCAGGGAGTGGGTGAAGGGAGTCTAGTGGTGTATGTAGGCTGCCTCAACTCCATGTAGCTCCAGGGCTCTAGTGATTGAAAGGTTCTTGGGGAAGCTGGGTGCTATTGTGTTGAGTAAACAGCCATAGGATCCTTTCATGAAAAGTCCCACATTCCAGCTTGTTATAGATTGAATTGTGTCACATACCAAACCACCCCTCCCCCCCAATCGTATGTTGAAGTCCTAAACTTTCACACCTCAAGTCTTTAAGTCTTTATCCTATCTATAACAATAGTGTCTTACAGAAGTAATCAAGTTCAAGTGAGGTCATTAGGGTAGACTCTAATCCAATATGACTGGTAACCTTATAAAAATAGGAAATGTGGACATAGAGATAATGTAGAGGGAAGACCATGTAAAGAGAGAGAGAAGACAGCCACTGACAAGCCAAGGAAAAAGACCTGAAACAGGTCCTCCCTCACAGCCCTTAGAAGGAACCAATCCTCTTGACATCCTGATTTCTGACTTCTAGTCTCCAGAACTGTGAGACAATACATTTCTGTTGTTTAAGCCACCCAGTTTGTGGTAATTTGTTATGGCAGCCAATATGCAGCTATCCTGACATTTTGTTTCTTCATCCCCCTTCAGTCAGCCCTCTTCCTTCCTGGTTTACTAGCTACACAACTTCCCTTCACAAGTCATTTCTATTTTCATGTCCACTGGAGGACTTGTTCTTCCTCCCAAGGCTTCATCTCAAATTGTTTCTGTGCTAGGGACCCACCCTTTGCCCCCTAAAGATCTCTACTTCTGCAATTCAGTAACCAAAAAGCAGAATCCCTTTTCTTTAGTGTTTTGTGATCCCATCTCTTTATTTTTTTTTAATGATTTTTATTTATTTGTCAGGGAGAGAGAAAGCACAAGCAAGGGTAGTGACAGGCAGAACAGGCAGAGGAAGAAGCAGCCTTCACGCTGAGCAAGAGCCCAATACAGCACTCCATCCCAGGACCCTGGGATCATGACCTGAGCCAAAGGCAGGCGATTAACCAACTAAGCCACCCAGGTGTCCCTCACATCTCTTCTTTAAACAGTGAATGTGAGTCAACTGAGAAGACGCAGGGGTGAGGATGTAAAAGAAAATAGCAGGGAAAAAAACCCCAAAGCCTTAATTTATATTTCAATAACATCATCTTGCTGCCTATATGTAGATAGAGATTCATCAATATAGTTGCCCCGGAATGGGCCTCTGTGTTCTCTGTCCACATACCAGTGTCTCTTTAACCTCAGACAAGAAGAGTGAAACAAGAAAGTAGGATAGAAAGTGAAAGAAATGACCAAGTTGGAAAGACCTGAATGTTTTCAGTATAAACCTTGTTGTCAGCCTATGACAGCAGCACCATTGTAGACAGGAAAACAATCTTCGGTATCTCAGTTCACACTCACTGGGAGTTTCCAGTGCACCACCAAGGGGTTTCAGCCTTGTGGGTCTAGGAGTGAAGTATTTATATGATAGAATAGGAAAGACCAAGATGAGTCCCTCTTAACCTCAGAGAACTGGCATAAATGGAAACAGAATCAAGAGAACCAGGAATTATGTTCAGTTGTAAAGCATGTAATGCAGTGACTCAGGACGAGCACCCAATAAATGTCAGTTGGTATTATTATTACCATATTTCATTAACTCTGAGATGCACTTTTAAATATTTTCTCTAATATTTTAAAGAAATACCAAACATAATGTCATTTCACCTGGAAATACATTTAGAATGCATTTCAAACTTGATTTTTAAAAAGCATTAAACACTCATGGAGATTTTCTGATTGTTTCAATTTTTCAATTTTCTTAACCAGAAAAGAATTTCAACAGACTCCCTTCACCATATCTATCCATATACTCACCATCTGGACCATATACTCAGCCTCTTGCCTGTCACTATCATCAAATTCACCATGTTTCCCTCAAATCCAATGCCCCACTTTTGCTCTAGTTCCATTTCCTCTTATCCAAAGGATATCACTCTAGAAATTCTTCATTTTTCTCTCTTGCATCATTCCCATTCCATTGAATCATTCCATCAGCAAACATGCATGCTGTTCTGTCTTGCGATTTTAAGCTTTCTGTTGGCCATACTCTTCCTTCCAATTAGGGCTCATTCCTTCTTCCTTTTGCAGCAAAACTCTTTGGAAGAGTTATAAAGCATACTTCTATTCCCCCTAGCATTTTTTTAACAGTTTGGAAATCAGAGCACTCATGAAATAAAAACACACAATCACTGACATGCCTAGCAATGATTAGTGAACAACAGAGAAAACTTATAGCTGCTTCTGCTGGCCTTGTCATGAGTTTGGAAAGCTCTAGTCGAACAATACTGGTTCAGAAAACAGGCCCTGGAGTCTGAGTGGATTCAAATCCTAGTTCTTCCAGTTGCTAGCTGTGTGATCATGGACAGGACTAATTTTTAACCCTCTAAGTTTTAGTTTACTCAACTATAAAATAGGAGAAGAGAACAATTACCTATGCATTAAATTTGTTATGTGAATTAAATCAGGTAATACATGTTAAGTGCTTAGCAAAGTGCCCATGACATGGTACTCAATAGAGTAGCTTTCATCCTCATCATCATATGTCATCTTATGTGCACATGTAAAAACATACACAATGATTCATGGTGGACCATACCAGAATAACCACATAAAAGATTTATTCACATTAAATAACAGACAGGGCAACATTTTACCCTTTGCCCCATCTTCTCTTGGTGAACATACCTGTCATTCAGTTGTGACACAGCCATAGTGTTATCAGCCTAGCAATAACACCAGAATATTATAAACGGCAAGGTTTCTTCATGGTCTTCAGCAATCTATTGAAAATTAAAATGTAATTAGTGGGACAAAACAATGGTTTGCATCTTTTAATTACTGTTCTATTTTTTGACAGAATGTTTTAATTATTGTTTTCTTTTCTTTTCCCTTCTGTTTCTATTGATTTGTTGCCAGTTTAATTGTGCCACTAGGACCTCCCAGTTCTCAATGAGTTGGCCTCAGGGGATTCTGTCTGCTTCATTGTTTTAAAGTAAACCAGATCCCTAAATACCTACAAAACAAAATCAGAATTTGAAGCCATCTTATGAGGGAAAACTAGGAGGAATAAACAATAAAGCATAAGATTCAAGGTATAGAGGGGAAATTCAAAAGAGGCATAGTTACTGACTTTAGGTCTAGAGGAATGATTATTAATAAAGGTGCTATAGACTTACCTATTTAAGGCATTAAAGCAGAGGAGCAACAAAATAACAGCATTTAAAAACCTTTTCTTTGGGCTTACCACCCAAATTATTTCTTCCAGTAATGTCAGATAACTTGTATTCTGATGAGTATAGCCTACAGATGGGCGATCAGTGTGAAGTACATTAGTGAAGTCTAATCAATCAATGACTTAGTATTCTCCATTGATTCTTAGTTTATTGAAAATTTCCAGTTGCCTTTAAAGTGCAAATTTAGTGAAAGAATTTCAAAATGGCAGTAAAAGATAAAGAAGAAAACTGAGCCTGGGTGGCTCAGTTGTTAAGCATCTGCCTTCGGCTCAGGTCATGATCCCAGGGTCCTGGAATCGAGCCCCGTGTATGGCTCCCTGCTCAGCAGGGAGCCTGCTCTCCCTCTCCCACTCCCCCTTGCTTGTGTTCCCTCTCTCGCTGTGTTTCTCTCTGTCAAATAAATAAAAATCTTTAAAAAAAAAAAAGAAATCAATTAATGTTTGTTTTTGTGACTAGTTGGCATAGTAAGCAAAGAAACAAATAAGGAAAGAAACAAGATCAATTGGCCTAGTAATCAAATAGCGAATGGCCTGTAAACACCACCATGAATGATGACAGCGTTTTCTCAGACAGACTTGGATGGGAGTGTTGGCTCCACCACCATGTAGACCTTGAGTAAATTACTTGACTTTCTGACTCTTTATTTTGCTATCTGAAAATGAGGACAATGTTAGAACCTTCCTTATAGGGTTGATGTGAAGAATTAAATGAGAAAATGCATATAAACCATATGGTTAAGTGCTCAGTCCATGTCGTTAAAATAGTACCAGAAAGCCAAGATCCAATACAGAGCCTCTTCAGTGAGTATATACATAAATCCTTCCCTCTAAAGGAAGCAAAAAACAAATATCTAGAATATCGTGGAGTGATCTGGCTGGGAGCATTAGCTGGGATTTGTTGTCTCTTTGTCTAAGTGTGTTCTCTTTTCCACTCATGGAATAAACGGCATCCTGGAACCACTGCCATGGCCAAAAGTTGGAATATGACCATTGAGCAGGTCCTAGTGTCATACCAGTGGTTTCTGAGAATTTTAGCTTGATGAGGATCTTGAAACAATGGTAATACAGTGACTTTCAACTGTTTTTCCCCATTACCCAGAGTAAGACACCAGGATTTGTCACATATACACATACATACACACAACTGAAACAGAATGATACTTACGCTTATGAGATATCCTTTGATACTTCTCTCTTGTCCTATTCCATCTTATTTTACTTTTTTTAGCATTTCGTCTCACCAAATTGATTTTACCCCTACTGAAGGATCTCAGCACAGTATGAAAAATGTGCCGTAATGAATGCTGTTCTCTACTAGTTTCCTAAGGTCATTTTTGCTTTCTTCATTCATTTTTCCAGATCTCAGTAATTTTCTTTCCAGGTGAAGTAGGTGCTATTACATAGTAAGAGGATCGAACTGGCAGCAATGAGTTTCTAGGCCAGGTGAAAATGTTTGTTGCGGGTAGGATTTTAGGGACCTGTTGAGATAGAATAGAAGTATTGAATTTGAAAGCAGCGATGGTTCTTGTAGGATTGAGATCAGGCTATAACACCTTGCCGTTTCCCCAGAGGGTTTTGAAATATCTCGGACGCCTACTTGTGCTTCCACTTCCTGAGCATAGTCACTAACATGAAACACCTTTAGATGACTGATCTGGGGCTTTTCATTGACTCCGTCAACTCCTTGGAGTCTGGATAGCCTCTATTACTGCTCCTTGTGGTGTTCTATAAAAGTTACTTGATGAGGAGGAGAAGGAGGAATCTGCTCATTATCAGCAGCACCTCACGGCCAGAGCTGTTGAGACATGTAAGGCGAGTAAGTCTGAATGATCTCCAAAGCTGAGAGGTATCATACCTATAGGGCTCGTTGGGGAGCTGGCAACAGGGTGACAATCTCAGTGCACCGTGTGTGTTAGGATGGGCGGGACCCAGACAAACACGTGCGTCTGCTAACGAGTCATCCTCAACAGAGAAAGTCAGGTAGCATTTTTGTACAGGCTATCTCTTCAGTTAAATTATAAGTTCCTGAAAGTAGGAATAATACATTATTATTATTTTTTTAATATTCTTCTCTAGAGACGTGCACATTGTTTACACTCAGTCAATATGGATTGAATGAGCAATATGTTATGGTGGTTGCATTTTCCAGATTTGCTATTTAATTTGTTTGTCCTGCAAATACAAAATACTAGTGCCCCCAGCCCCAGAGATTGGATTGATCAAATTAGATTGAAGAAAATTTTAGAGGGACCTGCAGAAAAACTGACAGCTTGCAAATGCGCATGATGAGTTGGTGATCTATAGTCAGGGGATGCCTGAAGTCTTTCTGATGACATGAATAGAATGTGTGAAACTTGTAAGAATTCAAACAATTCATGAACCTCTAAATATCTTGGCAATTTCATTTTCAAAATTACAGAAGTGATGAGAGAAACTTGTGATGAGTTGAGCAAATTCTCTGCCAGACTTTCTTTTTTTTTTCCCTTAGCGGTACTGAAGTGACTGTAATAGGAGAATGGATTAGGATGCAAGCTGCCCATTTTGTCTCAGTTGTTTTAATATTTGAATGGTTTTCCGAAAGGACCAGTTTGCAAATGGAGTTGTCGGGGGAGGGGGGATTGGAAGTAAACTTGCCCCTGAGCTGAAACGTGATATGCCCAGTTGTAATAAAGAGCCCATTTTATGATAGAGTCACCATAAATACATGAGCCACAGGGGTTCTCATGAAAGCACCAGGGAATGAAGACGTGACTACTGGAACAGGTCTTCGGGTTTTAGTTTCCTCATTTGGTTGAGTCCACTTATCTCTAATGATTCTTTAAAGAAAAGGAAAGTACCCCTTTCATTTAGTTTCCTTCAAGCCAGAGGACAAAATGTCAAGCTTTGAAAAGGACCTCTAGGCTATAGGCTTCATTAAAAGCAAAACAAAAGCAGACACCAGCTGTCATTTCATAAGGACAACAGCGGTCATACCACCCAACGAACTGGTGACCTCACCAGTCACAGAGGTACAACACACGCCAGCAGAGATGGATCAGCTAGGGCCGATGGGCAGGTGAGAAGTAGGATCTTATTTACAACACAAATGCTGTCAAGTGCCTTGTGGCTTGAAGAATGAAAGACAAAGTGGTCATTTGAATACTGACAAACCAGAACCTGAGTTCCTTGGTAGCTGGGAGCTTGCCAGCAGGATAGGTGAGAGTAGGTGTAGGAAGTATGAAGTATAGCTGATGGAGGAGTTCCAAAAATTCATTCATCCATCAAACATACACCGAGTACCTCCTATGGGGGAGCCCAGACCCTTTCTGGATCCTTAAATGCCTTGAGCTTGGAGCTCGCTTCTTTCCCAGCTCGCTGGCCCAGCTCCCTCCAGTTTGTTCTCTAGCTTATTCCCTGCCTAATCTGCATACCACTCCAGACTCCAACTCACGGTTCAGTTTGTAGCTTAAATGTGACTTCCACAGAAAAGCCTCCTATCTCCCTACCCCCAATTTGTCTGGATTCCTCTTGTATAATATGTCATTTTTTCCCTTCCCAATACTTAACACAACCACAAATAAATAACTACCTATGGAATTATTTCTTTAAAGCCTGCCCTCCCTGCTGGGCAGAAAGCACGAAGAAGGCAAGGAAGGACAGTCCTGTCCTATTCACTGGACCCGAAGGGGGCCAGCTCAGGGCAAGATGAAGGCATTTTGAAAAACTTCCAGCCCCCTCCCCCACGGTTTGTGTCACTGAAGCTAAAAACAATATACATGTATGTGGAAATTAAAAGAACCATTTTTGGATTTTTCCATTTTCTGATAGTAAAATTCTGGACACACAGCTGTTGGTTTGCTGTATGTCTATGCAGGGACAAGTCTGTTTACCAAGGAATCTGACCTGTTATGTGATAATTTGTCCAAAGTCCCATAACTAGTCATTGGGAGAGCTAGGATTCCAACTCGGGTCTGACTGATTTTCAAGTCTGCCACCTTCCATCACACCAAGCAGGAGGAAAGGGAAGGAAAGAAGAAGAGAGGTGGGGGGAGCTGACACATAGTTTCTGCCTCAGTGAGACTGGTTGTGTACCTAATGCTGTAAATGTATACCACAAAATTTGGCTCCTTTGTAATCATCCTTTTATTCATTCATTCATCTAGCTGATAGTGACTGACTATCCATCAGGTGATAGGCACAGGGAATACGGAGGTGGGTAAACACCAGCTCACAGCTCAAGGTCCGGTGTGGGTGACACCAAGCAGACAGATGGCAATCCAATATGGCCGCTGCTTTAACAGAAGTAAGAACAAAGTCCTAAAGAAAACAATTCCGGTATTCTGGGTGTCCACTGGTAATAACACTTATTTTAGAATAATTATAGTTTCCTTTGAGGGGAAAAAAAAAAAGAAAGATAGCTTGTAGCATTATTGAGATATTCCTTGAATATACTCAATCCAAGAAATGCTTGGCTAGGTGGAGAGTCCGGTATTAGGAAAAATTCCTATTATGACAAATCCTATAGTACTAAAGAGAAACATTTAAACAGATTCTATGTTAAGATAAAGATTTTGCTTTTACTTCTCACCTAATATTACACTCACATGTGAAAATTTTGCCACTGCTTTGATTTAAAACATCATGATCCTTTTCTGTCAACATAGACAGGACTGGAAGAGATTATGCCAAACGAAATAAGTCAAGTGGAGAGAGTCAGTTATCTTATGGTCTCACTTACATGTGGTGCATAAGGAAAAACATGGAGGGCATTGTGAGAAGTAAAGGAAGGGTGAATGGGAGGAAATCAGAGGGAGAGATGAACCATGAGAGACTGTGGACTCTGAGCACAAACTCAGAGTCAAAACCAAAACTCAGGTTTTGAAGGGGAGGGGATGGAGCACAAACTTAGAGTCAAAACCAAAACTCAGGTTTTGAAGGGGAGGGGATGGATTTGGGCGAGCCTGGTGGTGGGTATTGAAGAGGGCACGTATTACGTGGAGCTCTGGGTGTGGTGCATGAACAATTAATCTTGTAACACTGAAAAAATAAAATAAAAGTATTTGGGGGAAAAATAAAAAAAATAAAAATATCTCTCAGCAAACTCGGAAAAAAAATCATGATCCATGTAAAAACAAATTTTGTCCTACCTCTTACTGGCCAAGGAATGATTTTATTTTTATTTTATTTTATTTTATTTTGTTTTGTTTTGTTTTGTTTTTTACTTTCTTTTATTAGCATATAATGTATTATTTGCTTCAGGGCCAAGGACCGATTTTAAGTGCACTCCCTGATCTACCCTCCCAATCCTGCCCTCTCTACGTACGCCAATCCCCATCTCAGCTGGTGGCGCCTTCATCGCTCCAGTGGCTTGGAGATCTTTAGCTCCTTTTTTCTCAAGCACTTCTCTCATATGATAGGAAATCTCATTCACTACACTAAAAATATTATATCCCACATTCGATCGTTTCTTACTACCTTGGTAGATGGCACATCTTTTACTTGGCTCATAATAGCCTCCTAATTGACCTCCCTACTTCTGCCCCTCCCACTCACTCACCTTCTCCAGACAGCAGAGCGAGCCTTCTAAAACCCTTGAGTGGCTTCTCATTTCACTCAGTAAAAGACAAAGAAAGGATCTGCACTGGCCTAGGAAGCCCCAGAGGATCATTCCTGTCACCTCTCTGACCTCAGCCCCCACTTACCTCCTTCACCCCACTCTTGTTTTTCCTTCAGGGGACTTTGGACAATGTCTCTCCAGACATGTAACATTTCTTGTTGTTACAGCTAGGATTGGGGTGTGTGCTACTGGCATCTAGTGGGTAGAGGCCAAAGTGTCTGTTAACCATCCCACAGAGTACTGGACAGCCCTCACCACAGGTTCACTAGCCCATCATGTCAATAGCACTGAGGTTGAGAAACTGGATTATCCACATGTCTAATCACCTTCTTCAGGTCTGGGCTGAAATGTCACTTTGTCAATGAGGCTCTTCCTGGTCCCCCTATTTAAATGTACTGCCAACATACCCCCAATCTCTGTATCCTCCTTGCCATTTGCCTTTTTCATAACACATCACCCACCAGCATACTGTATGATTTATTCTAGTTTGTTTATCTTCTCTCTGCCCAACTAAGTTATAAACTTCACCAGCGTAGGCGTATCTGTGTGCCTTGTTTACTAGGCCAGAAGAATGGCTGACAATAGTAAGCCCTCAATACATTTTGTTGTAAAAACAAATTTAATGCTTATGCATGAAAAACTTGTAGCCGGACTTTGTCATGGTGTGACTCTTTGATCCTCTCCTGCCACTCAGTATCCTCCTTAGGGATTCTTTAAACAGAAATAATCATCTTGTCAAAACTATCAGTTTGCATCATCTTTTGAGGAGTAATTTGGAATTCTGTGTTGGAGCGTTTTTTTCTGTATATGTATTTAATTATATTTGCCTTTGAAATAATTTTAAAAATATTACCAAGAAACTCCGTGCTGTTTTTCTCCAGGTATAAATAAAAGATGTGCATTCGGGCAATTTCCTTTCTTTGTATTTGGTAGGAATGCCAGGCAATATTTATTTAACAATTTCATAATTTGTCTGCTTTCTTTGACAAAGTGTTGCTAGAAAATGGCCAGTAGAGAATATTTACTGTTTTTAGACTCCAAAATAAAGAGAAGGGTAGATCCTTTATCTTACCAATGCTATTTTGTAGGTATTAATACAGATCTTAGTGTTTTGTCCTCTTCAGTTTGAGATGTCTCCAGACATAATGAACTGGTTATTTCTTCTCAGAGTTCAATAGCCGTGATTCCCAATAGGTTTTTTTTTTAACGGTATACCTTTCAGTTTTTCCTTTTTTACGCAATGGTGATTTTACATCTATTAGAAGATATTTTTTAGATGCCATCTAAATATAAATTTTTGGTACTTGGGAGTCTCTCTCTAGCCCATTCCTCCCTCGGGAGCAAAATTGATCTCTCCAGAGGGGAAAAAAAGGACCAGTATGAAAATTTTCAATAAGCATTGTTTATTCTCACAATATTGCAAATGTTTACCTTCATAGCTCATAATTCCCTTCCCCCCAACCTATTTTCATTCCCACTCAAGTTGTTCATTACACAAGGAGTCTGGGAGTCCAGTACAAGGAAACTGCGCGTTTCAAGTAAATTGCAGGTTTCCAGATGATACAAATTTGTCGTTCCGGCACACACTCTGGTTCTTCTCCTTTCTTGCAAACATGTAATATTGATTTGTGATTTAAAGACCATTTGCTCTGTATGTCTTTCTTTAACTTAATGAACAAAAATAGGGGGATCGTTGTTTTCTTTGTTCTAATGGCACAGTAAGTTTGGCTGCAACACAGGAGGAAAACTGGCAAACGGCTTTTTACTTTTAAGCATGACTTTCAAAATAAATCTTCAGGCAAATGCTTTGGAGACATCTCAACAAATCCCCTGTGATCTTTAGCTGGACTCTCAAGCTATTTTTTCCCTCTTCTCCCCCCTCCCCACCTCGCCCTTTTAAAACATCAGTAGCTGTACTGCTTTTCTATAAAACAAACAGGGCCGATTTTGGAGGGGGGAGTCAGTAATCACATCTGATTTCCATTATGATTTCTCTTTTCTGTGCTAAACAAAGAAACTGACACCAAGACAAACTCTCTTCTTACTTTCCTAAGATTTGAATGTGTCTAAACAAATGAATAGTTGATAACTTTGTTGGGCTCCCCAAATGTTCCAGAGGATAAATATGGACCATTTAAATCTTATGATCTGTCTTGATTTCTTGACTTTTATCCTCTTTCATTTATAAAGTAAATTTCCTCAACCAGGATTGGTAAGAATGCATGGATTTTCAAATATTGAAATGATTTAAAATATTGCATTATCTTGAAATCAAAAGGTCTGGGAAGGAAATCCAAGACTTTGTAGGACCGACTTTATTTGCAGAAAAAATATAGCTAGAGTGGTGACGAGGAAGTGAATCATTGGAACATACATTGTAGACATATCAATGCCTTCCTTGAACTGATAATAGACAGTATTTTCATAGGTCATCTCTTAGAGGACGAGCTATTCATTTGGTATATGCACTAAAATATTTTTACATCTTTTATACAACAGTGACATAAATATATTTTTAATACACTTGTGATCGAGTACCCCATATACGTGCACTTAGAATAGTTCTAGAGTTCCTGCATGTTTAGTTTTTCTGCAATAAACTGCAAATTATATCATGAAAATTATCATTCAACGGTAGCAGAAAGACATGAAACATTAAATCATCATGGTAGAAGAACTCTAGCATAAATTTCCAATCAGACAGTGGCAATTGTATAATTAAGAGTCACCATCAGGCTAAGGTACTCTGAAGAAGGATCTCTCTAAGCCTAAAAGACAAGAATCAAGTGGAAAGCATTCAGCTATTTGTCATAACCAGTGACCTTAACGGAAAAAACGTGACTGTAGATTGGTTCCCCAAATGGTGCGCTGTCTTAGTGATTCAGAAGGGGGAAGTACAAGTTTTAAAAATGGCTTATGCTCAGGAACAAAACTCAGGTCTCTTTTCTGTTCCTGTAGTGATATATGCCAAAAAATAGGAGTTGGTTCTCAGTCTGATCTGTCCACAGATGCATGGTTTCTTTCTTTAACCAGCTGTAGCAAATTGCATGAGGGCCGCCTCTTGTGCCGAACATGAAAAGGAAACCTGTAATTTATTGCAACAGACCGTACCATTTCTGCTGTACGACTGCCTTTTCTGTCATGTCAATGAGTGGATTTCTCATGGTACATTGGCAGCTCAGAGACTGGAAAACAGTATTAGCTGGGGAGAGAGAGAAAGAGAAGAGAGAGAAAAGGGTTTCAGAATCCCTTCATGTATTTTACACAGAGCTCAATAAAAGAATAAACTGGAAACAGAATTTCCCTTTGCAATCAGCCAGAGGAGATTTTGGGGGGGGGGTGCTATTGTTTACACACAGCTCTTTGAATCAACTCCACTGACTTACCAAGATACAAGTACAGTGTTACATGTGACATTCAGCATAGGAGTGGTTTCCATTGAGCAACCATCCTGAAATACCCAAAGAAATGGCCAAGGAGATGGCTCACTGTAAATAGAATAGGGCGCCCTACTTGCCCCCATCCTCCCCACAGACCTGCATGCTTTCAAGGGGCTCAAGAGTTCGATGAGGTATAAAACAGGCACGAAATAATTGGGCCAGATTATTATAAACCGAATCTGCCCATCAAGGTGTTTACTAGAAATTTAGTTCCTAATGAACTAGACTCCACCCTGCCTTAAGGCCCACTTGTCAATGCTTGTCAAAGTGGTGCCCTTCTTTTGTTGAGTGGAAATCCAAATTAAAAGACATGCTATTTTGCAGCAATGGAAAAAAACAAGTTGAGAAAGTGCCATGTATGTTTTCCAGTTGACTCATGGCCCCCTCAATAGTCCTTTTGTGTGAGGGTGGTAAGTTTTCCCTTGACGGTCTGACAAATGTGAAGAAGGGAGCCCCAGAATGCTAATTCCCAGAGAGCTGGGTGGAAACTCCACAAGGGTCTCCAAATGGAGCTGTTCTCATTATGTTGGGTGCATTTGGTACCTGGAGCCACACAGTTGGGTGATTTACATGTGCCTCCTCCCCAATCTAATAGTTTGGGAAAGATTCTAATTAAGCATAGAATTTCTAAGGAAGCCCTGTCATCTGCCTTTCTGCTATGATTGGCCTTCCAGATCCTCCCTGAGGTCATTTCCAATCCAATCCATCAATTCCAACTAAGATGCTTCTTAGTATGACTTGAATCATTGAAAAATACCCAAGTTTGCTTGTGTGACTTCAAGAAACAAATCCTGTTACAGTTTTTGTTCCTGTACATTGTTAGGCAATGATTTCACTGAGGAAATTAGTCAGTGATATCCATCTAAATAATTAAGAAATAACTGAACAACATATTAAAATATCTTAAAAAGAAAATGCCAGTTGAACCATGCGTAAATCCACAAACAAATCAAATATATATGTGTGTATATACCTGTGTGTGTGTATGTGTGTGTGTGTGTGTGCACACACACACATACATTACAATCTAGGAATCAGTGATATATAATCAGATTAATATTTACTAACTGGAAAAATATTATGCTATTGTGTTCATCCCAATCACATGATGTCTATTTTTCATCCTTTGTGGAAATAAGGAGTGTAAGGGACTTTTCAAAAACCTCAAAAAGTGAATAGTAACCAGTTTTCCAACCGCAGCCCTCACAAATAAACTTCCGTTTTTGGTTTCTTATACTAGTTTTCCATAGGGAAGTTGTTCCTCCCCTTCCACGGGAAAAAAAGGGATCCATAATACAAAATCAGACAACCATCTCTGTCTATGACAATACATAACTTAGGGTTACATAAAGTCTGGAACTGTTATAACAGTACTAAATTATCTTTATTTTCAAACTATTTTCCCAAGACACTCACTGTTTTTGCATTAGAAAACTTAAATAGAGAATACACTATACTACATAGTTCTTAAAATACACCTTACAAGTAGTTTTTCCTTTTTCGAAAATTTTTTTTATTTTTGTTTTTAAAATTTAATTCCAGTATAGTTAACATATAGTGTTATATTGGTTTCAGGTGTACAATACAGTGATTCAACAATTCTATATATTACTCAGTGCTTGTCATGGTAACTGCACGCTTAAGCCCCTTCACCCATTTCACCCATCCCCCACCCACCTCCCCTCTGGTAACCATGTGTTTGTTCTCTATAGCCTTTTAAGTAGTTTTAACATTTTTTTTTTTTAAAGATTTTATTTATTTGACAGAGAGAAACACAGCGAGAGAGGGAACACAAGCAGAGGGAATGGTAGCGGGAGAAGCAGGCTCCCTGCTGAGCAGGGAGCCCGATGCGGGGCTCGATCCCAGGACCCTGGGATCTGACCTGGGCCGAAGGCAGACGCTTAACGACTGAGCCACCCAGGCGCCCCTTTTAAGTAGTTTTAAAATATATCAGATATAAATGGGTTCCCTAGGAACTTTAATTCCCAGGGAAGGTCCATTTTATTACCTCTCATATAAAAATATATCAAATATTCATTTAGTTCTTATCAACCCTGTGAAAATTAGCACTACACACTTTACTCCCAATATATGCTCAGAAAAGCTTTTCAGGAATTGCATTTAACTCAAGTCTTTATTGAACTAAATTGTACTTAATTCAAGAATGTATCTAATTGAGATTACAAATGGAATTTGTTAGTTTTCGGAGTTCTTAGGGACACTCCACATTATTGTTTGTGTTAGTACTGGGGTTCTTGAAATGGTTGTTTAGTCCAGAATTTCTTGGGCAGATAAATCCCTTAATATCCATTTACCCTCAAGGCTGAAAGAAGAAGAAATTACACCTTAACTTTAAGAAGTTACCATTGTATTTGGAAGCCTATGTTGGTTCCCTAAAATGCCTGAGAGCATAGGATGAAGTGTTAAGCTCTGAGGTGCAAGATTCAGTTGTCATGGGTCAGCAGCAGCTGTAATCAAGGAAAGGCTTCATGGAAGAAATAAATGGGTTTCTTTGTGATCAGCTGGGGTATTAGAGCCCCTATCATCACCTGAAGGTCAAAAGACCTTTGGGTCAAGATGGTTTTCCTAAGGGGTAATTTATACATGTCACATCAACTGTAGCTTTGTGAAAACTTGTGAAAGGACTATGGCTTTATATAATCAGCAGAGAGGAAAAGTAAAAAAAAGCAGAAGAAAAGAGATATTTGTTGCGCCCTTCTATGGCAGACACTAGGCTGGGAGCTTTGCTTATTTGTATTACAGCCTTAATAGTCACAATGATCCAGTAAGAGTTTATTATCCTCATTCTACACATGAAGGCACCAAGATTCAGGGTGTTTAATGATCTTAGTTATGTTCACACAGCTAATAATTGTTAAAGTCAAGGTAGGTCTCAGGAGGTCTCCCGTGATCCTAAATGGATCTCATTCCAAATCCCACACTTCTTTCTCTACAGTGTATGGCTCTTAGCCACAGGTCAACTCTGCAGACTCTCCTTAAAGAATTTTGTGGTTTGCAGTAGAGAAGAATTGTTAAGTGCATAATAAATGTAACTTAATCCATTTATTAAGTTAAATGTTAAGTAATTAAAAAGTTAAATAATTAAGTGCATCATAAATGTAACTTGATTTCTTTAGCTCAGTACAACTTTATACATAAATTGATTCATGAAATCCACCTTAGACTAAAACCCTTCTTTAGACTCTCTGTTTTGATTTTAGGTTTGGGAAGTGTAGTATCTTTCCGAAAAGAAACAACAACCCAAAAAACTTTCTAATTTGCACTAAGCAAGAGATAATGAGAGAGTATATAAAAAGAAGGCAATTTAATTATAGAAAGGTATAAGGAGAGCATCCTATGGAAAGAAGTGACCTGGCATCCAGGCTCAGCCTGGCCACTCTCTCTCCAAGTGACGTAAATCATACATTCTGACTAAGGCTTAGTCTTCTTACCCTTTTTAGTACTAACCATTTCTCCCAGCTCTTTTTCTACACTCGGTACAGAGATCTTCGGACAGGCTCAATCTGCCCACATATCCATGAGGAACTGTCGTAGAATAGCAAAAAAGTCATTTTGTTTTTAATCTCAGAAAAAAATATTACTTTAATAGATGCTGACTTTGATCAAAACTCTGATTTTAATAAGGTGAATTTCAATTGCAGATTTTGGTTTGAATTGCAATGTCCACCCACTGAGTCTTTTCTGCCTTCTAGTTTATGTGACAGAACTAAATGTTCTGTAAACTTTCATCTGACCTAGGGTGAGACGTATACCCCTGAAAGTTCCATAGTAGCTTTAGTCGATGAGGTCAGACAGTTGTATTGGGACATTGTATCGATACCACGCAAATCTGGAAACCAATAATCCCATTGGGCTGACATTTAAAGACAAGGTATTCTGTCCTGCGTGGAAAGAAAACATCAGGCAAATTTATAGCTCGAATTGACTATATTAGGCTAAGTGAGCTACAAGTGTTCAAAGTTCTCCTTGAGTTATTATTTTTGGGGTCATTCTGGGGTGATGTTCAGGCACAGCATAGGTGAAACATATACATTTTAAGTTAGACTTAAATACCTTGCACCTGCAAGTGAATCAACCTGGATAGATAAGGATCAGTGGCTACTGATGGTCACAGGTGGTGAAATGTACCATGAAGTTGGCACTCTCAGCCACCAGACAACCCTGCCCACATCAAAGTCATGAGCACACTTTGATTTCATAGCCCTTTTCATTGCCCTTTTATGTTACTGTGACAGAGGTTTCTGTGGTTAAAATCAGATAGTATATCCGCCATTCACCCGTTCAAGATAAGGTGCCCAGAACTTTAGAGTACCAGGGAGCTGGTTCTGATTTTCAATGGTCCACCCCAGTGACTTTCACCAAGATGTTGCATGAAAAGATTTTTCAGACTATACAGATTTTATGTTTGAATAAGTCATAGTCATCTTCAAGGAACATAATGTTTTTTTCTTGAACATAACCACTGTATCTCTTTGTTTCTTCCCTCCCACACCCTTCGCAATGCCACATTTTCCTTTGTGTTGCTGTGACAGACACCTGTGGCATGCTGGCTGAGTGTTTTCATGTGGTGCAGGAAACTCCCAGATTCCAAGCTGACCCTTTCTTGTAATTTTGACCCCTTTATGAAATATGCTGTTCTTGCCAGAGTCAAAACAAAGCAACACATGGAGACAAGGAACACAGGCACTGGGTCAGATTAAATGAAATGCGCTGGTGACTGATTCAGCCTCTGTTTTTTGCTCAACATGTTCCCTATTTCTTAGGGTACAAATTCAACCCTATGGCTAGACCCACCAGTTCCCCAGAGAGGGAGGCAAAGTCTTAGCTTTGGTGGCAAAAACTTGCCACCTTTCTTGTGGTGGAGTAAAAAAAAGGAACAATACTTCATTTTAACTTAATAGTAAATCCAGAAAAGAAATCTAACCATTCAGAAATTCCCACAGCTTCATCCAGTGATTCTCACACTTTTTGGATCTTTCATTTTGTTACATGATATTAAAGCTCCTAGATTTCTATCATGTTGAAAAGAAAAAGTTCATCTTTCCCAAGAAGTGTATTTATAGTATAATATGATATCAAACATTTATGGTAAGTTTTAAGGACCTCAAAATTATTCTAGAATTTTGAGGGATATGATTTATTCTGCACATCTTTTCACCAGGAAAGAAGAAAATTGGAAGAAGCATCTAATATCCAAGATTACTGTACCATTTCAAAAGTTCTCATCTGAAGACGGCAAACCCATTTAGGGCCAATTCTCTGTCATTGCTACACACCCACCTAGACAACACGTGTAGCTCTTATATGGCTGCACTAGCTGAAAACTGTCTAGTGATGTGCCATCCATCCAGAAATAGTTTATGGGCTATTCATGCCATTCTGAATTAGACTTTGATATTCTAGAATCATTGGAATATGAACTGATGCAACTGGTCTGGGAAGGATATCTTTAAGGTCAGCACAGTGCTGTGCTGTGTGACATACTGCTGACTATCTTACACAGACAGCAGATATTTATTCGGGTCAAAGACTAGAATGTGTTGGAGGGCGGGAGAGAGAGAGAGAGAGAGTGTGTGTGTGTGTGTCTATGTGTGTGTGGTGGCTGGTAGTAGCGGTGGAGTTTATAAAAATGGAAATCCTAAGTTAAATGCATGTCAGATGAATGGATAAAGAAGATGTGGTTCATATACACGTGGAATATTACTCAGCCATCAGAAAGGGTGAATACACACCATTTGTATCAATATGATTGGTACTGGAGGAGATTATGCTAAGTGAAGTAAGTCAAGCAGAGAAAGACAATTATATGATTTCACTCATATGTAGAACATAAGGAATAGTGCGGAGGACCACAGGGGAAGGGAGGATAAACTGAACGGGAAGAAATTAGAGAGGGAGATAAACCATGAGGGACTCTGGACTGTGGGAATCAAACTGAGGGTTACAGAAGGGAGGTGGGTGGACAGATGGGGTAACTGGGTGATGGGTATTAAGGAGGGCATTTGATGTGATGAGAACTGGGTGTTCTACACAACTAATGAATCACTGAACACTACATCATAAACTAATGGTATATACTCGCTAATTGAACATAATAAAAATAAAGTCACAGAAAAATGCATGTGCATGAGTGTGCGTGTGTGTACACACACACACATACACACATACACACACACACATACACACATACACACACACATACACCCTCCTAACCATCCCTGATTCCTTTAGCATCTAACCATTGCAGAATAGGGTATTTGATACCCTGTATTAGCCAAGGTAAAAGGCAAGATTTCTCAGAAGTTTTGAAGGAAACAAGAAAAATGGAACCACATCAAGTAAAGACAGTTACAGAATTATGATGTTTGATCATCAGCAAGAAGTGTTTTCAAGTAATTAAAGAAGTCAAACTCTCATATAGTATGTTAACTTCTCATCACATCTGCCCCAAACTGACTCTCCTTCCAAATAAGGGCAACACTGGAAAGAGGACACAGCGTATACCCAGCCCTCTTTGCACATAATTAAGCCTCATTCTGCCTGTGGTGACAATTTAGTAGGATATTAATTCTCAAATGAATGACTGTGGTCCTTTGGTAGGATGCTAGTAAGATCACATTGAGAGATTTTCTAAAGTGTATGTGTTCAGACCCCTCTTCATCAGAGAAGTGAATTGTATTGTTCATGTTTAATAAGATACAGTGCTGTACTCTACTATGCAAAAATTCTCATCATTTTATGTATTGTCTTATTTTTACTATTATAAATCAGAAGCAAACTTGTTTGGATGACTAATTTTAGAAGCATTCTTTGAAGAGACTTCCAAGGAATCTTAGTAATATTTAATAACTCGTTAAGAAGTGAGATTGATTGATTTTTGTCATAAGCTTCCTTGTAATAAGAACAGTCTCAGAAACCTAGTTATTGGCCATTTGCTGACTTCGAAACCAACTCTCAGCTTCCTCCATCTTTTATACTTCTGTTTTAGAGACTTTTCCTTGTTACCTACCATTTTAAAATGTTTGAATTTTTGCCTTTTTAGCATTCTACCCTTATGTGCTTTCACAAAAAAGTCTGGAAAAGTCTGGAAAGTTTAATTAAATTATGACTTTATTCAAAGACAAATAAATTTAACCCTGAATTTAAGAAAATTCAAAAAAATAAAGTATTCCTTTGTGTCAGGAAACATCTTCTTCCATCTGGTCTTTCCCATCAATATTTCTAGCTACCCGGTGCACTTTGTTACATATAATTTCTCACCTGACGTATTTTTATTTATTTGTTTATTGTATATCCCTCCCAGTCACCTCACTAGAATGTAATCTCTGTGAAAACAAGAACAGTATTTTAGTCTTGCTCTATTAAAATGATACCTGGCACACACTGGGTGTTTCGTAAGTCCTTGTTGAATACTTGAACAATTAAGCAAAAGTAAGGATAAATATTTTAAGATTCTATTTTCCTTCCCCAAAAGAGAAGCAAAGAATAACAGCTCTGGTGGCAAGTCTGTTGCTAGAGTATTAATTTTGTCTTTCCAATAATTTTAAGAATTTTTTATACTATATAGCTATGTAGGAATAAGCTTGATTTTCTAGCAAGCTAACAAAATTTCTATCTGCCATGGGATACCTGGGTGGCTCAATTGGTTAAGCATTTGCCTTTGGCTCAGGTCATGATCTTAGGATCCTGGGATCGAGTCCTGCATCGGGCTCCAGGGAGCCCGCTTCTCCCTCTGCCTGCTACTCCCCCTGCTTATGCATGCCCGCTTGCTCTCTCTAACAAATCAATAAATAAAATCTTAAAAAAATAGTAAATTAAAAAAAAACCCCAAAACTTCTACATCCAAATAACTATTATCCTTTATGGTAGTACCCTTGAGAGAACATGTATCTATTCAGATAAAGCTCACAATTTTTTGGGAATATCTCTTTGAAATCACCTTAATGGCTATTTGCCACCTGTGCAAGCAAACTGACACCACTAATTTTTTTTAAAAAAATTTATTATACAATTAATTTTGAGTAGTCAATACACTTGCATGGTTGTATTAGTTAGATTATAAATATTTGAGAGTATTTCAGATATTTTTATTAATTTCTAATTCAATCCCATAATGTTCAGAGAACATAATATGTATCATTTGGATCCTTTTTAATTTAGCTAGATTTGTTTTATAGCCCAGAATATGGTTTATCTTAACTATTCTGCTTGCCATTTTAAAATAATGTATTCTGCTGTTGGTCAGTAGAGTGTTCTACAAATGTTAATCAGGTCAATTTGGTTGACAGTGTTGATTAAATCTTCTATATTATTACTGATTTTCTGCCAGTTTGTCCTGCTGATTATTTAGGGAAGGGTCAGGTCTGGCTGTAATTGTAGATTGCTCTATTTCTTATTGCAGTCCTATCATTTTTTTCATGTATTTCAAACCATTTTAAGTGCGGAAACATTTAGAATATGTTATGTTATAAACCCCCAATACAGAGATATTTTACTTTAAACAGTTATTTTTCAAAGAGATTTAAATAATGAAGAAGTCTTTTATGTTTAGCCACATGAATACCACTTCTAATACTCACCATTCTTTTGGGTAGATTTAGATTTCTGTCTTTAATCTTTTCCTTCTGCCTGAGTGACTTTCTCGTAACATTTCCTGTTGTCCATGCCTGCCAGTTATTAATTCTTTCTGCTTTTGGATGTCTGAAATGTCTTTTTTGTGCTTTTGGTTTTGAAAAAACCTCTGGGTTTGGAATTCTACATTGCCTTTTTTTTTTTTTTTTAATTCTGTACTGTAGAGGTATTGCTCTACTATCTGCTGGCTTGCATTGTTTCTTACCATAAGACTACTTATCCAAAAAAGACTTGCTTTTAAAATTTTTTCTTTATCACTGGTTTTAAGCAATTTGATTATGATATACTTTGTAGCTTTATTTATGTTTCTTACATGTCAGGATTCTTTAATCTGTAGGTTTATCATTTCATCAAATTTTGAAAATTTCAATCATTATTTATTTAAGTTCATTTCCTACCCTCGTGCTTATTTCCATTTGGGATCCCAATTGTATGTATATTTGAATGAGAACCTGTTAATTATATTTTTTCAGACTTTTTCTCTCTGTGTTCCATTTTGAATAATTTCTATTTTATATCTTCAAGTTCACTAATCTTTCTGCAGTGTCTAATCTGTTATTAATTCCATCCAGCATATATTTCATCTCAGAAGTATATTATCCATTTCTTGAATTTTATTTGGTCTCTTCTGTGTCTCCCATGTTTCTACATAACATTCTCAAAGTTTTCTCTCGCTTCTTGAACAAAATGAATAATTTATAACTGTTTCAATCTCCTAGTCTACTAACTTTATTACCTGTATATTTTCTGGTTCCATTTCAATTGATTTACTATTCTTCTCATCATGAATCATATTTTCCTGCTTCTTTGTATGCATTGCAATTACTGATTGGGTGTTAGACATTATGAAATTAATTTTGTTATGTGCTTGATATTTTATATGCATATAATATTCTTGAGCTTTCTTCTGGGACAGTTACCTGGAAACACTGTGAATACCTTGAGGATTTTGCTTTTAAACTTTGTTAAGTGAGACTAGAGCACCATTTATCTTGGGGCTAATTTTTCTCTAATACTAAAACTCTAGCCTTCTGAGTAGTCTTCTGATGCCCCTTGAATTATGAGGCTTTCCATTCTGAATAATGGGAACAGAAACTATTCTTGGTCTTGTGTGAGCCTGAAAGAGTGTTCCCTCTAATCTTCTTGGGAAATTGTTTCTCTAGCCTTAAATAATCCCCTCACATACATTTTCTAAATATTACCCCGATGAAGACTTAAGAGGAGCCCTCTGTAGATATCCAGAGTATTCTACATCTCTGTCTCTCTTTAGATCTCTTCTTTCCAAACACAGAAACAGATTAAAAAAATAAAAAATTAAAAAACAAAACAAAACAAGCCCCTACAGTGTTAGATTGTGACTGCTTCTCTCCTATGCACTCCTGTCCTCATTCCCTGGAAATGTCCACCTAAATATTCAACTCCACAAGTCAGTATTTTTTGTTCTTGTTTTTAATTTGATGTGAGTGGACTCTTTCAAATCAGTAATGTCTCTATTTTGATTGTACGATTTTTATTCCTGCAAGAACATTTGCATTCTCCCCTCCCTTTTCCTAATTCCTTGATAAAGGATTTTGGGGTTGGGACTCAGAAAAACATAAACTTTCTAAAAAATATCAGAATGAAATTCTGACACTATCTCACAGTTTCCCTTGCAATTACACTTGACCATGTGACTAAGTATATGAATGGAAGGAAATTGTGCAACTTCATTTTGAAATTTAAAAAACCACTTGCTCGGGCCTTCCTTTATTTCTCTTCCTAGAGTTGCAGGTCTAACAAGCCAGCATAGATAATACTGGAAAGGACATCAATACAAAAAATGTCCCAGGCTGTAAGTAGACAGAACTTGAGTCCCTGGATGACCTTATGGAATCAAATTTTCCTACAATCCTGAAGTGTTCATTTCCAGAAAGTTTTACAAGAAAGAGAAAATTTTACCTTTTTTAATCCACTGTATTGGGGATTTTCTTTGATGTACCAGCATAGACCCTAACCAATATAACAGGTATATTAAGCCCATCTGTAGTTACCATTACGCCAGACAAATTTGACCTTAGTTCTGGCATAATATTTTATGATTTTTATTTTTTAAATTAAAAATTAACTACGCAGTTTACTTACTTTCTGTATGTATATACATTTTTTGGGAAAGTTTGGTTTTTTCTTTTCCACTGATTACCTTTATAACAATTTCTCACTTTTCCTTTTCTTCTCACAATTTTTGGTATCATTTCTGTTTTGTCAAAACATTTAGTTCTATTTTATATCAGTCACATGTACTAAATGTTTGTGTCCTGTCCAGCTGTCACAGTTTTCCTGGTTATCCTTTTGTTGGCTCTAGTTTATTTCTATCAGTATCCTCAGAAAGGGCTGATAGGGAATATAGTCCTTGAGTTCTTGCCAGTTGAAAGCTGTTTTTCTTCATCCTTTATACTTTCTGGTTGTGAGTTGTAGGACTAAATTTTCTTTCCTTCAGTATTTGTAAGTGGTATGAATACATTGATACAGGGAACTCAGCCCATTTTTGCTCCAAAATATCACTATAATTTAGACCATACATCCTCAGAGGTTGACATATATTATGCCGATTTACAAAATGAAAGTGAGAAAGGATAGGGAGATTATATTTTGGTTTTTGATATGTGTGTCATTGGTTTTATTTTGAATTATATGAGGACAGAACACTGCCTCAGGGAGAATGAGAAATTACAGATAATAAGAATAGAATCTATACATAGTTCAAGTGGATATATCTTTAAAGACAAAAGAAGAAAATATTTTTAATGCTATTAAACTAACCAAGGATGTAATTTAAAACCCTCATACCTTTATTGCTCAAGTGACTCTGTTTCTTCTTAGAGTAGTGATCCAAGAGGGAGGTATTGTAGACAGAGATTAAACCCTTTACCATGTTTCCTTAGTTTTGCGGAGTGGGGAATTGATGGACCACATGTATCACTTCAAGTTGCCTGCAAATTATTTGAGGTAAACTAATTAAAATGATTCTACACCTGAAATATTTGACATTGACATATATACAATTACCCATGGATAATTCAGGGTATTTATAATTAATAGCATTTGCTAAGCAATGAGGCTAAGATGGCCTGAGACAAAGTCATTTCATCATAAGTGATAAAAATTTCAACTTGTCTTTGTAAAAATCTTACATTTTTAGCCTGAACTTCAAATTTTTCACTGCCAATTTCAATACTTTGTGTTTTCTGAGAACATTTCTGTATGCAGTACTTCACTGCTCCTTTGCTTATTTATTTATTAAACAAATATTTATTAAGTACCTACTATATGTCATGCAGAGAATCAGTAGTGAACCAAAATCAGATAAAGTCCTGGTTCTCTTGGAGTTTATATTCTAGTATAGGAGATAGACAGAAAGATAGACAACCAGCCAGCCAGCCAGCCAGATACCAGATTCTTATTAAGAACAACAAGCTTGGATAGGGATAGAACTAACTGCAGGGAGGGTAGTGTTCTGCCTCAGATAAAGTGGCCAGAGAAGGTTTCTCTGAGGGAATGAGCAGGATCTCAAATGCGAGTAGCTGGAAAAATGTGAGCCTGGCAGAGAGAAGCCTAAGGGCAGATGCCCAGAAGTGCAAACATGCTTCAGTATCCTGGGAATAGCCAGGGGGCTGCACAAGCTGAGAAAGCAAATGCAGTTGGAGAGTTAGTGGTAAAAGATGGTGTGGGTGTTGGCTGTGACGATGCCATGGACCTTGGTCTATGGAAGTAATGGATTTATATCTATGGAAAGATAGTAAGAGGTTCTGAGTAGAAGAGTGACAGGCATGATTTGCATTTTTTTTAAAGATTTTATTCATTTATTTGACAGAGAGAGAAACCACAAGTAGGCAGAGAGAGAGGGAGAAGCAGGCCCTCCGCTAAGCAAAGAGCCCGATATGGGGCTTCATCCCAGGACCCTGAGATCATGACCTGAGCTGAAGGCAGAGGCTTTAACCCTTTAAGCCACCCAGGCACCCCGCATGATTTGCATTTTAAAAGAATCTCTGACTGCCTTGTGGAGAATAGGCTTTGGGGAGCATGGGTAGGAGCCTGGAAACCAGGTAGGAGGCTATTGGAGTAATCCCGGAAAGAGATAAAGGGGCTTTGGCCTAGGATAATAGAGAAAGGAGGTGCACTGAGCACTGTTCAAATAGAGGTCATATGTTGAAAGTTAAAGCCAATAAGATCTGCTGCTAGATAGAATGTACTTATATGAGAGAAAAAGAATAGTCCAGAACAATTCCACTGTTCAGCTTAATTGCATGGCTGACTGGTGGAACTGTTCACTCAGAAGGGGAATGAGGGCAAAACCTTTGGATAACAGGGTTTGAATGAGCTCAGTTATGACATATTAAAGTGAGATACCCTTTAGATACCAAAGTGGAGAGGCTGGGTAGGCAGTTTGATATACAAGCCAGGCATTCAGTAGAGGGGTCGAAACTGTAATAATCTGGGAGTTTCTTCATATACTCACTATTTAACTATAGAGCTAGACAAGGTCACACAAGATGTGAATTCAGATTAAAAAGAGAAGAGGTACATGGATTGAGCCTTGGGACCTGCCAACGTTTAGAAATAGCGAGAGGAGTAGAATCCACATAAGAAATTAAGAAGGAAAACTGGGAGGACGGTGTAATGGAAACCAAGTGAGGAAAGAATTTAGAGAAGGCAGGAGCAGTTCTTAAAAGTCTGAGCATAATCGCACTATGGCTACGAAAGGTGCTATTATTAGAGGAAGCTGGGTGATTAGTACACAGGAACCTTCTGAACTATTTTTGCAACTTCTGTGTTAGTCTAAAAGTATTTGAAAGTAGACATTTAAAAAAGAGTGAAAAGTGGTTTCAAGAAGAGGAGCAAACAAATGCTGCTGAGAAGTCCGTTGAGAAGAGGGCTTGGGGCTGAGGATTTAATGTGGCTATGTAGAACTCATGAACGATTTTGCTAAGTCAGTGTTTTTAAGAGAGAAAGATAAAAGAGAATGTCAAGACAGTGATCAGGGACAATTCTTTGGAGGAGTTTCACCGTAACAGAGAGTAGAGAAACACTATAATAGGCAGAGGTGTAAATGGGGCCAGGAAGGCATTATAAAATAAAGCTAAAAGTTGAACTTCCTACTGCTTGATCCCAACATTTTACTAGCTACCATTTCTTGTTGTGATATAGTAAATCGTTTAGTTCTGGCAGTTTTGCATTTTCTCTTTTCACTCATGAGTTTGCTTTTTTTTTTTTTTTTTTAAATTGTGATTGCCCTTTAAAATCAGTTCCTTTGGTTTCACTCTGCCATCTATCACTCGGTAGTAGTTTGCATCATTCGAAGTGTTTGTCAGTTGCTCTCTTCCACAGGCTGCATTTTTCTGCCCATGAAAATATATAACTAATTCTTCTCAGGAATTCTAGAACTCCAAGAACATCATTATGTGTATGCACACTTGGGGTTCATATTTGTGTCCGTATGTGTAAATACGTGTGTGTTTAGCGGTTATTCAACAGAATTCATGTAGGAAACATTGTGGAAGGAATGTAGCCGTGGGGGGTTATGAGAATGCAGAAAGAATGGAGCACATCAAGGGCTATGTGTTTAGTGACTGTGGACACACTGTGGCTAGTTGTGGTTGTGGCCTTTTCTGTTGCTGCTTTATCATTTTGTAGCCCAAAGGACCACAGACCCTAAATACCTCTTGTCTCCTTGAGCATCTCCTGCCAACACTTTGTAACGGAAGTCCAATAGGCATGGTAGGGGGATGCTTTTTAATCAGCAGTGCACACGACGTTTGCCCAAGTGTAGTGCAAGAAAATATGCAGAGAATCCTGTTGCTTTTCAGAGGGATTCAGCAACAACAAAAGGCAAACACTGAGTTTCACAAAGCACATTAAACAGGGCGAACAGGCCTCTAATCCAATGGTTTAATTACAGTATAGGGCATTCATTGTGGCAAACCATGCTTAGCATTTCAAACCACTCCATGTGTTTCTCAATAAAAAGGAAAGCTCACCCAAAACCCCACAATGCTTCTCACACCCTGCAAAACCAATGGTGTCATAGAATAACATTGTTTGTTTTATTCTTAAGTTCTTAAACCATCCCAATTTAACAAGAGCTGACTAAAATTTGGAAGGACTCTTTTTATACCTTTTTCGCATTTTCTACCCAGTCTGACCGTCTGTCCTTCTGCCTGCATGCTTCCCCACCCCCCTCCCATTTATTTACAGTCTTTTGGGTAGCAGTTTCAGGTGCAGGTTTCTTTCTTTCTTTCTTTCTTTCTTTTTTTTTTAAAGATTTTATTTATTTATTTGACACAGAGAGAGAGATCACAAGTAGGCAGAGAGGCAGGCAGAGAGAGAGGGGGAAGCAGACTCTCTGCTGAGCAGAGAGCCCGATGCGGGGCTCGATCCCAGGACCCTGAGATCATGACCTGGGCCGAAGGCAGAGGCTTTAACCCACTGAGCCACCCAGGTGCCCCTGGTGCAGGTTTCTAAGCTATAATTACTTCACCAGTTAAGATCATCATCAGTCCAGTCAAAGCCTCTGCAAATTATGACATTTTAAAAATATCCCCCTTTACAGGCAGCCGCTCTTGTGTACTCTGCGTCCTTGGGTGTGCATACAAACTTTAAGGACATTTTGTGTATGCATATGTTCTTAATTCACATAAATGGTTTTGTACTATCAGTTTCATTCTTTAATTTACTTTTAAAATTCATCCTTAGGTTTTATATATATATTCATCCAGTAAAGTGCATTGCTTCTAACTACTTCATGGTATTTCTGTAATATGCATCTCCATTTTTTTAGTAATAAACATCCAGTTTGCTTCCAAGCCTTAATGTAGTGACTGTCTTCACATATGTGCATTTACAGCATATACCCAGAAGTGGAATTATCAGGTCACACAGTAAATGTGTACTTTGCAAAGCACTGCCGTGTTGCTCTTTAGAATGGCATTACTAATTCATATGCCCACCAGAAGTGCATGAGGGCTCTCATTTTCACGTATCCTAACAAACACTTGATGTTTTCTGACTGTGATTTTTTTGAAGATTTTATTTACTGGGGAACCTGGGTGGCTCAATGGGTTAAAGCCCCTGTCTTCAGCTCAGGTCATGATCTCAGGGTCCTGGGATTGAGCCCCACATTGGGCTCTCTGCTCGGCGGAGAGCCTGCTTCTCCTTCACTCTGCTTGAGCCTCTGCCTACTTGTGCTCTCTCTCTCTGTGTCAAATAAATAAATAAAATCTTTAAAAAAAAAAAAGATTTTATTTACTTCTTTGAGGGAGAGAGAGAGAGAGAGCATGAGCAGGAGAGGGGCAGAAGCAGACTCCCTGCTGAATGGGGAGCCCAATGCAGGGCTCTATCCCAGGACCCTGGGATCATGACCTGAGCCAAAGGCAGACTCTTATTGGACTGAACCACCCAGGTGGCCCCTGACTTTGTGATTTTTGTCAATCTGATAGGTGCAAGGAATTGTTTCTTTTGCATTTATCTTATTACTATTTCAGCTGAAAAATTCTTTGTATTCTCACTAGATGCTCAGTTTTTCTTTCTGTGAACTGTCAATTCTTCCCCCTTCAACCCCCTTCCTGTTGGGTTTCCCATATTTTCTTATTGATTTGCAGGGGTTATGAGTATTCTAGTGATTAATACCTTATTGGTTTTAGATAAGGTGACTATATGCCAGATTTATGCCCATTGTCCTAGCTTAATAATTAATAGGACACTCTTATCAAATATATCCTTAAGTTTAGATGTTGCAAATATCTTCTCCCAGTCTATGACTCTTCTCTTGATGTTGTCATCAGTTTTTTAATGCAGTTAAATGTATTAACTTGTTGCATTATTGTTTATGCTTTTGAAGTCTTTTGAAGAAGTCTGTTTTTAATCCAGTTTTGTATTATTGGATGTTTAGGTTTTTCTGGCTATTTGCTATTTCAGACAATGCTGTATTGAACATCCTTTACATCTCTCTGTTCATATGTGTGAGATTTTCTCTAAGTTATGTATCTATGTGGGTGAGAATGCTATGTCAAACAATTCCTGTCTCCTTTTCCTCTGCATTCACTGTGGCTACAATACATTCTGTGGTGTCTGTTACAGTTGTTAGCTGGGTGCCATGTGACTGGTTTCTGGCCAGTAGAATATGCAGAAGCGATATATGATTTTTCCAGTCCTGGCTCATGAAACTTCCCTTGGGGATCCTCCAGTGCTTCTCTCTTTTCCCTTGCTTTCTGGTCAGATACAGTGAAGAACTTAAGCCTGGGTGATGGTATGCTACCAGACAGAAATACCTTCAGACCTGGGTTCACTAGATGGTAGGCCATCACTTAATATTAGATTGAGACTTTTGTGAGCACAGAAAAAAATTTTCATTTAGCTACTAATATTTTGAGGTTGTTTTTATACTAATATATTAGTTTGCTAGGGCCACCATAACAAAATACCACAGACTGGGTGGCTTAAGTAACAGCAATTTTCCTCAACAGTGTTGGAGGCTAGAAGTCCAAGATCAAGGGGTTGGCACAAGTTTGGTTTCTCCTAAGGCCTTTCTCTTGGCTTGTAGATATGTGTCCTTATATAGCCTTATATAGCCTTTCTTCTCAGTGTGTGTGTCCAAATTTCCTCTTCTTATAAAGACATCAGTCAGATTGAATTAAGGCCATCTGTACAGCCTCAGTTAGCCTAAGTTACTTCTTTAAAGGTCTTATCTCCAAATACAATCATTTTCTGAGATACTGACACTTAAGGCTTCAACATATGAACTTTGAGGAACACACCAGTCAACATAACAAGCAGCTAGCAATATTTACTTTGACTAGTATCACTAAACAGTGGAATTGCTAGATCCTGTGAACTTTACAAGATATTGTGGAATTACTCTCCAAAACACTTTTATTAACTTACACTCTTATCCTTGTGCATAATTCTTATTGCTTTACATTTTTGCCTTCACTTACTTTTGTCAAATTTTTCTATTTTTCCCCATTTGATGGGTATAAAATAGGTATATCTTTTCCTGACCCTTTGCTTTCCACTTTCATGTATCATTTTCTTTTCACTATATAATTCTTAAAATTTTATTGATTCTAACTTATTTATTCAATTTGAGATACTTTGTCTTTTGATAGGAAAGTTTAAGCCATTTACGTTTATTACAATCATAGTTTTATTAGGATTTATGCTGCCTTTTTCATGTTTTTATTATCTAAATTCTTCGTTTTGTTGTATTTTGTTTTTCCTCTTTCTCTTATTTTCTTCTTTTTATCCCTACATTAATCAGTCTTCTAACCATTATTTTGGAAATATTTTGATTCTTTCTTCTAATTATTATGTATTTATTTTTCTTTTCTCCTCCTCCTTTTCCTCCTCCTTCTTGTTCTTCATGTTCTTCCTGTTTGTCTTCTTTCTCCTTTCCCTCTTCTTTCTATGTAGGCTTGCATATCGGGACTCAGGCTGTTTACTCACCCTTATTTCCCATAATTTCCTCTTCTCTTTCTTTTTTTTCCTTGAAATATTTCTTCCATATGTGTTTTCAGACTGTTTTTGTGTGATAAACATTTTTGGGTCTCATAACTATAATAAAATCTTTATTTTGCTCCTGTAAGTAACAATTTATCTGGCTATAATATTCTTGTTTTATAGTTCTTTTCCTTCAACACTGAAAATATTTCTTCACTGTATTCTTGCAACAAGGAATGTTTCTGAGAACTTTCATGTTAATCTAATTCTTGTTTCTTGGGTAGGTGATATCTTTTATTCTCTGGAAGCTTCTAGAACTTTTTTTGTTATTTGGTTGTCTTAAATGTTACTATTAGTGTTTCTAGGTATGGTTTTTAATTCTCCATACTTGTTGATATTCTCTGAGAATTTGTAATCTCAAGTATTATATTTTCCTTTAATTTTAGTGAATTTTGAACCATTATTTCTTCAAGTACTTTATTCATTTTGGTTTTTATCTTTTAATATTTCAATATTATGAATGATGACACCTCAATTTCTTTATCTATATTTCCTTACTTTTTCTTAATTGTTCTTGTATCTCTTTGCTCTTTTCTGATGTCTGGTATGCTCTTCATCTTGGTTTTCCAGATCCCAAACTCTTACTTCAACAGCACTCAAGTATACATCTAATCCATTAAGAACTTTTTGCAACTAATATATTTTTATGTCCTTTATCTATAAATGATTTTTCTTTATAGCTATTTTTTTCCTTACTAATGTTTTCAGTAGTTTTATTTGATAATATATAATTTGGCTTTAAAATTTGTGTTTTTGCCACATTATGACAAAAAAAAAAAGAAATAAAGTAAACATACAGATTGGAGGGAGAGAAGTAAAATTCCCTGCTTGAAGGACATGATCATCTATATAGAAAATCCTAAATTATCTAACAAAAAAAAAAAAAAAGGCTACTAGAACTAATAAGTAAGTTTTCCAAGGTTGCAAGGCATGAGGTCAATATAGATATGTGTGTGTGTGTGTAATATATACATATACAAATACATACTGTATATGATATATATATAAGCAGATATATGTATATATCTAAATTGTTTACAAATATCCAAATATATATACTTTTGTATTTGCATACTAGCAATGAAAGATCAGCAATTGAAATTTTATTTTTTTTAAAAGATTTTATTTATTTATTTGACACAGAGAGAGATAGAAAGATATCAGAAGTAGGCAGAGAGGCAGGCAGAGAGAGAAGGGGAAGCAGGCTCCCTGCTGAGCAGAGAGCCTGATGTGGGGCTCAATCCCAGGACTCTGAGTTCATGACCTGAGCCAAAAGCAGAGACCCACTGAGCCACCCAGGCACCCCAGCAATTGAAATTTTAAAATGTTCTTTTTTAAATTAAAATTTCATTTAAAATTGAAATACATTGTTATTTATATACCAATATACATATATATGTATACTAGTAATAAGGAATTTATTTAATTTGAAAATTTTAATTTTAAATTTTAATTGAAATTGAAAATTTAAAGCCAATACCATATACAATTGTATCAAGTTATTAAAAATACTTAGGGATAAATTTGACAAAAGTATGTACAACTTGTGAACTACAGAACATTCTGAGAAAAATTGAAGAACTAAATATAAGAGATATGTTGTGTTTTTTAATTGGAAAAATCAATACTGTTAAGATATTTCTTTTCAAATTAGTGTATGGATTCAATGCAACCTCAATCAGGGTCCTATCTTACTTCTTTGTAGAGATTGACAAGTTTTTTTTAATTGACGAGTTTATTCTAAAATTTATATGGAAATAAAAAGTACTTAGAATGGACAAAACAACTTTGAAAAAGAAGACCAATATTGACAGATTTATACCAGCTTATTTTGATCTTATTTTAAAGCTACAGTAATCAGGATAATATGTTATTGGCTTTTAAAGAGTCGTATTTATTAATGGGAAAGAATAGAGAATTTAGAAAGAAATACACATGTGTATTTCTTAATTAATTTTTGACAAAAATATCAAAGTAATTCAATGTAGAATAATAGTCTTCAACAAATGACGCTGGAACAATTAGCCGTGTGCAAAAAAATGAACTCTTACCCTTAACTCCACCCTTATCCTTATCCTCACCTCGTACCATGTACAAAAATGAACTCAAAATGAATTCTAACTGTAAAATTTAAAATTATAAAACTATAAGAAAACAGGAGAAAATTTCAGTAATTTTGACATTGACAAAGATTTTTTAAATACCTCACCAAAAGCAAGAAGTAGAAAAACCTAATACATAAATTAGACTTAACTCAAAAATTTTTTCAAGTTTGCTCTTCAAAATCAGTTACAAAAACAAAAAGACAAGACACTGATTACAAGGAAATATTGACAAGATACATATCTGACAAAACCTGTATTTAGAATATACAGTGAATTCTTAAAATTTAATAAGAAGACCAAAAAAAAGACAACCCAATTTTTAAATGGGCAAGATATTTGAACAGATAATTCATCAAAGAAGATATACAGATAGGAAATAAGCACATGAAAATATACTCAACATTATTAATCATTGGAGAAAGGCCAACTATAAACTACAATAGGATAATGGTAGATACCCACCAGAGAGCAAAAAATTCAGAAGGCTGTTTATATCCAAGTTTTGGTGAGGATATAGAGCAAATGAATGTCTCCTACACTGCTGGTAGGACTCTAGAATAGTACAACCACTCTGATAAACAGTTTTATAGTTTCTTAAAAAGTTAAACATATGCCTATAATACATCCAACCATTTCACTCCTGGGTATTATTGACCTAACAGAAATGAAAGCATGTGTCCACAGACAAATGAAATCTTCATAGCAGCTTTACTTGTAATAGAAAAATCAGGAATCACCCAAAAGTCCATCAATTGGTGGATAAACAAGTGGTGTTATAGCCATACAATGGAATACTACTCATCAGTAAGAAGTAGTGGACTAGTGATATACACAGTAGCATAGATGAATTTCAAATAATTATGCTCAGTGAACAAAGCCAGACACAAAACAGTATATTGTATATTTCCAGTTCTATAAAATTCTAGAAAACTATTCTATAGAGACAGCAGACCAGTGATTACTTGGGGACAGAGGATGGAAGAGGAATGGGGAGGGGGAGAATGAAGAGATTCTTGAGGGTGATGGAAATGTCTTTTATCTTGGTTGTGGTGATGGTTTCATGGATCTACAAACATGTCAAAACTTATCAAATTATACACTCCAAATAGTAGTATATTGTACATCAGTAATACTATTCAATAGATTTAAAAAACAAAATAAGACAAATTGTAAAAAGAATCTGTTACAAGGTAACAACACTTGTAAAACCAAGATCCTTTTCCTCTCAAGGCACTTACTAATTTGATTTACAAATATTTTTCCCCAGTCAGTAGCATGTATTTTTGTTCTCTTAACAGTGTCTTTCAAAGCATAGAACTTCTTAATTTTAATGGACTCCAATTTACTATTTTTTTCTTTTATGGAATTTATGAAAAATAAATATCTGTTGCTTAAGCCAATAAGTCTATGGTATCTTGTTATGGCAGCCTGGGCTAAAAAAGACAAGCTTTTTTTATCAGGAGTTTGGTGACACTATTACAAATAACTGAAAATGTGGAACCGACTTTGAAATTAGGTAATGGGTAGGTAGACAGTGGAAAGTTTTTAGGTACACGCTAGAAATATGGATGTTACAGACAATTCTGGTGAAGTCTTAGAAATGAGGAACATATATTTGGAAACTGGAGGAAAGATGATTTTTGCTATAAGGTGGAAAAGAACTTGCCTGAACTGTGTTTTAGTGTTTTAGAACTTGAGAGTGACGGAGTTGGATATTTAGCTGAGGAGATTTCTAAGCAAAATGTTGAAGGAGTGGCTTGATTCTTTCTGTTTACAGTAAAATATAAAAAGAAAGACATGGGTTACTTTCTCTTTCTCCGTGTAAGGACATAGTGGGAAGGCAGCCATCTGCAAGCCAGGAAGAGAAACCTCACCAGACCCTGACCATAATTGCATCCTGATCTCAGACTTCCTGGAAATAAATTTCTGTTGTTTAAATCATCTAGTTAATGTTATTTTGTTATGGCAGCATAAGCAGACTGATATAATGACCAATTGAGATATATTCTAAGAATGCAAGATTGGTTTAATATCCAAAAATCAACTAATGTAATATATCACATCCATAGAATAAAGGACAAAAACCACATGATTGTCTTAATGGAGGAGGAAAAAACTTGTCAAAATTCAACACCCTTATGATTAAAAAAAAAAATCAATAAATAGTAATAGAAAAGAACGTCTTCAACTTGATAACATCTATGCAGAACCCACATATAACTTTATACTTGATGGTGAAAGACTGTATACTTTCCCAAGGGAAGGATGTCCAATCTCACCCCTTGTATTCAACATTGTACTGAAGGTTCTAGCCAGAGCATTTAGGCAGGAAAATGATATAAAAGACATCCTGATTGGGAAAACAGTAAAACAATTTCTTTTTGTAGATAGCATGATCATGTATATAAGAAGTTTTAAGAATTCACTAATTAATTAATTAATTTAGCAAAGCTGCAAGATACAAGATCAATATTCAAAAATTGTATTTATATATAGTAGAAATAAATATACTGAAGATGTAAGTAAGGAAATAGCTGCATTTGTGGTCAACAAAAAGAGATAAAATGCTTAGGGATAAATTACAAAAAAGAAACAAAATTTAGAGTTTGCAAACTATAAAATATCATTGAAAGAAATTTTAAAAGTCCTAAGTAAATGGAAAGATATTCCATGTTCACAGATTGAAAGATATAATATTCTTAAGATGTCAGTGCTCTCCAAATTGATCTACAGATTCAACACAATGTCTATCAAAATTCTAGCTGCCTTTTTTGGAGAAATGGACAAACTGATGCTACAATTCATATGAAAATGCAAGGGACCCAAAATAGCCAAAACAAAGTTGAAAAAGAAAAAGTTGAAGGACTCACACTTTCTCATTTTAAATCTATTACAAAGCTACAGTAATCAAGACAGTGTTTCTAGTATAAAGATAGATATACAGGTCAATAGAATATAATTGGGAGTCCAGAAATGAACCCAAACATTTATGGTCAGAAGAATAGTCTTTTCTACAAATGTTGCTGGACTATTGGATACCCACATGCAAAAGAGTGAAATTGGATCTCTACCTCACACCTTATACAATAATTAATTCAAAATAAATCAAATACCTAAATCTAGATTCTAAAACTCTTTAAGAAAACATATATGTAAATCTTCATGACCTTGGAAACCTAAGTGTTTTCTTAAATTTAATACCAAAACATAAGCAACCAAGCTGAAAATAGATAAATTGAACATCATCAAAACTAATAAGTTTTATGCTTCAAAGAATGTGACCAATAAAATGTAAAGACAGCCCATAGAGATGGAGAAAATATTTGGAAATTACATATCTGACAAGTATTTGTTATCCAGAATATATAAAGAACTCTTGAAATTCAACAACTAAAAATAAATAACCCAATTTAAAATTGGGCAAGATATTTGAATAAATATTTCTCTAAAAATAATACAAATGCCTAAAAAAATACAAATCCCAAATAAACACATAAAGTAATACTCAACATTATCTGTCATTAGGGAAATGCCATTCAAAACCACAAGGTGATACCAATTCACATTCACTAGAGTAGCTATAATCAAAGAAATGAAAAAAACAAGTATTGGGAAGATGTGGGGAAATTAGAATCCTCACATATTGCTACTGAAAATTAAAATTGTGTGGCTATTTAGGGAGAGCTTGTCATTTCTTCAGAAAGTTTAATTATAGAGTTACCATGGGACCCAACAATTCCACTCCTAGCT
>CM053608.1:47388267-47401580 GCA_028646535.1 Procyon lotor
TATACCCAAGAAAATTGAAAACATATATTCATACAAAAGCTTGTACACCAATGTTCATAATGTTATTCATAATAACCAAAAAGTGAAAGCAACTCAAATGTCCAACAGCTGATGAACGTATAAACAAAATGTGGTAATTGCATATGATGGAGTATTATTTAGCTTTAAAAAGGAATGAATTACTGATACATGTTACAATATAGATGAACCTTGAAAACATGCTAAGTGAAAGAAGCCAAAAAATGCCATATATCATGTGATATATTTATATAAAGCCCCAGGATAGTCATAGCCATAGTAACACAAAGTTGATTAGTGGTTGCCAGAGACTGAAGGGAGTGACTGCTAATGGGTATGAGGTTTCTTTGTGGGCTGATGAAAATGTTGTGGAAATGCGTAATGGTTGTTGCTGCATAACTTTTTTTAATATACTTTCCAAACTTGCTTAATTGTACACTTCAAAAGGGTACATTTTATGGTATGTGCATTATATCTATTTTTTTAAATACAGTGATCTCTATATTGGTAAAACTATGTAATGAGACTTAATAAGTGCATCCTAGAAAACACAAGTGGAACCTAGCCTCATGATGCTCTTCCTTGGTGCTTCTATTATTAATCAATCAGCTTAAGCTGCTCCTGGTGTATTCAAGTAATCTTGGAGCAAAACCTCCACTCCAAATACATTATTACCCACTCTGCACCTCATCTCTCAGAAGGGCTCTAAGGCTCATCTCTGAGTCCCTGTGCTTGGCAGTGTGGTGAGCAATTTATGTATCAACTCCTTTGTGTTCTGATGCTGGTGTCTTGGGAACATGGCTACGGTGGTAACTGAAAGGAGAGGGACTATTTCTGAAGTGATGGGCTGATCCATTAGTATAGGGCAGAATGGGGCCTCTTCTGAGCCCAGGTCAGTTGACTGTTATGAAGGGAACTCAGTAAGTGGTACATTCTCTCGTGTTTTCCCGTGTAGACACTGGAATGGTGTCTGTCTGGCCTAAATGCTGCCACTCACCTCAGCCAGACTAAACGTTTCTCCTCAACTCCCATGTGGACACCCTGGGCTACAGAAAATTTCTGATTCTGATGGGAATGTTTTGTGTCCTCAGGTTTGACTATGTGGAAAGAAGGATGGGAGTCACTACAGGTTCCGGCCCACTGTGGAGATGCTCCTCCTTTGTTTTGACTTCTAGGCAGAACAGCCTCTGAAATGAATCATCTCACATATCCAGGTATTTTAAGCTTCTAATAGTAGAAAAGAAAAATTATTTCTTTATTTTTAGGAAATCAGAGTTGAAGTAATATCCTGAATTCTTCTAAAAGTATTTGTCTTAAGGGACTAACCCAACACATATCACAAATCAGAATCAAAGATTTGGAGCAACATCAGAACTGATAGATTTTATTTTCCACTCAAGCAAATCTATTAATTTTCATTTTTTAATGTTTTCTTATCCTCATTTGTCTCAATTAGATCTTCATCCTTTCCAGATTCTTCCTGTTCATTTTTTTTCTTCCTTCTCATCTCAAAATAAAAGAGGACCAAGATGTCTTAAATGACGTACTTGCTACTGTTGTGACCTCTGGAGTCTTCACTTTTTCAGCACTGTATTTTTGAAGAGTGAATCGGTGAAGTTAACTTTAGTCTCAATGACTAATAATACTGACCTTCCTCTCAGAGATGATGTGAGAATTAACACCTTATGAGTAATGCTTACAGGAAGAAAAAAATTAAGCTATCTAGATATTAAATGATCATTTAGGTAATGTATAATTTCTCAAAATGCCCTCATTTGTATTGAACTATATATCTAGATGTCATTATGCTGTCTCAGAAAGAATCCTTCACCATGAGGTGCCCCTAAAGCTTATTTATAAGGCAGAGATTTGCCAAATATCTATCTTGGCTCAACCAATCCTCTACAGGTCATTCTCATAGTAAGTAAGTAAACAACTGAGTCAGAAATAATTGGCCATGAAGGATATGTTTTCTAATTCAAACTAATTAAAATGTATAAACTATGATTCACATGCCTTTAGGAATGCTTTCAGTAAAAGATGTACTCCACCCATTTATTTTTACTTTTGAAAGTGGATCATTGACCTCTCTTTTCTTTGGTCAAGATGCCTGAAAGCCAGGAGAGGTGAATTCTGGCTTGCACAATCAGCATACAGGCAGACCTTGTTTCATTATGCTTTGCTTTATTGTACTTCATAGCTTCTGTGGTTTTTTACAAATTGAAGGTCTGTGGAAAAGCTGCATCAAGCAAGTCTATTGGTGCCATTTTTCCAACAGTGTTTACTAACTTTGTTTCTCTGTGTCACATTCTGGTAATTCTCACAATATTTCAAACTTTTTCATTTATATTGTATTTGTGATGGTGATCTGGGGTCAGTGATCTTTGATGTCACTATTATAATTGTTTGGGGGAGCCACAAATTGTGGCCATATAAGATGGCAAACATAAATGTGTGTGTTCTAACTGCTCCACCCACTGGCCATTCCCCTATTTCTCTCACTCCCCATCAGCCTCCCTATTCCATGAGACACCACAATATTGAAATTAGACCAATTAATAACCCTACAATGGCCTCTAAGTGATCAAAAAAAGTCTCTAATAAAATCAAAAGCTAGAGATGATTGAGTTTAGTGAAGAAGGCATGTTGAAAGCTGAGGTAGGCCCAAAGCTAGGACACTTGTGCCAAACATTTAGGCAAATTAGGAAGGCAAAGCAAAAGTTCTTGAAGGAAATTAAAAATGCTACTCCAGTTAACCCATAAATGATAAGAAAAACTATCTTATTGCTGATATGGAGAACATTTTAGTGATCTGGATAGAAGATCAAACCAGCCACAGCATCCCCTTATGCCAAAGCCTGATCCAGAGCACAGTCCTAACTCTCTTCAATTCTAGGAAGGCTGACAGAGGTGAGGAAGCTGCAGAAGAAAAGTTTGAAACTAGCAGGAGTTGGTTCATGAGGTTTAGGGAAAGAAGCCATCTCCATAACGTGAGAGTGCAAGGTGAAGCAGAAAGTGCTGGTGTAGAAGCTGTAGCAAGCTAGCCAGAAAGATCTAGCTAAGATAATTTGTGAAGTTGGTTATACTGAACAACGGATTTTCCATGTAGATGAAACAGCATTCTATTGGAATAAGATATGACCTAGGACTTTTATAGCTAGAGAGGAGAAGTTGATGCCTAGTCCAAGCTTCAAAGGACAGGCTGACTCTCCTATTAGGGACTGATGCAGCTGGTGACTTTAAGCTGATGCTAATGCTCACTTACTATTCTAAAATTTCTAGGCCCCTTAAGAATCATGCTAAATCTACACTATCCATGCTTCAGAAATGGAACAACAAAGCCTAGGTGACATTGCGGCTGTTTACCACATGATTTATGGAATATTTAAGGCCCCTATTGAGACCTACTGCTCAGGGGGAAAAAAAGATTCCTTTCAAAATATTACTGTTCATTGACAATGTGCCTAGTCACCTAAGAGTTCTGATGGAGATGTATAGTGGGATTAATGTTTTCATGCCTCTAAACACAACATCCATTCTGCAGCCCATGGATCAAGTAATCTTGACTTTCAGGTCTTATTATTTAAGAAATACATTTTTGTAAGGCCATTGCTATCATAGAGAGGGATTCCTCTGATGGAGCTGGACAAAGTAAATTGAAAAAAGCTTCTGGAAACATTTTACCAATTCTAGATGCCAATAAGAACATTTGTGATTCACGGGAAGAGGTCAGAATATCAACATTAACAGAGTATAGAAGAAGCTGATTCCAACCCTTACAGATTAATTAGAGGGGTTCAAGACTCCAGTGAAGGAAGTAACTGCAGATGTGGTAGAAACAGCAAGAGATCTAGAATTAGAGGTGGAGCCTGGATATGAGACTGAATTGCTGCAATCTCATGAGAAAACAGGCAGATGAGGAGCTGCTTCTGATGGCTGAGCGAAGAAAATTTCCTGACATGGAATCTACTCCTGGTGCAGATGCTGTCAAGACTGCGGAAATGCCAACAAAGTACTTAGACTATTGCATACACTTAGTTGATGAAGCAGCAGTAGGGTTTGAGAGGATTGACTCCGATTTTGAAAGAAGTTCCACTGTGGGTAAATGCTATCAATCAGCACTGAATGCCACAGAGAAATCGTTCACGAAAGGAAGAGCCAATCAATGCGGCAATTTCATTGTCTTATTTTTATGTTTTAAATTGCCACAGCTGGGGGTGGTTGTGGCACCCACCTTCAGCAACGACCACCCTGAACAGTCAGCAGCCATCAACATCGAGTCACAACCCTTCATCAGCAAAATGATTACAACCAGCTGAAAGCAAAGATGATGATTTGCATTTTTAGCAATAAAGTATTTTTTTTTTAAAGATTTTATTTATTTATTTGACAGAGAAGAGAGAGAGAGGGAGATCACAAGTAGGCAGAGAGGCAGGCAGAGAGAGAGGGGGAGAGAGCTGAGCAAAGAGCCCGATGTGGGGCTCGATCCCAGGACCCTGAGATCATGACCTGAGCTGAAGGCAGAGACTTTAACCCACTGAGCCACCCAGGCGCCCCAGCAATAAAGTATTTTTTAATTAAGCAATATACATCTTTTAGACATACACTATTGCACACTTAACAGATTATGGCATAATATAAACATAACGTTTACATGTCCTAGAAAGCCAAAAAATTCATTTGACTCACTGTACTACAATATTCACCGTATTATGGTGGGCTGGAAGTGAATCTCTATTATCTCTTGAGTATGCCTATGGAATTGCAGAGTCGAAACCACTGTTTCCTCCCCTAGTAGTTCTCTATTCTTGCCATACTTTACAGAGTAGTTTCTTCTGTTTTTACCTGTTGATTTGAGTTCTATGAAAACTCCCTGTTTTTTCTGCTCATGACAGAACAATTTCCTATTGCTAATTTTTCATGTGCTCTATCATAAGAAAATGAATTGATATTTCTGTAGATCTTGCTTGAGTTGTTGGTTTATCAGGCAACACATCATCATTAAAATTCTCATCTATTCAGGACAGCTCTGTATACCTAATTAAAGCCCATTGCTTTTACGTTTGAAATGATAATTCAATTTACAAGAAAAGCTTTGGTTGGCATTTTTAAACCCTCAGCTTTTCCCCTAAATTGTGATTGTATCACAAATTCACTTCACTTTCTGAACCTTTGCTTACTCCAAAGCTTCTCTATGTGAGTTCTTTAAAGGTCTGGTTAACAATGTTTCCACCCCTTTAAAAAGTTTAACATCAACTAGGGAACAATGAGTCATTGTTGCTAATAAGTATTGAGGCTAGAGTTGATTTATGATTTTATCCTGGGGTCAGTTCTAAATGGAACGGTATCTACATGATGCCACAATCATCCATTGAAGAGTTTTAGGAATCTTTTGGTTATGTTGCCTGGATTTTTTCTTTTTACAAAATTAAGTGCTTTGGTTGGGTCATACAAACTGTCTATTTCAAGCTTAGATGACTCTCTCATTAGTCCTAATCACCATATTAAATATTTGTGGGAGATAATTAATGATCATTTTGAGATAACAACATATTCTTGCTGAGTCAAGAAAAGTTGCTCTATTAAACTGATATGCTAGTAAAACGTGAGAAAAATGTACCATAGACTTTTAAGTTTTTCAGTTGTCATCAGATGAGAGTGATGGGTTCAGTGACAGTATCCTGTTCCTCTGATTTTGCTTTTCCAGGTTAAAGTCTTTCTTCCTCTTCTAGGCAAAGCATCATCATTTTCCCATTTATTTTGGGCCATTGAGTGTGATAGTAGGATTTCATGTATGGCTTTTGTCAACTACTTAAGTCCAAATATTTTAACTCTAAAAATTGGTATAACCATATAAAAGCAACAGTTGACATGACAATGTTTATAATGTTTCTTGAGATCTGCAGATATTGATGTTGTAACAATGTAATATGAGTTGTTACTGAGAGCCCCTAAAAAGATCTCAATCTCTTTCTGTGGACCCAGAATGTTTTTAAAAATTCTCACAAGAAAAACCAGCTTCTTATTTTTTTAAAAATTGAAAGACCAGAATACCTGAATATTTATCCAGAAGTAGTTTAAGAAAGAGCTGGGTTTGGGGGGGGATTTGTTTTGCAAGGGATTAGAAATGGAGTTTAAACTACAAACAAGAAATTTTTCAGTATTCCAGAAAAAGATCATTGGAATATTAAAAGAAAGGATTTGAGAAATGGCAGGAAATCAAGAATTATGAATGGGAAAATAAAAACAGAATGGTATTATCATGTAGAGTTTATATACATGTTGAACTTTAAAGTTTAAAAAGTATTTCTATATATTATTTCAGTCCATTCTCACAGTATCCCCTTGGGTTAGATGGGGCAAAATCTGTGTTTTATGTTTGAAAAAACTGATATCTGGAGAGGCTAAATAATTTGCCCAAGATTCCATGGCTACTGTCTTATTGAATCGGGACTCGAACATGTATCTTCTGATTCTTGGAGTGATTATACTCTGCTTTAGAAAGGAAGATAGAACTTTGGCTTGCATAAAAAAGATAATATTTCTAACAGTTTGCTTTAAGAGGAATTGCTGTCTTTATACCTTAACAGGGGTGTCCCAAGTATTTGGTCAATGAGAATACATTGGCCCACACATCAGGCCACTCCAGTCACCTGGTTCTTTTGTGTTCATTTTGGTCAGGTGAAGACTGAACCCCCAAGGAAGAGGGGTCTGCTTTTCGAGTTTCATTAGATTATCCTAAGTCAACTGTGTGGTATCATTATTGTCACTTCTTAACTAGAGCTTTCTCTTCTTGTGGAGGTAATTCTGTTGCAACTGCTCATTCTCAGTGAATGAGTAGGTAATGGGAATAGAAAGGGAATGGGTGAGCCGTGCCAGGAAGAGTGAGCAGGTGTTGGGAGACAGTAAGTTCAGGGTTCACTTCAACTTCATAGGAAGATGAAGAGCTACTTATGCCTTCGTGAAACTCAGCCTCTTTAAAATGTTAAATTTGAAGACAAAGAACTGGTGTACTGAAAATGAAGTCACGGTTGTGGGAGAATTGAGGTAGACAGGTTTGGATGTTAATTATTTATTTACTTGTCCCTGAAATTAGCACTCACACAACCTGGATGAAGGGGTCCCTTTTGCAGAGTTACATTTACTATCTGTGGCTTTCCTTTAGGTTAATTAATTTAACAATCTGAATGAAAATAGATGACAGGATTCTGAGGTTGGCAAAAGCTTTTCTTACTTAGCTCAAATCATCAAAGGATGGGCTCTGGATAGGAAATGGAAAGGGTAGAGAAGTAGATCTTGTCAAAAATTAAAAGCAATTTGAACAGTTATTCCAGGGGAGGTACCACTTTCTAGAGTATATTAAAATTTCTGGGGGTGCCATGTATAGTTTTGAGGAGAAAAAAAGTAATACACCAAATTTTTGCATATTTCAAATTATAGAATATGAAGTTTTACCAAATCTTTTTAGCTGAAGATTTTCAGAAAACTGTGAGAGATCATGGGTAGGGGGCTTTAGTTAGAGAGGTTTCAGAAACCCTAAATAAAAAGGAATCAGTAATTCCTAGAAGGAAAACAGTTTTAAAGGAAGCAAGGATTATCCCAACCCAAATGCTAATGAAAACTGATAGCCTAAGTGACTTCTGTTTGACAAAGAGATTGTCACTGTTGACAGGGATGACTGGCAGGATGGGAAAATGAGGGAAAAATAGAGCTTTGCAGAAAGACTTCAGAGGAAATTTGACACCTTCAAAACCACAGGTGTGAAGTTAAGTGAAACTGGTAAGTAAAAGTTGGTGTTGTTTTTCAGGGTCTGACACTCTACGTACTTTGAGTTCAAAATTTAGGAGTCTGAACAGAGCACATGAGAAAAGTTGGAACACAGGAGGCCAGGAATTGAGAGGTCAGAAAATTGTTTTCCGCCCAAAAGGCTCCTCAGACTTTATTTTTAAATGTGTTCTACAGTACTCACTAAGAGCTCTAACTAAGAAGACAGGCAAGCTTCTTTTTCTACCAACCCAGCCTGTTTCAAATTCCAGGCTGCAATAGGCTTTCTAATCCAGTTCTCAGTAGTCATTTACTGAGTGCCTGGGCTTGGGGTGTGTTTGTGTGTAGATATAAAAATGTTTTAATACATAGCCCTTGCCTTCAAGGATTGTAAATAATCAATGAATTCAGTCTGAAGATGGAGTATTCTCAAATAGAACTAACAGTAAAAACTAAGACATAGATATCAAGTAGTATAAGTATCAATTTTTCTAGGAATTCAGAGGTGGGAGCTACCATAGTTGGAGAAGGCTTTTGGGGAGAGATGGAAGTTGAGTTACATCCTTAAAGCTGAGATTCCAGACGGCTTGGGTGAGGATGGGGTTGGAGTGAGGGATTGTGAAGAAATGGGGTAAGAGATGGGAGGGACACTTCTCAAGGGGCAAAGAAGCTGCTGGAGCAAAGGGACAGGGGATTAAATTTAATAATCTTTAGATGTACCATCTGAGAATCCAAACAGTGGCTTTTGTAGCAATTACTCTTGTTTGGCTTTTCAAGCTAAGTATTTGTGTTTGCTGAGAATTTGAACAGTTGATTGTTTTAAAGGAGGGAAGACTGACCTAAAGTGAGGGGCACTGGACTTATGGCTGAACCCTGGCCCGGCCATTCTTTAGCAACCTAGTGTCCAACAAGGTTACTTCTTCACACCTCAAGTTCTTAAATTTTGATTGGTGTTAATATTAGTATTTGATTTATCTGGTAGTTGTGAAGTTTAACAAAGAAAATATTTAATATGCTTATATAGTACTTGGCCCAATAAATCTTACTGATAAATTTTATATTAATATAATTATAAATAATATTAACAAGAATAGCAGTAATAAAGTTTCAAAGTCAAGTAACATTGTGAAGTCTTAACGTGTACATGAGCACAGAGGAGATTATCTGTAAAGAGTGGATCTTCAGAACCTACTTCTGTCTTCTGATCTCCAAGAAAGATGGAAAGAAGAAAAAAAATAGCTTTTTTTATTTTCTGATCCTCCTCCCAAGTCCAGGAGATCCTGAGTGGTCATGAGGATCCCACTGTATGCTTTTGCCTGGGTTCACATTTCTTCCCCTGGCGCTGAGGAAGAGGGCACTGATCTCACTACCTGAGCCAAGATGGGGCAGAATGCTTTCCTGCATTTCCATATCATGGGCAGGCTCAATTACCAGTGTCTTTTATTTATACAATTCACATTAAGCTGTTTATTTCTTGCCTCTCTTTTTAGCAGGGTAAGCAAGTCAAGGCAGGCCACTTTCTAGTAGATTGTGAGAAGATAGATCTCAGCAATAGCTTGACTTGTGGGTCTGATGTGGAGAGAAGACAGTCAAAAGGAAATATTCTTGTGGCTTTCTATATGACTGAGAGGCAGCGAGGCTGTTGTTTGCTAGAGCAGCCTATTAAGAGTGACATTCTGGCCACCGAATGTTAATAGGCCAAAGTGGAAGTGCGGTGACCAAAGTTGAGTCATAACTTGAGAGGAAACCAGTCTTACCCATGTTTTTTTGTTCTTTAGTGGAGACCCTTAGTAAGCTCTTCGAAGACAGTGGCTTTCTACAGAGGAGAGCGACAGTAACCGTTGGCCACAGCAAATGGCTCTTCTCACCCTTGTGTCGGAACAAGAACCAATTATGAGAAGCCTGGGTTTGGCTCGCTTTTGGTGTGGTTAATGTTGGTGGGAAGGTTACTTGCAGGTTTCTTCATTTATTAATGCATTTGGTCTCAGACAGACCCTCAGAACCTTCAATGGTTATGACCATTGGTCTGACTAGCTCTGTCCAGGTCGTTAACAGAATCCAAACCACCTCAGTACTCCTAGGAGAGAGTCTCATAAAGCCCCTCTCTGTCTGGCTTGAGGTTGGGTGAGGGATCTACTAGTGACTCTTTGAATATGAAACCTGGGTGACCTTGCACCATTCTTGAAGAGTGACCTAAGACTTAGGGTGTTTTGTGACTTCTCCAGGGGTTTTACTTGACCACAGGAATATAGAGGACTTCTGTTTCAATGCTGGAAACTGCAGCTTTGTCCCAGGTTTATTCTTGAGGATGACTGGTAATCTGAACTCTTCAAACTTAAGGGAGAGCCCAGTGCCTATGCCAGAATAAATATGCAATTTGGACCAATTCTATTATGGAGGAAATGAGCTTTAAGAGAGCTGAAATAAACAAGGTCTAATACTCCTCCATCCCAAGGTAAATAAAATAGTACTTCTGTTGTCATGTTAGCACAGGCCTGGCCTCCTTAGTTTTGTCACTCTTACCCTTGTTGATGTTACTTTTCTAATTTGCAGATATTCCCAGGTTGAAATTTTCTATGCCAACAAATCTTACCCAGTGTTCTGTTTCAATTATTTTACTGAATAAAGCATCATTTCGAACGCCTGTTGCCACTTTCCTCTTAGGAACTTGGTTCAAAATCAGATTCGGGCTATAGATGAGACCTGAGGAATTCTTTCCCAGTTCCTTTTGTAGAGCCCTCTGCTAGCAATCTTGCAGGCCAGAAACCAAAACCTGCCCTTCACAAAGAAGCCTTCTTCCGTGGCGAAAGTGCCAGTAAGTACACAGGTAGATTTTTGGAATACTCCCACATCTCTCCTCTTGCCAGATACCAAACTAATCCTCAAGGAGAATCACTGGAAAACAATACCACTCTGTATTGCCTTCAGGTTTTCTACTGCGAGAGGCTGTTACATAAATCAGCCCCCAGGGATTTGCCAGGCGCGCTCTGTAAACCAAGGGGCAGCTGCTTGGTCATTCCTGATGTGAACCAGAGATTCATTTCAGCAGCTGAAGTCCCTTATCACCAGCAAAATCCGGTGGTTGTTCAGTTTTCCTGTTAGAAGGTAACTGCCGGTCTCTATATACTTAAGAAGAAAAATCTATTGAGTAATGGATTGGGTTTCAGTGTTCAAAAAATAAAACTTAAAAAAAGTAAGACAAACAAGTGGGCATTCCCATTCTGTTATCTAACTCACCTCAAACCTGGCAAGAAGACTACTAGGGAAGCCTAGAAATTTGGAGAGGGGCACCCATATGCCTTGCAGGTTCTGTTCCACACTCAGGAAGGATAACCAGGTAGTTTAGTCTAGGGCATGATGGGTGGGATTTTACTGCTGCCTCTGCTCCATGGTAAATCATTTCCCAAGTAGGGTTTGCTTTTCCTCCTTAAGTAAAAATAGACTTACAAAAATCCTTCCTCACAATGGTAAACAACTCTCTGAAGTCAAAGTCATCTAGATAACCTCTATAAAAGAACCTCCCTAGGTGATTCCACTCCACTAGAGCAACAAAGTTAGAAAGAAAAATCTTGACTCAAGTTTTACCAAATGTATAAATGTTCTTAGCCAAAGGAGCTCACCTGGTGGGGAACAAGGAAATATAAATTCAAGTGTAAGATTAATCATAAGAACTCCACTTCGAAGTTTTGGTGTTTTCTTGCTCTTGGTCAATATAACTATTGCCTTCAGCATCAAACCCATCCTTCTGTACTTTGCTTTGGGATGCTGGGTCTCTGCCAAACACAGGTCTTTCTCTGTTGCTGCTAGTTCTGTATTAGACTCTGCCTGTAGGGGAGGCTAGAGGGAGACCGTAAGCCTAGAGAAGGGGAAAGTTTGTCTTCCTTCCTGCTACTTCTGAGCTCAGATTTGCTGGCTGTTTTTTGCCCCCCCCCCCCCCCCCCAGTATCACCCAAAAACACTGCTTTACCCAGGCCATGGCAGTTCATTCCAATAGCAGGAGTTGATATCAGTGTGCAATTTTTCCAAAACTTGTAGAACCTGTCTCAGGCCACCCCCTCAGAGACATTGTCTCGTCTCAGTTGGCAGCACCCTTAGATGTCTGAGCCAACCCCGCAGGCCTTGCTGCTGGCCTTAGATACACCAGCACCAGCCAGCTGCCACCTCCTCATGGGGGTTCTGAATCTACCCTCCACAGGGCCCATTTTCCAAGGTCTGAGGCCCAGTACTATTACAGCAGTACTCCCTCCTCAGACATTTGCGTGTTGGATCCACTAGGGTCCTTACTTCATGCTTCTGGTTTTAATAATTCTCATCTCTTCTTCTTGTTCCCCAGACTTACAGGTGCTACCCCATTTCCATAATAACTCAGTGTTTCCTTTGTGCATGTTCTGTAATTTAATACCTAGTGAATAATTCTTTGTGTTCTTTATATTAAATTCTTTCCACTGGTGTAATTTGTCTCCTGACTGGTCTTGGACTGATAACATAGGAGTCCTTTCCTTAATCTCACAGCTGTCTCACTTAGACTTTGACTAAATCTTGCAAGGTGTACTTGGAGCCAACCTGAGAATGGTGCCCTTTGGGTAGGAATATCTTATTGTTATTTATTCCCTGGGCCTAAAAGACTAGAGTTTACTATGGGTTCTTATCTTGGACCCCAAAAGATGTGAGAGCTCTACCTACTAGCTGAATTAGCCTTTGCATAAGATGGGATGAGGAAAGTCTTTTTAATTTTATTTATTTATTTGTTTGTTTGTTTGTTTGTTTATTATGAATGAATGATTTATTGCAGTTTGGTCATTCTTTTTTTTCCCCAAATGAGTTTATTTTATTTTTCAGTGTTACAAGATTAATTATTCATGCACCATACCCAGTGCTCCATGCAATTCGTGCCCTCCTTAATACCCACCACTAGGTTCACCCCCCCCCCCGACACCCTCCCCTCCAAAACCCTCAGTTTGTTGCTCAGAGTCCACAGTCTCTCATGGTTCATCTCCCCCTCTGATTTCCCCCATTCCCCCTTCCCTTCCTTCTCACGATGCCCTCAATGGTTTTCCTCATGCTCAGCATGTAAGTGAAACCATAAGATAATTGGCTCTCTCCACTTGACTTATTTCACTCAGCATAATCTCTTCCAGTCCCGTCCATGTTGATACAAAAGTTGGATATTCGTCCTTTCTAATGGAGGCATAATATTCCATTGTATATATAGACTATATCTTCTTTATCCATTCATCTGCTGAAGGGCATTTTGGTTCTTTCCACAGTTTGGCGATTGTGGCCATTGCTGCTGTGAACATTGGGGTACATGTGGCCCTTCTTTGTAATGCATCTGCTTCTTTGGGGTAAATACCCAGTAGTGCAATGGCAGGGTCATAGGGTAGCTCTATTTTTAATTTCTTGAGGAATCTCCACACTGTTTTCCAAAGTGGCTGTACCAGCTTGCAATCCCACCAACAGTATAAGAGGGTTCCCCTTTCTCCACACCCTCTCCAACATTTGTTGTTTCCTGTCCTGTTGATTTTGGCCAT
>CM053608.1:47401680-47429762 GCA_028646535.1 Procyon lotor
GCATACCCTTTTCCATAAAGAAAGCATTATTGAGAAATGCAAACATGTGGAAGCAGGCCACAAAAATGTAGCAAATTACTCCTTATTATCCACTCATCCATGCAGGAAAGTTTTAAAAGGTAATAAAGTCCTAGGTTCTTAAAACTGGTACTTTAGCCTCACTGTTTTTGGAGTAAAATATATAGTACTGGATAACCACTGTACATCTAAGCATTTAGTTTAGCTCTTAACTACCTTTCAATTCAAAAGGCATTTCAAATCATGCTGTCACCTGTTCCCAAGTTTTCCTCTGCAGATTGCCATCCCAAACTACCTCATTAAAATGAATGAAAACAAATAGGATTATCCTAGTGAATTGTCACTAATGCTATTATAAAGGAAGAATGTTTTGGCACCATTCAATAAAGCTACAATTCGAATGACATCTCATCTCATTAGTTCGTCTGTTCCATATTCGTGCCTGTGTTTGAATTAAGTGGTAATGTAATTCTCTACACTCACAGCATCATAAGGGTCATTGTTTTCTCTAATGAACAATGATACTATTCTACAATTCCATGATCCTTGTTTGTCAAGTATTCTGTTTATTGTAATTTCTGAGCACAGTGGATAATCCTGTTATTTAAATATATGTATGCCCACACCAAAAGTCAAACCTATACGTCTTTCAAAACAGTTTTTCTCAAGTTGCTTTCTAATCCTCCAATATTTGTTGGAGGAGGCATTGTGCTAAAAACTTGGATAAATTATGTGCATATTTTCTAGAGATTTTAACCATAAACTTTTGTTTTAGCTCAGTATACCTCTCATGAGATCTAGTCTAATTAAGAGACAGAGACAGAGACAGAGATGTGGATTGAAAGTCGAGATAAACTATCAGAAGCAGAGACAATGAACTAAAAGAAAAAAAGGCACAGAAATTTATCTGCCTGAATCAGAGCCCCCTGAATCCAACGTATGTGAGTTGTTATAGAATGTGAAATGATCTTTAGAAGGTAGTTTCAAGGTTTAGGATGGAAGTCAGCATGCTGTAACCACTGTGTGCTATGACACAGTGCACAACTGCATCCCCCAACTTTCCATCTGGCCATTCTTCAGCCAGATGCACAGGAAGCTGAGAATCAAAGCGACCAATGTGGTCACATGTAAACAGCACATCTGACACTAGGGGAGTGTTGGTTTTTTAGCCCAGGACTCACCACTAGGGTGATAGAAACCCTAAAGAGTGAACAGGAAAATGATGATTTCTGAGAACTCAGAACATATGCTGAAGCCACAGTAGAAAAAAGTTTGTTGCCGGTATAAAAAACTCCCATTTAGGTCCAATGGTAGTCTGGGAAATAAAGCTCAATTTTATGAGTCTTTCTTTAAATAGCTGCTTTCTGTTAAATGACCATACAATGGTGTTTCTGATTTCTCAGTGCTAAGAAACTGTAGCATTTTCCTCTCCATTGAATGTGCCTTCAGTGGTTGTGTCTTAAAATAGTTGCATCATTATCACTTGGAACATTGAGTAGGATGAAGCCAATGATGATATGAAGAAACTCAGGTGAAAGTGGGAAAGCACAAAGTGACAAATGTTCCTTTAGCTGGCTCTTACTAGCTATGTTATCTTAGGCAAATTACCTACCATCTTTGAGGCTTAACATTTCCATCTTAAAAACGAATATACAATACTTATCTCATAGAGCTTCTGGGATGATTGACATGAACTAATCTTTATAAAGCATCAAACCCAGGGCCTGGCATGTTCTAGGTGCTCAGGAAATGTTAATTCCCCACCCACTCCCTTCTCTTGTTTGTTATCCTTCTGGCATCTTACCAGCTTTGAAACATTTGGGCCTAAAAATGAGAAAGCCATGTAACACATGCAGAAATTTTAAACTACCTTGCTGGCCAGGTTAACCAGAAAATGTTGGCTCTCCAGTCATTTTGGGAAGGCTACAAGTGGATCAAGAGTTCATCCTACCTGGAGCGCCTGATTGGCTCAATGGGTTAAAGCCTCTGCCTTCAGCTCAGGTCATGATCTCAGGGTCCTGGGATCAAGCCCCGCATCAGGCTCTCTGCTCAGCAGGGAGCCTGCTTCCTCCTCTCTCTCTGCCTGCCTCTCTGTCTACTTGTGATCTCTCTCCCTGTCTGTCAAATAAATAAATAAAATCTTAAAAAAAAAAAAAAAAAGAGTTCATCCTACCTGAGAATTGTACTCCAGTTCCTACTTCCTATAGATCAGAACCCCAAACTGAAAGGATTTAAAAGATGGTGGGGCATGGAGAAACAAAAAAGAAAAAAGATTGATGTGATTTTGGAACAAATACATCCACACTTTCTGGGCTAAAACAGAATATATGGATTCACCCAAGGTTAAGTGTGGATTTCTGGGGAAATTTGGAAATCTTTTTTTTCCCCCAATATGTTTATTTTATTTTTATTTTATATTTATTTTATTAATCAGTGTTACATGATTAATTGTTCATGCACCACACCCAGTGCTCCATGCAATACGTGTCCTCCTCAATACCCACTCACAGTGTGGAGATTCCTCAAGAAATTAAAAATAGAGCTACCCTATGACCCTCCCATTGCACTACTGGGCATTTACCCCAAAGAAGCAGATGCAGTACAAAGAAGGGCCACATGTACCCCAATGTTCATAGTAGCAATGGCCAAAATCGCCAAACTATGGAAAGAACCAAAATGCCCTTCAACAGATGAATGGATAAAGAAGATATGGTACATATATACAATGGAATATTATGCCTCCATTAGAAAGGATGAATATCCAACTTTTGTATCAACATGGACGGGACTGGAAGAGATTATGCTGAGTGAAATAAGTCAAGTGGAGAGAGCCAATTATCTTAGGGTCTCACGTGCTGAGCATAAGGAAAAACATGGAGGGCATTGTGAGAAGGAAGGGAAGGGAGAATGGGGAGAAATCAGATGGGGAGATGAACCATGAGAGACTGTGGACTCTGAGCCTGGTGGTGGGTATTGAAATTTGGAAATCTTAGTGCTCTCAAGGGCTTTAGAAATAATATGAACTCCCTGGCATTATATGGCCATGGATAGGATGACTATATGACCTGATATTCCCAGGATGGTTCAGAATTATGTTTGTTCTTTCAGCATAATTATTGGTAATGCCCCTTTTGTTCTTCATAGTGTCACAAATTGAATGATATATGGTTTTCATTGCCATGAAGTACTCAGAAGATTCTAAGACTCCAAGTATAAGTCATTAATCAAAAGAATTTACATTGGTCCCCAGTATGCTGCTATTGTTATTGGTGTTCTTGATATTGCTTCTAATAAACACACATTTTCAGGAAGCTCAATCTTGAATAACACCTGAGTATACAGTAAAGAATTATTGAGGACAACTATATCAATATATAGTTTTAGATTTTTGATAATCCACTTAATTTGGGGCCATAACTTATATAACTGACTCATTTATTTTCTCTATTATTCTCAAACTATGTATTTTTTTATATACTTCTGAACACTCCATTCGATTTTGTCCCTGAACACTTATATGTATCTAATTACCATAGCTTTGTAATGTCTTGATATCTCATAGGATATGTTTTCCTCTCACCCAACTTAATTTTTAGTTATTAAAAGTTGCTTGACCACATTTGTAAATTTATATATAATCCATTCTTTACTAAAATGTTAAGTGACAGACTCTTATTTACACTTTGCAAAGTAGGAAAATCAAAGCCCTATAAAATTTCTTCTACCAGTCTAACCTGTTTCATTTTAGGATCTCAGGTTTAACTGTGCACCTGGATTTAATTTTTCATATGTTTATACATGTTATGGATGGGTGGTGAGATGTGCTTGTCTTTGGTGACAAGTGTTATGAAATAAAATTTCCTCCTAATTCAGAGCAGACTATTAACATGATGGTACAATCAAGACATTCATGGAAACTTAATGACAAAAACATTCCAAGAACTGCAGAAGGGCACTTCCCTCATCTTTTCATCCCACACCCATTAAAATAAAAACTCCTTTTGGCACATGCTAGGAAGAATCAAGGTAGAATGATTAGTTGGATTGTACCAAACTCTAAAGGGCCTTTACCCCTTTAAATTAGCACAAGCTAAGCTATTAAATACATATGAAAATTAATGGCATTTATAGCTATTATTGTGGCCATGGTGTTTATACAAAAGCCTTCACCTTGATAGGAAAGAAAGTATTTATGTTAAATAAGTCTGTGCTGGTTATTTTCCAACATCTTTGAAATGATTCACAAATTGGGAGAACTCTAAAATTGCTAAAGTATCAGGGATAAGCTAACAATGTGACTGTTAGGATGCTGAGTTGTGCCCAGATCAGATTTTCTCCTAATCCCCTAGGAGTTTTCATACCAAGCTTTCCAAATTGAATTTGTTGAGTATGATGGTACCCTTTAAGAACAGATCTACCCTCTCTGTGGATTTCTCTAGGAAATCTACAGATCTCAATATATATGAGTAGGCTTGGATGGACTACAGATGGGGTCTAAGAGTCTGCAGATGCAGGCTGAATGTTCATGTGATGTTAATCAAAACACATGTAAATATGCCCTTCCTTTATCACTATGGGTACACTGCTGGCTAAGACATAGGTTTCTGCAGAACAGAGACCAGTGTTCCTATTTGGGTTATTCACGTAAAATATAATATACTTATTATCCAACTTGGACTGCTCTGGATCTCCATTTTTCCACCAAAATAGGAATCTTACTGCTGTACTCACTGACCATGAATCACACCCTCTTACAAAGAAATCCTGAAAATGGAGTGAGCTAAGAACCTTCTCCTATAGTTCTTGACCTCATCTCTAGAAGGGAAAATAAGATACTGTGATGGCATCCTAGAGGCTCTATGTAGCAAGTCAATTAATACACAAAGCCCTCCTTTTTATATCATTTCCATCCACCATATTCCCATGTGTTTTTAATCTTAAAAGTTCTTCAGAGTAAGACTACACACACACACAGCACAGAATGACCCTCCATGGCTCTTCCTCCAATATCTTCTTTGCTAATGGACGGCTGGAAGGCTCATGCTGGCTTTCATGATCTCCCTTTTTCTATGCCCAATTTGTGGTACACATTTAAAAATTCAACCTCAAAGTATTGACTACTTACTATGTGCCTGTCTCTGCTCTTGATGCTAGGGGCGCATCACTGAACAACACAATAATCTTTGTCATTGTGGAGCTAATCTTCTAGTTGCTTCCCAGTTTCTTTGCCTTTCAACAGGTAACACGCTGGGGAAGGCTGAGCTCCAAGTTCGGATTCTACCAACAGAGGCAAGTTTGCATCTCTTTGTCCAAAATCTTAATTGAGGAACAATTGGAATTCGGTTATATTGATATATTAACTAAAATTACATTTTCTTCCATCTTAAAGAAAAAAGCCACCACTTTTTGTTTATTACTTTATTATCATATCTGTCTATGTTGTTTCCCTTTGGTGTTTTGGACATGGCATCACTGCAAGGACAGTGTATTCTGTAGTTTACATCAACAGTTGGTAATAACTGCTACAGCACTTGGATTTTAATCCCTCTGCAAGAATTACATCAGGACAGAAACTGCCAAATTATATCGCCATCTCAGTTAACGTGAAAGGAAGCTATATTTAATTCTCTCACACTCTTAATCTTCACTTTAATGCCATGAAGCATTTGGGGATAGGGAGGTTGTGTGACTGAAAATATCTTTATTTCACCCTTTCTGTGGAAGGATAGTTTAATTAGGTATGCAATTATAGATTGACAGTTATTTTCTTTTTCCTTTTTTTTTTTCAATCCACATTTATATTACTTTCTTAACGGAGATCCAATTTCCACTCAATATTCATATTTCCCCAATTTCTTAAAAAATGTCTTTTTATAGTTGATTTGAATGAGGCTCCAGACAAGCTCCACATTGCACTTGGTTATTAACTCTCATAAGTTCCTCATAAACTCTAACATTATTCTCCTTTTTTAATGTCATTTTTTTCTTCTGTTGAAGAAACCAAAATCTTTATCATATAGAATACTCCCATATTCTGGATTTGTTAGATTGCTTCCTAGTAGTATCTTTCAATTTGTTTCTCAATCCATATACTTCCTACTAATTGGCAATTAGATCTTGAGGCTTGATTGATTCTTAGTTGGCTTTTATTTTTTGTTGTTGTTTTTTTGAGGGGGTGGCTGGTGGCAAAAATGTATCATGGGCAGATGCTATATGTGTCCTATTGCTTCACATCACAAAGCATCTACTGTATGATTGTCACACTTTTAAAGGCACTAAAACTGGGCAAGCCAGTGGGTATAGGTGTTAGCCCAATCCCTCTGTTATAAAATTCTGGCAGATTGGAATATGTCTTAAAGTATTTTTCTGAACATATCAGTATTGTGTGCTTCTTTCAAAAATACAAACATTCACTAGAAAGAAAATTAAAATTATCCTCAATTTCACTTTCCAAACACACACCTGCACATGTATATGCACATGTGTGTAGTTTTATACCTACCTTTTTTTTCAGTTAACTTGAATTGAGAACAGCATTTAGATGCACTTATCCTTTGCAACAAATAGGAAGCAAAGAGTGTCCTTGATGTTGATTGTGAGGTTTTTCTGGTTGATGTTTCTGAGGTTTCTCTGATTGAATGTCAACTACACTTCACAGGCATCTAAAGTAACATAAAGTACACACCCTCTAGACCCTTGTCATCACTGCTGGCACTTACTGGAGAGGTTTTGGATCATTTAGGTTGGAAACCAGTTTGTATATTCTGCCAATCCAGGAGGTTTTAAGATGAATCCTTGAATCAGTTTAATCTCCTCAAAGCTTCTGGTGGCCCAAAGAAGCCAATGGTCAGACATTAAATGTGCAACTAATAATTTGTCTTGATATTATACCAAAACTAAAATCAATGTCACAGTTAGATAATCTGTATATTTAAATAGTGTAAAACCAGATAAGCCCATATGGCATGCCTACATGTTCAGATACCCAGAAGGTCACAGTTTAGCAATTTGGTTGAAACACAAATATTGCAGATGCTTTCTGGGTAAAGTGGACATCCTAGTAACATTTGTTTTGACAATATTCCAGGCCTGAATCAGCTGTGTCTCACTATGATATAGAACTAGAGGCTTATATGTGCCCATGAACAGATGTCTATCTAGAGCCTCTGGTATCTTTTTTTAAATTGACGAAATAATTAAGCTTAAAAACCAATACTTTTCTAAGATAATCAAGAAGATGGGTAAAAAGTTTTATGTTATTTTATTATAAAATATACTCTGAATTCTAAGATGGAAAATTGCTTTCACATGACAGTGAGAGACGATTGGCTTTTGAAGGTTTCTTTAGGTAGCCAAGCACCAAAGGCCAGTGCTTCAAAAGTGACCTATTTTGCATTTTGTGTCACAGTGCTGGGTGACACAGAGATTTATTGAGATATGGAATAAAGATTTATTATTTAAATCTTTAAATAATGATTTATTATTATTTAATAATAAATTAAATTTATTTTAATAAACAAATTTATTTATTACAAATAAATTTTTTATTTATTCAATAAAATTTATAAATATTTTATTTATATTTATAAATGTGTAAATATATTTTTATATATTTGATTTATTATCAAATATAATGAAATTGATTTATTATTTATAAATAATAAATATATTTATTTAGAAATTTATTCTGAAGAGATGGAAGAAGCATAGGGCCTCCTTCTTATGTTGCTTGTGGGCCCACCACAAGAGCGGTGTGATGCTTCCATGTGGAAAGAAGTCAACAAAAGGAAGCTTTGGTACTTGTGCTTGAGCCCATTCTGGGCAAACTCCTGACTTCTGATGTGCCAGGAGCTCTTTAGTCTCCTTCAACTGAGGACAGAGTAAGATGTAATGCACTAGAGAGCACCAGCCATGCTTCTCCAGTTTCCTAATCGAATTTCAAACCCCATCTATTCTATAGACTCTCTAACGTAAATGCATGCCTAGTTGTCATTGCTAGAGTTTCCTGAAGAGGTTCTAGATGACTCCGGTTGAGAAGTATTCATTATTCTGCTACCAGAATGGTTGTAAGATCTATCATTGGATCAGGTCTGTTCTGCACCCTTCTCCTCGGGGACTCCATGTTTGAAGCAATCTAGTAGAAGCTTGTAAAGACCTGCTTTCACTGAGTTGCCCTCCAAAGTTATGCTTTCGGTTTTAACATTTCAAAAAGATAAGCAAGCAGAGGATAGCCATGTGCAAATTGCTTCTGGTTTGTTATAAAGTGTTGTCAAGGAAAGAGTCTACAAGACACTCAGTGTAAGGTTACACTTGAGAAATTTCTTTTTGCTTCAGGGCCAGGATCAACAAAAAGACTTTTCTGACAAAACTGGTGGGTATTCTCCTTTTTAATAGAGTGTGTTAGCCTAGCTGTTATAACAAAGTTATCTTAAAACAGTGGCTTACATGGGAGGAAGTTTATTATTATTTTGTGTAAAACTCCATAGATAGGAGGTCCAGAGCTGGTAAGAGGCCTTGCCATCATCAACACACAGCTTCCACCTTTGGGTTCAAAGTGATTGCTCCAATGGACAAAGGACAAGAGAACCCAGCATTGGCCCACTGTGTTCACCTCCTACTGGACAGAAATTAGTCTCACGGCCATGCCTGGCTGTGAGGGAGAATGAGAGGAGATAAAGGAGGCATTGATTGATATTGGCAGACAAACAGAGTCTGCCAGAATTTGCCCCTCTGGCCACCCAGATATCCATGTGTATTCTCCTCACACATGCAACATTCTCCATCAGATTATAATCCAGAATCTTCACAGCCTACCCACACCCCATCAAGTTTAGCTCTAACTCCTGTGATCTGGTGACCTACAAATTAAGAGACAAGTCACCTTCAGGCCCACCTTGCACCCCAATACCACAATAAACAGAGATTTATGACTATTTCATTGTGGATAACCACAATAACAACTCCCATTTAGAAAAGTGAAAAATGATAAACATACAGCAGCCACTAGTCCACAGCAACTGTCAACCCCCCCTGGACAGGAATTACAGTCTCCATGGCCTGGCAGTGCAGGGGCCCCTTGTGCTGGAAGTCCCAATGCTAGCAACTCCCTTGAGTATTGCCTTCCCTGGCTCTGTGGAACATGTGCTTGTCTTCATCTTTCACGGCCACATATGAAGTGACCTTAGCTCATTGCCTGCTGGTGAAAGTTTAGGAGACTGATGATTACTTTAAGGTTCAGAGAGCTTTTGCAGGCCAGTATTGTGGTTTCTTTGGCAATACGATTCCCTTAAAACCTGATAGACTTATGGTCTATTTATTTCCTGTCAGTTCCAGATGCCAGTAACCACTGCCAAAGATCTCATCTATCCATACCTCTTAAGCCAGAAGATTCTGTTCTTTCATTTCTGGTCTTCATGTTCAAAATACCTCTCCCTCCCATATTGCAGTAGACTTCCCAGAGGCTATCCAAAGCAACAGGCTTGAATGACGAGGCAACAGCCTCAATCTTCACCTTGAGAGTAGTCCCTTTGTCTAGTAGGGAACATTCTGTATTAGGCTCTGAGGAAGGTTTGAATGTATTTGGTGGTACAAAAGCAGCTGCATTTGTAACCCTTTGAATTACCAGACTTTCATTCCATTTAGATTGCTGGCTGCACATAAGAGAGAACTGCCCTGAGCAAAGATATGTTTGCAAGCTGAAAAGCTCTCACCTGAGTTAAGCTCTGTTGTAAGGCTTTCCTAAGGTTGCCAATTATCAGTCATCTATCACTGGTAGTAGTTCTAGCAAATATTTACCGTGACACAACAATAGTCAACAGCTTTACAGATTTCAGTATCTGTATTGCCTGACCATTAAGGGACTATCATCTATTTTAGGGTTTCTATTTTTACTTCAGGATTCAGATATACACTTTTGTATTGGTAGAATACAACCTAAGTTAATGAAACAAAAAGATCCAAAACTGCAGTAGCGTCAGCAAAGTAATAGCCTAAAGGTCAGCAGTCTAGGTATAGAGATTCTGCATCCTGAACACACAACCTTTCTGAGTTCTAAATAGCTGCCCCAGCTCCTGCCATTTCATCTGTATCCCATCTCATGTCCATTTAATTCACTAAAATTGTGAATTAAGCCTACGAATTCCATTTATATCCATTGGCTAGAAATTAATATTATAGCTGAGTTAGCTGTAAGAAAAATGTGAAATATCATTTTAAGAAAGGAGTAGACATGGATGAACAGCTGTAATTCCCACTACAGAATTGAATTATCTTGTTTTTGGTTTTTATTCCTTTTAAAGTCTAGGAAATCAGGAAGCCCAAAGTCAAATTTGTAGCCTTTACATATATAAATAAATAGACATACACAAAGCTAATATATTTAAAACATTCTATATTTTTCCTCTCTATAGTTTTGATCTTATATTTTGATTTCATTAAACTTTTCAGACATACATACTTGACTGTAAGATGACCCAAGTCTTTTTCAGAAAGGGCTGTGGTATAAACAAACTATAAATGTGAATGTGAATAATGCAAATTCTAACACGGGACACTCTCAAGGAACATTCAGCCTCATTTTCTCATTTACTTTAGAAGATGTTTGTTATCTCGAATATACCAAGACCGAACTCCATATAACTTGCAGTGTGATGACTTGCCTAACATATTACCTGATATTACTCCATTAGAGGTTTCATTCCTTGGCTAAAGAGTTATACCATACGAAACTATAAATGCTCTTAGAAGTAATCATTTAAAGTAGTAATATCAGTCATCACCACTGTAGTGAGAATCACCTAAACCAGTTTAATTGTAATACCTCCTAAAAGGGGTGTGTCTTTGGAAATGTAACACAATAGCAGTGAGCCATCATTTTGGGCAGAGTGAGAAGCTCCTGGAAGGATATAAAGTGGACATTACAGGAAGCATCACCATCTCTGGATGGCCTATTGAGGCACACTAGGCCAAAGGAATAGGGGGAGGTGGAGGAGGAACTTGATAATTGTTAACTTTTGTGTGTAATTACCTGCGCCAAGGAACTTTTTAGGGCTTTATGTGCATGTATTACCTCATTTAAAACAAAAGGGCCCTGGAAGTCACACAGAGGAAGACAGACGTAATGTGTGAATACAACTGCTAACCTTGTCTTGTATTGCTTACCAAGGGCTTTCACTGAGCTGGTCTCACTTGACCCTGCAGTAGGCCCGAGTAGGCTTGATAAAGGTAAAGCAACAAAGTCCAAAGAAGCCAGGTAAGATGCCAGTGGCAGAGCTGGGATTCCAACCTACATCTTCTCCCCTGAACTCATCTTGCTACGCCACTACCAGGTCTCCCAATCCCATGTCATTTCATAAAGAGTTTGTCTCATATCTAAAAACAAAAGTTAAGGATGCTTTTAAGTGGGGATACAGGAACATTTTTGATAAATAATGGAATAAAAGTTTTCACCACGAAAACATAAATACTCCAAAGCTGAGTAAGAACTTTTTCAAGGTGGCTGAGATGTTAGGCCCCCTGGTTAGGCCGGTCTCTCCCTCATTCATGTTCCCTCCTTCTTGAGGACATTGTCCCTTACCTTCATTCTTACCTTCAGCCTTTTACATTCCTAAATCTGGCCCATACCACATGAAGGGAAGCCCTCCCAGGATTGCCCTACCTTTTACCTCAGTGCTCTCCTCCTGTCGTTCTCAAGCTTTTTATCAATAGGTGCCATTCACACTTCACATCTATTCACACATTCCCCTGAAAACAGTTGGTCTTTGCCCATGACACCCATTCTCAGTAAAGTAGTTAATTATCTCCTGACGGCAAAGTCTGTGAACTCTTCTCAGTGTCTTCCTTTCTGGCTCTTTCTGGGGCATTTGACAGGACTGGCCACTCCCTCCCTCCTCTTTTGTCTGATGTGACACCACCTACTTTGGTTGTCCATCTATCTCTCAGAACATTCTTCCTCAGAATTCTTATTTACTCAAACTTCTCTATCCATCTCTCAAATATTAGGATCCCTGGGAGTTTTTCTGTCTCGTTCCTATTTTCTCACTCTACCTGCTCTACCTGGATACCTGTCTCCGTCTCCATCTTTATCTCATCTTATATCTATATCTCCATTCCCTAGGCTCCTGAAGAAATAGCTTATCTTTTATTGGCAATGGACATTTTCCCTACAGATATCCGTGAACAACTGAAATTCATTTCTTCTGAAACTGGACTTCTTACCTTTCCCCCTACTCAGTCCTAGATGTCTTCCCACAATACTCATGCTAACTGGTGACACCACTATTCACCTGATCTCCCGAAGGAGAAGCCTAGGGTCAGGCAGGACTCCATCCTTTGGGGACCCTCACACCCCATCATTCTTCAGGTGTCACCAATTTTGCCTTCTAGCCACCTCTGGGATCCACCCTTTCCTCATCATCCTCCCCATTACAGCTTAAGTTCAGACCATCTTTGGCTCCTGCCTAGACAGTGGCAATAGGATCCCAACTGGTCCCAGTGCCTCCGGGCTCATTTCTGTTCCATCCAAGTAGCCTAACAAATTGGTCCTACTAAAACACAAGTCTGATTCTTCTTAAAACCCTTAATAAGTCCCCAGAGGTACTAAATGAAATCAAAGCTTCTCTGTAAGGCATGTGAACTTTTTTAAGAGCTGCGTCCTATTTTTCTACCTCTCAGCCTCATCCTCTATTATTCTTCCATCCATCCGCTCTTCCTACCAATCTCCCCCTGCTCCATTCCTTTATCTAGTATGCTCTTCTTCTTTTCAAATTCTGTCTATAATCCTGTGTAACCACTACCGTCTATTCACCAAGTATTCCTGAGTTTCCGTAACAGAGGTCTATGCCAAGGACATTGAGACTGTAGAGAAAAGAGCGCCTATGTTTCCCTTGGGAGGTCTGCGCAGAAGAGTGTAGTGCTTGTGCTGAGCTTTCAAGGTAAGGAAAATCCTTTTCCATGAAGGCTTCCTTGACCTCCAAGGATTGTAAGTCCTACTTATAGCTGGGATTACACTGCTGCCCCAGTGCATTGACTCACTTGTTTCACTGGTGGCCTGTGAGCTCCTTTAGTGTGGGGACTACATGCTAGCCGTGGGAGTATCCCAGTGCCAAGTACAGTGCCAGCTTCAATAAACTTGTTAAATTAGATTGAATCAGAGTAGCCCAAGGCCACTGTGCTCATTAGTGGCAAGTGGTTGGCTTAAGAGAAATGGCACCCCAACCTCAGGAGACTGGGCCTAGAATCTTGACCTCATTAGCACCCTGTTCTAGCCTAACCTGCCAACTGGCTCTGACTTTCCAAACGTTAACACTACACATCAGCACGTGTGAGCTAAGTATGTATGTGCACACCAAGTATCAACATGGCATATGGATATGTAGTATATGGAAACTAAACTCGTTTCACTCACCAAGTTTACAGCCCTTTTAAACCTCCCGGGTTAGTTTTGAATCAAACCCAGATTTTCTAGTGTTTCAGTTCATTTTCTTTTGGCAAACACATCTTCCTGTTGTTAAGAAGAAAGACTTTACAAAGATTATTTAAAAGTTTAACTGGTTTCTTGAACATCAGCTAGCTCTTATAATACAGGATTTTAATGGTATGAGTGTAAATGAATTCGAAACACATGGATTAATATCCCCCTATAATCTTGAGGCTAATTATAGAGATATTTGAGGAAAAATATAGTTGAGGTTTCATCCGATACCAGATGTAGAATATTTTAAGGTATTCTGTGAGCTCCAACTGTGACTCTGCCCAGCCCGTAGGGATTAGTATGTATGTAAGTGAACTATTTAGTAAGTAGAGTTATCATGAGTGGAATGAAACTCCTCAGGGCCTGAGGTCCTATTTGAACAAAATGGCTGCCACCAGACAGTGAGGTAGGCCTGAAACTCAGAGTTTTGACTTCTAATCCAACTGATGACACAGAGAAGCTTTCTTTTACATTCAGTACAGCAGCCCTGTGGAGGTTGGTGCCTTAAGTTTCCTTAAGAGTGCTAGATATGCAGAGACATGGGCACTCGCGAGAGCAGAGACATGGGCATTCCTGTGAACACGAAAGCAGTGCAGGGGTCAGACCTGTCTCTTTAATGGAAACTCTTTCTTTCATTATGAAACTACTGCCTCATTTGGCACAAGTTGAGTACATGCTGGGAATAGCAGGGTAATTGCAGGTCACGATGATCTAGAAGGATTAGTTAGTTTGTATAAACATGTTCCAAGTCCAGCTATGTTTCAGTTAAGCTGCACACAGAAATACCAAAGCAAGCCAGCCTTGGTTCAGTGTCACAAACTGTTTATTTGTACAAGAGATCCCTAGAAGTCTACTAATCCAGGAGACAGCCATTTTAGGGAATTAATGGGACCCTCTCTGTCATGGTTATTTTAAAACCAGATTAGATCGGGCCCTTGAGAAAGCGGCATAGAAAATAATTCCACGTGGACTCCTGTTGTGAAGCAGGCACAGTGGATCTTTTGAAAGAACTTGCCTGTCACAAATGTCTGTTGATTCCGTTTGTTCCAGAAGGATGTGAACCATGATGGGTACAAGGCTATGGCTTACACATTCATGTAGGAGTGATATTTACGTAGGGCACAGCTTCTGTGTGGAACGTGCTTTCCTTCTTGCCTGTTGAGAAATAGTTGTAAATTTCCTGGGGTTCAAGCAGGCCTTCACGAAGCTACTTTTGCATTTTGATGCGTCTAATGAAAACCACAAATGGAAGCTACACTGGTCATTGTTCACTAAACATTTACTGAGCATTTCCTGTGGCCAGGGACTGGGTTCAGGACTGGATACAGAGAGGATAGTCAGAGATAACAGGAAAAACAATGTAACATCTTCAAGGAGGTTTCAGTCGGCTTTTGGAGAAGGGAAGGGGGAGGGAAGAGACAGTTATGTAAACAGACCAGAAACGTAGGAGATAAGTGGTGGAACAAAGTTAAGGACAAAGTGCTGGATGGGTTCGAACTCCACAGGGAAGGAAGCAACTCACTTTGTGAGTTGTCTGGGGAGGTCAAGAAAGCCTTCTCGGGAGGTGATTTTGGGGCAGATCTTAGAGGATGGGTTGGAGCTGGGTAGTCGATCAGAGTCACCAGCACTGATAGGCAGGGAGAGAGGTAGGGAGATTCACCTTCCTCTCCAAGTCCTTGGACAAAAGGACTTGTCCAAATGGGCTTGGGATTGACTTTTGACTGGCACACTCTGTATCTCCTATTTAAAGAATAGTTTGGTTTCTGTCTGTATTTTTGTGACAAGGTGCTTCTCATTTGTTGCTTTGATTTCTCTCTTCTACCTAATCTCCTTTGGCAATCTTGATTCAATTCAATTCGTCATTTATTGACACCTTGTAATTTTCAGCTCTGTATCAGCCCTGTGGGAGACACAAGAGGCTTTGTTCTCCAAGGCTTAGGTGAGTTTGGCTTTCATGTCCTCATGTCAGTGCTTTGGAAGCAGGTTGGTGAAAATTATCTTCTGGTCCTTAAAAGCCATCCAAATAGACAGTTGCAGCTCAGCCTAGTCTCATTTGGGAGGTTAGTGAAAATGTCACAAAATATGCTAGGCATGGATGTTGACGTTTCTGATATAAACTGTAATTGAAGCTAAAGATGGTGCAATATAAATCCTTTCTTAAACAAACACAATCCCCAGGAGTGAGACCACAGACTGATTCATTTATCTTTCATATGTTTTAGGACAAGCACAAATTTTCCAAAATCTGAAATTGTCTATTATAGGAATATATGCCTAAGGGCTATATAAACGAAGATATTCCTGGCACTAACATCTCCTGAGTTATAAGGATAAGGATCTCTAAGATACAATTAGAAAAGCCTACAATGTTGAATACATTTTTTTTCTACATCTCTTTTATTGGCAGATCAAGGAAGGGAAATGCTAGCCTCGTTATTAGTTTGACTCATTAGACCCCCTCTCTGAGGAAAAAAAAAAAATTAATATGAACAGTAACAACCCCAAAGTAAATTCATGCTGGCATTCACCTCCTCTGAGGAATAAAAACAGATTTTTGTTCTTTTAAGTGTTTATATTTTGTATACCTGGAAAATCTTATAAAATAGAAAGGGAAAGGGAAGGCCACAGCAATTGAAGTCAAGAGAGATTGCGTTGGGTCTGTAAGTACCAGGATAGAAGGGGTGCTGAGGACCTCTGCCACTCAGATCCTTCTTACATTAAACACACAATAAACCCAGAAGTGTTTCACTGCAGTGTTTGCCATTCAAAATGTTCGAATTGACTTCCAGAATTCTCCGCATCACTGGGAGGTAGGGGACCAAGGAGCTTCCAGCCAAACACTCTCTTGAATTCTAGTCTTTTTTCTTTTTTTTTTTGCCTTCCCAATCTATTCCCAGGAACCAAATTGAGTTCACAAGAAAATCTTTAAACTATTTAAGAAGTCATGTGCTTAAACTTTGATACAGGCTCTGAAAACAAGAGGCCTAACGTCTTGGATTTATTTGTTTGGGCGGCGGGCGGTGGGGGGGAGGGTGTTGTTTTGCAGTCCAGTCATTTTGGCATTTACCAAGTGACTAATACTCCTTGGCAATATCAGTTTCTGCTGAACCCAGGACCCTTCATTCAGGCCAAGTATGCTCATGATTATTCAGGTATTTCTGTGAGGTCAGCTGGCCCAATCACTTAAAACTGTATGGTCAACACAATATTTTCTCATTTGTTTTCTTATTTGATCCTTAAAACTGACCTGTGATGTAGACTGAAAAGGTTTGCTTATTCACCTTCCAGAGATGGGGAAAGTAGAGCCAGAGAGGCTAATTTAGACCCAATTATACTGATTTCAGCCTTAATAAGTAGCAGAGCTGAGGCTTACAACTAAGTTTCCCCTCTGTAGGCTCAGAATTGTTCCCAGAACACAGGAGGTGTGTATGGTCAAAGACATTGTGGGCTGGGTGTAAATCCCTACCCTGCCTGACTTGCTTATTTCACCAGAGATAAGACCTTTTAGAGAAGTCAGTGGCCCAGGCAGGATGATGACCAGCTGCTCCTCAAACTGATTATCTCTGAATACTTATCTTATTTAGCGAGGGTATAGATAAACTGATTTTCTAATAACAAAAATTCACTCCATCTTCGTTTTAAACAATATGTCAGTCCCCTTGCCCTATAGTTCCAGCTCCTTTAAGTCAAAAGTGTTAATGGCCCACAGGCACCTCATTAAAGACCTAGAGCAACAAAAAGAGAAGGTTCACACTGTTGCACATTACTTGAGAAAGCCCCTTTGGTTACATCTCTCTCCAAGTATCTCCTCTCTCTCCCTTTCACTTTCAGTGCCCCTCCACCCCAATTCTGAACCCCGATCTCAGGTCTTATGCCTCCTGAAATCTCTCTCCCTTCCTTGGTAGAGGAACTTAACTTCATCTCAGCTGCTTTCCCTCTAAACTTGTACCCTCCCTCTACAGAATAAGAGAAATCTTCAATTTTGTCAAAGATCATTTCGCTGGTAATAAAGACTTCCTTGAACCCCGCAAACCAAAGAACCAGGACTCATCCTATCTGATGAGGAGTAAGGCAGTAAGGAAATTGTTAAAATATGTATGTAAATTTTGTCTTGCTATTTGATCAAGTTCAAATGAGGGATTAATACCTATGCTAAGCAGAAGTGGGGCCATTTTATATTTCACTGGTTATATAAGAAACCATGGGATAAAACTATTCTGAGTTGACACCATATTCCCAATCAACTTCAAAATGTTTAAATTCCTTTCATTGTGCTTTTTCAACTTTTTTGGAAGATTTAGTAGTTCTAAAATAGCCTCAAAATATATGAGGCATATAGGTTTTTTGGATAATGTGACTTCCCCAATGATGCTATCTTTAAAAGGAAGTAATTGCAAGATCGTGCTATAATGTGAAAGATTTTGTCAAGTCTCGCATAGGAGTATTTCTTTTGAGTGTTAATTTGGGGGGAATTTTTTGCATTATGTTCTGGTACACATTCCATCATTTAGGAAAGGAAAAAATGTGATAAATTCATATGATGGCATACAATACGGAAGTTAAAGGAATTAAGTCTCTCTCTCTCTCTCTCTCTCTCTCTCTCTCTGTCTCCCTTCCTCTATAGCTAGATTTTAAGTACATAAGTGAGTGGAAAACCATAATGCAGAATAGTACAAATAGTATGATGACATTTGTCCTAATTAAATACCTAAGATAATATAATATAGCTGCTATTATACATACATGTGTAAAAATATGAAAGGGATTGGATAGATACAGTTGAAAGACAGTTTTGAGGAAAGGGGAAGATAATATGATTGGGAGTTAAGACAGAAATTTTATTTTTATTTGTGTTCTTTATTTAAAGAAAAGCCTTGCAGCAAACATGATCACGTTTGAACAGTCTGTACTTCTTGGTAATGGATATAGGTCTTATTTAATTTTTTGGTTATATTTTAACGTCTCAACACATATGAATGAGTAAAAGAAATAAAAAAGAAAAAAAATATATGAAGCAAAATTTATGGCACTATAGGTAGAAATTTAAAAATACAAAACCGGGACGCCTGAGTGGCTCAGTGGGTTAAAGCCTCTGCCTTCAGCTCAGGTCATGATCTCAGGGTCCAAGGATCAAGCCCCACATCGGGCTCTCTGCTCGGCAGGGAGCCTGCTTCCCCTTCTCTCTCTGCCTGCTTCTCTGCCTACTTGTGATCTCTCTCTCTCTCTCTCTGCCAAATAAATAAATAAAATCTTAAAAAAAAATAAAAATACAAAACCTACTAGATTCCAATACATTATTCCAAATACATAATTATTTGAAGGTCAGAAAAACCACTAAAATATAGAGCATTTGAGTAACATAAGTAATATGCATGATCTAATAGGCACACATACAGATCCTGTACCCAACAAGTACAGAATATACATCCACCTTAAGCACACTGAAATGTTTTTCAAAACAAAACCAAAAACATTAAGGTAAAACAACTAAGAAGGAAGAACCACTGTGATATAGATATGCATTAACTTGATTCTCCTTTTAAATTTTTTCTTAATTTTGAGCATTACTAGCACTGAGCACAATGCGTGTGATCACTGTTCCCAAAACCATGATCACCCTGGTGAAATCTATCCATTTTTTTGTCCATTTGCAGACCCTACCATGAATTGAGAGAGTGCTACTTACATCTTTAACAACATAATTGAATGGTATGAGCAATCTGATTCAGCTGTTTGTGTTTATTTTTTTCAGCTTTATTGAGGTACAATGGGCAACTAAAATAGTAAGATATTTAAAGTGTACATTGTGATAATTTGATATACATATACATTATGAAAGGATTCCCAAAGCCAAGTTAACTAACATAGCCATTACCTCACATATATGCTTTCTTTTATTTTGGGTGAGAATGTTTAAATTCTGTTCTCTTAGCAAATTTGGATTATATAATACAGTGTTATCAACTATAGTCTCCATGTTATACATTAGATCCCCAAACCTTATGCATCTTATAACTGAAAGTTTGTACCCTTTTATAAACCTCTCCCTATTCCTCTACTCCCCAAGCCCTGGCAAATGCTTTTCTACTCCTTCTAAGAATTTGACCTTTTTTATAATTGAGATTTTTTTTTATTAAAAATTTTCTAAGATTTAAGAGACATCATTCAGTATTTGTCTTTCTCTATCTGGCTTATTTCCCTGAGCATCGAGATCTATCTGTGTTGTCATAGATGGTAGGATTTCCTTCTTTTCTCATGGCTGAATAATATTCCATTGTATATATGAACCACACCTTTTTCCACTCAGCCACTGATGCACATTTAGGTTGTTTCCATGCCTTGCCTCTTGTACATAATACTGCAATAAACAGTGGAATGCAGATATCTCTTCAATAACCTGTTTTTATTTCCTTCAGACATTTACCCAGGAGTGGGATTGCTGGGTTATATGGTAGTCCTCTTTTTAATTTTTTGAGGAACTTCTGTACTGTTTTCTGTAGTGAGGGTACCAATTTACAGTCCCGTAAATTCCTTTTAAATAGTTCTGTAGGTGGGGCGCCTGGGTGGCTCAGTTGGTTAAGCAGCTGCCTTCAGCTCAGGTCATGATCCCAGGGTCCTGGGATCAAGTCCCACATCAGGCTCCTTGCTCGGTGGGGAGCCTGCTTCTCCCTCTCTCTCTGCCTGCCTCTCTGCCTGCTTGTGCTCTCTCTCTCTGACAAATAAATAAAATCTTAAAAAAAAAAAAATAGTTCTATAGGCAACTGCTTGATTGTATTGCTCTTTCATTGGGCTCTTCTTCTAAACATTGGTCTCCTCATCCGGAAAGTGGGGATAGCATTTACATCCACTGGTTTGATGGAAATTAAATGACAGGCCCTAATATAACACCCTTAATCACAGTGTCTGCTCATGGGAGGTAATAGGCAAATCTGCGCCCTCGCCCCCATATGCCTACCGTGCTTCTCCCATCACTCCAGATCCAACTCCCATCAAATATTGGTAACTTTTCTGAGGACAGGACCTTGTCTTTCTTCTCCTCCTCCTCCTCCTTCTCAGATGTCTCTCCTTCCTCTTAAGACTTAGTTTTTTAGAGTAGTTTCAGGCTCACCCCAAAATTGCAGAATTACAGAGATTTCTCAGACACTGCTGCCCCCACACATGCACAGCCTCCTCCATTATCAACATTCCTTACCAGAGCGGTGCAATTGATAAACCTACGTTGACACATCATAATCACCCAAAGTCCTTATTTTATATTTCAGTTCTTTCTTGGGGTTGTACATTCTATGGGTTTAGACAAATATCTAATGACATGCATAATAAAATGTATAATGACATAACAACATTGTATTTTTACTACCCTAAAAGTCTTCTGTGCTCTGTGTATCCTCTCCTCCTCTCTTTCCCCCAACTGTGACAACCATTAAAATTTGTATTGTCTCCATAGTTTTGCCTTTTCCAGAATGTCATATATTCAGGGTCATAGAGTAGGTAGCCTTTTCAAATTGGCTTCTTTCATTTGGTAATACGCATTCAAGTTTCCCCCATGTCTTTTCAATGCTTGATAGCTCATTTCTTTTTAGCACTGAGGAATATTCCATTGTCTGGATGGACCACAATTTATTTATCCATTCACCTACTGAAGGATATCTTGGTGGCTTCCAAGTGTTAAATGATGAACAAAGCTGATCTGAACATTCACATGCAAGTTTTTGTGTAGACATGTTTTCAACTCCTTTGGATGAACATCAAGGAACATAATCAATGGATCATACCATAAGAGTATGTTAGTTTTTTTAAAAAGCCGCCCAACTGTCTTCTAAAGTCACTTTGCATTCCTAGCAGCAGTGAATGAGAGTTCTTGCTCCACATCCTGTCCAACATTTGGTGTTGTCAGTGTTTCAAATTACATCCATTCAAATTACATACATTCTAATAGGTGTGTAGTGGCATCTTGTTATTGTTTTAAGACCTTGACTTTTGATCCTCTATGTTTAGCATAATGTGGCAAATGCTGCGTATAGAGAAGTCACTCCACAGATGTTTCTTAGTTGATTTTCCAGGTTAAATAGATTCTCTCTTCCTCTTCCTCTCCCTCTCCCTTCTCCTCTCAATTTCCACACATATATACATGCACATACCTATAACCATATGTACATACATATTTTAGCCTGAAATTTCTTTACATTTATTAGTAATACGCATTTATGTAACAATAAAAATATTATCTTTAGAAAAGAGAGAAGTCTTGGTTACTCAACATGGTGAGCCATTGATTCTTACACCTGAGAAAAAGTTAAAACTCCTACATTCATTGAAATGATCATATCTGTGGCGAGCAGGACCTTAGTTCTCAAGGTTCCACCCGGAAGATGAATGTTCCCTTTCCTTACAAGAATGATTTTCTCTGCCCATGAAGGATCAAGGGGTGATTTGATATACAGAGGCCTGAAATGCTGGCTCCAAGAAACACTGTTGCTAGTTTTAGTTAATTCTTCCTCTCTGGCTGGAGTATCACTAACCCCCATGACAGAGTTTGCGATCTGACTCACATTTTATTTGACTTCATTCTTAACCCATCTATGAGTGCTTTGTAGATTAGTGTTGTGTTTTGGAAATACCAAGAATGCTGGAGAATTCAAGTGAGGCTTTTAAAAATTGATCATGTATTTGGTAAATAACAACTTCCTAGCAATAATGTTTAAGTTTGGCCCTTGAAATATAAACATTTTTAAGAAGTATATTAACTAGTTTGTTAATTCAATTATAATTAATATCTTCTATTATTTTTCCCTTACTCAAACACTACGGAATTTTTCCCTTGAGTCTGAATTATTGCACATTATCTTTTCGCTGTGAGCCAATCCTCAGTCATGCATGAAGCAGCTCCCATGTGTTGTGCACTGTATTAGACAAGACGCCAGTGCCCTAACATTTATAGAGGTCCAAGCTGGAGGACACATGGAGGCTCATGGGACATATGCTTAAATATTTCACGGTTGTGAATGACCAAATATGATCTATCCTCCCACCATGATAAATATACCTTCATAACTACCTAGAAGACCAGGTTCAACTTTAGAATCCTCTAATTCCTTGAGGCTGTAGGCCCCAGATTCCTGCCTAACTGCTTGTCCTAGTCCTGCTCTGACCTCATTACTCGGTACCTCACACACACACACACACACACACACACACACACACACACACACACACGGACAGTCTAGTCTGTTTATACAAGTTCTGTCCATACGCTTCACGAAGAGCTGCCTTGGCCAGTCCTCAGATCTAGGAGTAAGCACACCTTCTTGATCCCATCTTGGAGGACAGATCTTGGGAAAGGGCTTGTCCAGGCCAAAGGTAGGATTGGACCATGTGGACAGGGAATTCTTGGATTCTAGGTAAGCAGAGCAGGGTCTAGAAACAAGGAGCCTAGGATCCAGGTAGATATGGAATCCAGGAAGGCCCATCCCTGGTCCTGCTGACTTCTCACCTTAGGTGTAGCGACACTGCTGGAGGAGGACCATGGATTCTCTGAAGTACGACCCTCCTTTTTCAGGGTTTAAGAGCAGTGTGTATGCTAGATAAGGAACTAAGATCCTGACTAGCCTGCAGATTGTTATCTCATAGTCCACTGAGGTGACAGACATATAAACAGGGCTACACAATGTGGTGCATGAGATAATTTAGATATGTGTATTGTGCTAGCATGACAGAAAAGGGTGGTGTCACTAGTTAGGTCAGGAAAAGTGTCCTGGAGCTGAGTCTTGAGAGATAAAATACTCACCAGCCAATGTACACCTGAATGAGATGGCAAGAAAGAGGGGCATCTGGGTGGCTCAGTTGGCTAAGCGTCCAAATCTTGGTTTTGGCTCAGGTCATGATCTCAGGGTGGCAGGATTGAGCCCCACAGCCAGCTCGGTGCTCATGGCAAAGTCTACTTAAGACAGTCTCTTTTTTTTTCCCTTTGCCCCTCACCCCTTGCACGTGCACTCACACGCGATCTCTCTTTCTCGAGCTCTCTCTTGCAAATAAATAAATCAATCTTTAAAATAAATAAGTGGGATTTTGAGAAGACACGAGCCCTTTGTTAGTCTCCTGGGTCATGTCACACGTGTCCACCATGAGGCCATGCACACAGGAGCCACCTACAGATCAAGCAGGCTGGTGATACCCGCTCTGAAAGAAGGCACCACGAGGCAGACTTCTAAGATTATAGACCTTCCTCGAGCCACGTTTTCATGTTGATGAATGACTTGCCTTATGTACAAAATTTGATCTACCTGACTCAGTATTATTTCACAAAGAGTTTATCTTGTAGTGAAGCCAGGCCCCTCTGTTTCTCCTTTTCTATATGAATCCTTCGTGGGATATTCAGGAAAACAGTGCCATCCAAGAAAAATGAGCATTTAGAACTTTGGAATATAGTAGAAGGTTTGGATGAGGTTGGGTTTATAATATCTGTAGAGTTTCTAAAACCATGTACATTTCTCAGGTCATTCTTATCCTTGTTTTTCATTGATAAGAGTTGGCTGTAACTGATTCCACACACAGTTCTCAAATTTCATCTCCTCTTTATATTTTCTTTTCCCCATCCCAGAAATAATACCTAGAAACCGTAATAGTTTAGTTCAATTCCTCAAAGAGAATAACTCGGCTTTTTGTTCCTGCTGGCAATAATGTTCCGTGTCTAATGATTAAAAATAAATAATGGGGCCCACATTTCACTGGCAATCTAGGAAACAAATCGGTTGAAAAACTATGCCCTGAATTTCTCAACTATTCTTAAGATTGGGTCAAAGTACAGGAAGAAAATAAACTCTTGTTCATATTCTTGCCCTGCTGAGCAAAATCTCCATGTGGAGGAAGCACATTCAGGGTAAACCCTCTGACTTGGCTTCTATTCCTACTGGCACACCATGAGATATTGGCCAAGTTGCTTAACTTCTCACTGTAAGCTCTCCTATCTGCACAAGACACATTTGATGATGATCATCTTGTCAACAAGCATTTATTGAGCGTCTATTTCCGTACACCACTGTACTAGGTACTCTACCAAGATGCCTGCCCATCAGAGATATGGTGAAGATCAATGAGATAACAAATCTAAAATGTTTTAATATCCTTGAAATGATGAAGCTGTGCCAGACCAAGAGATTCTGAATTTAAAGATTCATAAAGGTGAAGAATGGTCATTACAGTTTTCGTAATTTTAAATGCATTTAGTTGACATGGAGATAAGGATTCATTCCCATACAAAAGAGCTAGCACTGCACAGAGACAAGCTCTATTTCAGGGCCTGGACTATTAAATACAGATTCCAAGGTGTCTAAGGGGATGAGGGTAGAGAGCAAGCCTGGATAAATAGCTGCAAATTTATCATAAATACGCTGGCAATAAACAAACAAACAAAGAAAGAAAGAAATAGCAAAATCCACGAAGCTTTTTATGCTCCAGTTGCCCTAGCAAATTAATCCTCTGCCTTTCTCTACCCAGCTGTATGTACTAGGCAACTGACCCCTGGGGACTCTGTCCCCAGTCTCCCTGGCCACTGCCTTCCAGTTCAATTTAGCCAACAGGAAGCCCCAGCAGGATATGAGAAGTGGGACAGAGATGGTGATCAGGGTGTTTCTTCCTGGCTCCTTGTCTTCTTCAGGGGAATCTTTGGCAGGGACCATAGTCTCCACTAGCTTCCACGGGGATCAAGTACCATCATTTCCTCCCCTTGCCCTTTATACCTAACCGTGGTAACAGCTTCCCACTGCTGCTGTTCCCTGGGTGCTTCGACATCTCTTGTTTGTCTCTTTTGCCTACCCACACCTTTGTCAGTAGTTATTTATTAAACTGTCTTTACTAGAAACTTCTGTGGTGAATTCTGTTCACCCCAGGATCCTGACTAATGTATACTTGTTGTAAAAAAATTTTTTGTAAAGCCCATAGAGGGGGCACCTGGGTGGCTCAGTCGTTAAGCGTCTGCCCTAGGCTCAGGTCATGATCCCAGTGACCTGTGATCAAGCCCCGCATCGGGCGCCCCGCATTGGGCTCCTTGCTCGGCGGGAAGCCTGCTTCTCCCACCGCCATTCCCTCTGCTTGTGTTCCCTCTCTCTCTGTGTTTCTCGCTGTCAAATAAATAAAATCTTTAAAAAAAAAAAAAAAAGCCCATAGAGACCATTATGTAGATTCTAAGATATTTTTCATATGAAAAACAAAATACCTAAGTATTTGAATCAATCTCTCCACAAGATGTCCCTGACATGTTTAAATTTCATTTCTTTGAATTTCTTGAAATGCTCACATAGGAGCATTAAAATCCTCTGATGAAACCATTTTTAAGCTGAGAAGTCATTGTGAGAATATCATAGAACGGGTGAGAAACCCCAGAGAATACTTTGCACGTTGTTCTTTTTCCTTTACGTGGTTGATGACGTGCATTTTAAGTCAAAAGAAAGGAAAACACTCAGTAATTTTGGCTTTTCTTAGGCAATAATGGGTCTTGCAGGTCTGCGGATCGGATTTTATCTAAGAGGTTACGATGTACATGGATTGAAGCTTTGTGTCACTCATGGAAAACACAATGAGGTGTCAGCAATCTGCAGTCTGGGAGGAAGCTTACTTGATCCAGAGTTGACCTTTTGTGACTCATTTTACCTCCCTTCTGCACTATTAACTAACATACTACCAAGTGGGGAGCCGTAAATGAGTCCATTTCCTGCAAATAAGATTTTAACGAGACGCTCCAGTTGGTCACACAGCAACACAAGATGATAAAATGTTGATTCTTTCCCTCCCGCTAGTGATATAAACCCTGGTCAGTGTTCTTAAACCAAATTTAATTTTAGCCTATGGAATCATAACAGAACTGAAAATTAGGTCAAAATAAGTCTGTCTCTGGTGGCAGTGACAGGGACTTTTGCACAAAGCCAAGTGATCTCACACTAGAAGGCCATTCCTGCTTAGTGTCATGGCAAACACAACATTTTTCTAACACTCATGCTTCATTTGAAGCATGAAGACTTGCTTTGGCTAAGTCTTCCTAGGCTTACAAATGGGCACTGAGGTAGGTTGGAGAAGGGGGAAGTTACATTCCAACCCTCTCTCCATGGGAGCTGGAAGGTCTAGGTGAAAAAACATTTGTTTCCTCCCCACAGTTTGTCTCTATTCTTTATTAATGGGTGAGAAGGGGCACAGACATGATGAGGATCCAGTGAGGAGGAGCTGAGGGAAGAAGGAGATACCGGAGGAAAATTTTTATTTTACCCATTGCATCGTCTACTCTTCTCGAAGTAAACAGTGCAAGTTCCAATAGCCTGAACCCATAGGGACTTTAAAACTTCAAATGATCCTATTCATTTGGAACTTAGCCTATTGCTTGCAACATCTCTTGTTGCTCCTAAGGTTAAAGACAATGAAGAAGGATAAGAAGAAATATGAGAAAGAAAGAGTAGAACAATAATATTAGCTACTCTACTTTTTTGATGTTCACTTATTCATTGATTTATTCATTCAACAACTATGTACTAGGCACCTATTGTATATTGCATAGTAATATAGATACTGTGGATCCAAGGACAGAACAATGCTAAGTCCCTGCCCTCAAGGAGTTTACTTTTGAGTAGGACAAACAGAAAATAAACTACAAGGCAAATTGATGCACAATATCACATCTGCTTTTATAAATGCTAATATGTGTGAGACTCTACACCAAGAATTTACTGATGCAGAGCTCATCTACTCCTCACAACAACTCAATTTTATCGTCTCTATTCAGATTTATCGTCTCTATTCAGAGCAGAAAAGAACTTGCTCCAGGTCATGCTTGGTGGAGATGAGTTCAGGTCTGCTTGGCCTCATAATCTGGAGACAACCATGTAGGTTTGTTGGCCTCCCCTGGACCTACGTAAATCTGCCTGTCCTGAAGAGGCCTTCCCATCTGAGGGGAAGAGGAGACCCCAGAGATAGCACTGGGGTCTCAGAGCACTGCTTGCTTGTAAACTCATTTAGCAATTAACCATGGACAGCCTTTTGGAAGTTGCCATCTCTTTTCATTGAGATCTGTTACTGAAATATTTTATTTCTATTTAGCCTGATCCTGATTAAAATTTTTGTCCTTCATTTTGCTATGAACTCCTTGAGGATGAGAAACATTTCAAAGATTTTAATCCTTAATGGCTCTTAAGGCATTTACTTCGTGCCTGCACACAATGGACATCTAATAGGGAGTTTACTTAGTTGATTTTCTAGAAGAGGCAGTCCTGAGAATTTGCTGAAGGATCTTCATCATTATCTCAAGTCATGAATGAGTTCCTTGCTCTTTCTTTCTTTCTTTTCTTTTTTGACAGACTTTAGCAATTTTTGTTTTTTTTTTTTAATTTTTATTAACATATAATGTATTATTTGCCCCAGGGTACATGTCTGTGAATCTTCGGGCTTACACATTTCACAGCACTTAACAGCACATACCCTCCCCAATGTCCACAACCCAGCCACCCTATCCCTACCCCCCTCCCCCCTCCCCCCCCGGCCACCCTTAGTTCATTTCTTGAGTCTAGGAGTCTCTTATGGTTTGTCTCCCTCCCCATCCCTTCCTGTTTCA
>CM053608.1:47430262-47447421 GCA_028646535.1 Procyon lotor
AGCCCTCTGGTTTTGTGGCTCCCGCCTTCCTAATCAAATCGACGCACAGCATGTATGCAGAGTTCAGCCACAACACACACAAACACCGTGAAACACCTTGGGGAAGTTGGCGGTCCGCAATGTCCACGAAGCTGTGATTCACCGGGCCAGGGAAAGGCCTCCGAGAACAGCCAATCAGAGTCCGGTCCGGGGAAAAAATCACTTGGCTCTTCCAGGAAGCCATTTAATTATGTTACTGTAATCCCCAGGCTTGAATTTTTCAGCCTCCTCAACACGAACTCACAGACTTCACTGATTATGTAATTACGGAAAACTTCACAACAAACATGAAGATTCCTTCTGGAGGCCACATTGAGGACCGTGCATTTGAGCGTGGGAGGGAAGCACACGGCGCACAAAGGGAAGAGCAAAGAGATTTATTGAACTTAAAAGGCTGCAGTTTGAAAGAGGCCTCTACCAGACCTCCCTTTTCGTGTGCACATTTTTTGCACCTGCAACTATTTGTGGGTTGGAAAGCCAGAGCCCTCCCCCTTCCCCCAGGAGACCATGCTTTAATGCCTTGGCCCCAAACGGGCCATTTTCCTGCCGAGGGGGAGAAATCAAAAGAAACTAAGTTTTTAGAACTTTGCTGTAAAGAAACTAACAGTTCTGTAAAGGATTGGAGCCACATTTTCAGGTTAGGCACAGTTGTTAGAGATATGTCAGAAGGGAAAACATTCCTCTTCACTTTCTTTCCTAACTTGTTCAAGTTCTTCATCTCACTGGGTTCTGGGTGACATCTGGAGCCCCCATTCTAGCAGAGGCCGCAGCGAGCTTCCCCCTCCACGGGGTGGGACTGCGCTCATACCTCAGTGTTCAAAGTCTAGATTCCAAATGGCCCTTCCGGATTCTTCACAGAGAAGAAGCTAACCATTGTTATTTCCACCGAAACGAACCTTTGATACCAGAAGTGAATTGTGGCATCTTAATTATGATGCTCATGAATGAAGTGCTGACAAATGATCTTGCTTTAGATGGTGTTTAGGTGGTGGGTGGAGCTTGGGTTACAGCAGGGATCAAAACTCGATGTTGGCCATTGATCCGCTTCCTCCCTCCCCCGCCACCCACCCACCTCGTATGTAGAGATGAAAGTTAAGAGTCGAAAGCCTCTTTTAAACCATTATGAACTGTTTTATTCAAAGCAGCATCTGTGGATTTTTATAAGACTGGCCAAGATTTGCCAAATGATTCCTCTAGGGAATCGAAAAAAAATCAAGGGTCATAATTGAAAGAAAAGTGTTACGTTCATATGAGGTAGAATGCATCGCTAAATGAGGGAAGATACCAAAAAAACCCCTCACTCAGCATTTATAATAATAGCATGAGGATGAACTTGAATACACACACAATAGAGTAGCAGACACAGATCAAATAAGCTTGGTTCTCTTTGGTTTAACTTGGAAGACATTGGGGGAATTTCTATATGGTATAAACCTTGGTGAATATTGATGCTATATGGGGGGTTCTCATATTTTATAAGATGCTAGTGTTTCGTATGGCCAGGTAGCTGAAGATTTTTAAAAAGTAGATATATTTAATCACCTCAATGAGTGAGAAATAATCATCTCGGCTACAGTGATAGTTTTTCCTCTCATTCTGTTGTCTAATCAAATATTAACATTTTTGAAGTAGGGAGGTTTGAGATTCCTATAAAGCAAAACCCATGATGATCTTCAGTTCAGTTGTCTCAAGGGGAAAATGCGAGAGAAGGTTTAAGTGGTTCCCTGTCACTTAGGTACATTTCTGTCATATTTACATTTGTATTACTGAGTTACATTTACACAGACAAAATGATGGTAGGGAATGGGATGGGCGTGGTTAAAGGGGAAACATGGGAATCCCGGGGTATCAAGAATATAGGTTCAGCAATAAGGGATAACAGAAGAAGGAAGAAAGAATCCAAGAAGGAAGAAAGTAAACTCAGGAGCAAATAGTAAATTACTTTGGGCTACTTGGTGGAGAAAATGAGAGTTTTCACTTAAAAACAGACTGGCCTTGACTTCACAGTCATCAAAACGGACAGTCAGAGAGCCTGCCTAGAAAATGTAAGAGAGGGGCTTTAGAGCCAAAGTGAGCAAGGGCCAGGATTCCCCAGGCTTCCTATCCACACAAATAGGTTCCCCAAGGAAGTCTCACTTTAGGCTTCTGCCCTCAAATAAAACAATGCCACCTTGGATGGGCTCATTTGCATAGAAGGGAAAGGATCTAGGGAAAATTCTGTGCCAAGGACAGAATAGGGTCCCTGGAGACAATGAACCTGGGAGGAAATTTTTGGAGGACCTGATACACTTAAGAGCTCGAGATTCATATTCAAAGATCTCTGCATTTCATCCTCATTTAGATTCCAAATACGCAGGTTTAGGTGTCTGTGGGGAATTTTATCTGGTCATGAGATCTGAACACATGTCTTAACTTTGCAAAGCTTGTTCAAAGAATGAATTTCTTCCTCCTTGATGTGTACAAATGGCCCAGGTTTGGAAAAGGGGCAGTGGAATGAAACCCTGATGTCTCCAAAACAGTTTTAATATCAGTTTCATTTGGAAGAGAAAAAGAATTTTTTTTTCTATTTTATTTTTCTTCACTCCTTGAGAAAGTGCATTGAGTTCCATCTTCTTCAGCAATTTGGTATTTTAAGTACATCTCCCTGCCCATGGGGGGCTGGGGAAGGTCCTTCTTCCAATGGGAGAGCATTCCCTGGGTTCTCCAGAGGAGCAGTGTGGGGCCTGGGGAGGGGAACACTGCATGTCCCCCCCCAACTCCAGGGCCCTAGCAGCAGGTTCTCCAAATAGGGCTCCTCCAAGTCTGCGAAACAGAAAAAGAACTTAAAGCCTGACTAGACTGTTTTACTTCTCATTCAACAAAGAAAGTATAGCAAGGGCTTACATTCGCTCACCTTCACTACAAAGCATGAAAAGGAAGAAGAGACAACAAAAAAAGATGGTGATAAAGATATACTGGAAAGAGTGATCTCTTCCATTATTGCAGACACCACTGACCTAATTGTTTTTTAATTTTTAAATTTGATAGTTGACACACAATGTTGCGTGAGTTTCAGGCACACAACATAGTCATTCAGCTTTTCTACAAGTTAGGCTGTGCTCCCCACAAGTGTAGATACCACTTGTCACCTTACACCACTGTTACATTATCCACTGACTGTAGTCCCTATGCTGTGCCTTTTATTCCTGTGACTTATTCAGTCCATAACTAGAAGCCTGTATCTCCTGCCCCTTTCACCCATTCTGCTCACCCCCCACCCCCTTCCCTCTGGCAACCATCAGTTTGGTTTCTGTATTTATAGGACCACTGATCTGTTTTTGAATTGTACCCGCTTGGTTTGGGGTCATTTTGTTCTCTTTTTATTCCAGTACTTGAGGGCTGTGGGGTTTTTAACAATTAAGTTTCTTTTGGAAGTGCTACTGAGCTTCCTCTACTCTGTTCAGGAGAGTAGAATCCCTTAGCATATGTGTCCCTTCTGAACAATGGCCTGACTTATGGACACTCTCTGTCATAACCCAGATGTGATTAGCAACACTCCACTTGCCCCACCTCGTAGATTATCTGTCTGCAGTTGGGAAATTCCACCAGCCACTTCCTGAAAACAAACTTTCTACTCTATGGCGAGAGACAATAGCTATAGATAGAGTACCCAGACACCTCAATAAAGCACAGTTGTGGAGAGACACCTAAACCTCTTTGCCGGGCACAACCCCTGACTCCTTCTCTGTCCTAACCCTGCCCCTGCCTACTTCCTGGATTCCCCAGCGTTTCCCCTGATGTACAAGTAACAGCTGTTTTTCCTTCATTGGAGAAAGTCAACCAGACATGTCCTCAAGTATTGCCAGTAAGTAATTACAAAATGAAAAGTAAATCATTGTGGAGATATATATATATATATATATATATATATATACAGTTCAGATTTTCTCAGGCTGTTCCCAGTATTCATTGAGTGACCAATGTATATAGGGAGAACCTGACAGGAAACACGTTTTGGAGTTCATAACAACAGCCATAAGCACTAACAGAGTAGGTGTCTTGCTGCAACACGCAGGAAAAGAAAATTCATGTAGGTTTCAGAAAGTTACTCCTTTCTAGTCTAATACATAGATACATACAGATCTACAGTCTAATACCTATAGTCCGATGTTACAGTCTAACACAGCCTCTATATAACAAACGAAATCTCTAAAACATGACATATTTCACTTTACCACAAGTCAGTGCATATCCCGGGGTGTCACAGTTCAATGAAATGTTCTTTTGTTCTACCTATACATATGTCAACATAAAAGGAAAAGAAAAACACCCAAGATTTGGTACCCATATATTTGTCACCAAAGCTAAGCTCTTAAAAACTTGGTATACTAAATAGGTGAATTTTTAAAATAAGACGTTTCTCTGTCGCACTAATAAAAATACACTCAAGGGGACACTGAAATTATATTCGTTTGTCATCTGTGTGGTTTCTGAATCAGAAAGAATGTTAATGAGTGAAATCTATAAAGAGCAGCCAAAAACTCTTTGGGGCCGGGGTGAGCAGCAGACAGATGCAAACAGGCCGATTTGCAGAATAATTGCTCAGGCAGGCAACCAAGATAAAGGAGAGAAAGTTCTGGAGCTTATTGGGTAGAATGGAATATTGAAATCTAAGAACTTCCCTCTGAGGAAAGAGTCTTTTCAAACACATCTGTCTTGGAGAAAATTCAAACTGCCTTCTTTCAGTGATTCATTTTCCCATAATTTTATGTTTGCCTCTTTGCCATGTGAAGAGAAGAAAGAAACAGTCTGCCAGACTTCTAAGGAAAGGTGCTGCTCAGGCGACTCCTGCGCCCCACCAGCCCACTCTAGTCTTAAAATCAATCCTGGTCTGAGGCAGGAAAAGCTGGCAGGGAACCCAGGACTGAGGCATCGGTAAGGTCAGCCAGCAAGATCTTGACTCCTCATTCCGATGTACAGGCTTCTGCCCTGAAAAGCCCCTACCTGGGGGTCCCTGACTCAGGGGCTGAACCTGAGCCACTCTCAGCACCACACCATTCCCATCTCTGGGCTGGGTTGTTGCCTTCCCAGAGAGTAGAGGACCACCCTCATCTGTTTCTAATGCCTGCTACTTTGTGTGGGGTTGAGTGTTGCTGCCTCCCCAAACATCTACATACCCTCCAGATGCCCCTTTTGGCATCTAATAATCTTGGTTCCCATTTATTTGAACACTCACCTTCTAGCAGGCACCATGCTGAATAGCTCATCTGAATTCTCTCACTTAAACCTCACAGCAAGGCCATGAGTCACATTATTACTCCCATTTCTTAGAGAGGAGCCTGAGGTTTGGAGAAGTCAACTTGTTGGAAAGTTGTGGAGCTGGGATTCAAACCTAGACCTGTCTTATTTCTGTCTTCCCTCCTTGGAGGTCGAGTCTACGCAGGTCTCTTGTCAGCAGAAGACAGCTCTAGTCTAGATCTTCCTAACTGCCTGTGTGTTCTGAAAGATGATGGGCTCCTTTCGACTTTTCAGTGCATTTTATAAATAAATGTGCTTTTGCTCATCGACTACATTTTCATTTTGTCCTCTTACGCTCCTGGCACTCACAACCTAAGTGACATTCCAGAATCAAACAAGCATGTTAAGAAGTGCACAAAGCAAACTCCCACAGCATCCCTGCCTCTTGGACTTATAATAGTCCCTCAAAAGACATCACAAAAGGAAAAGGATGGCAGATCTCTGAAAGGAAGTTTTCTGAGAGTGTTTACGTGAAAGTCAGGAAAATGGGGTATTGTTGTGATTCTCTTCATCATTTCAGGATCTGAAGTAGTTCAGAAGGAAAGACACTCCAAAAGGAAGATGGACTTCCAGGGGATGTGACTCATAAGGAGGAATATGAAAGAGAGAAAAGTGACTTGTCAGATGGACAATGGGCTTTTATTTGAAGCATATGGGGCCATATGGAAGAATACAGAGAAGTGGACGTTAGAGAGGGACCGGAGAAGTCAGAAGAAGATGTTCCTGGCTTGGGCAGGGTGAGGGATTGGGACCTGGAGGCAGAGAGCAAAGGAAATGAGCACAGAAGGACACAAATACAGGAGACCTTGGTGTATACAGTAGAGAAACAAATGCCCTACTTTTAGCATCTTGGGAACGTTTGGCTATTAATTAACAATGAAATCAATTTCTCTAAAGCTTTCTTCCAAATTACTGAAAGATCCTCAAAAGCTTTCTGTTTATGTCACTTATTACCCAAGAGAAAATCTTCATCTTCTCTTCTTTGAGAGGGCAGAGTGATAACAGAAAGAGTTCCAGGGTCATAAAAGGATGGTTTCCAGGAAGAGACATGAAAAGTGCATTTCCTAAAAGAGATACCAAAAGTTTATTTTTTCGAGCTTGGCTATTACCAAGAAGCCTCAAGGAAACCAAAGAAAACAAATGCAGGCAGAAGAGACTTGTCCTGTCTGGCTCACATCTCCACAAGGAATAGTCATGTGCATGTGGCTTCCTCTGGTGCCACTTATCAGTCCTCAAATAAAATTCAGCAGACGACTTTCCTTCTGTCTCCGAGGAAATGCCTGTATCAGAAATCTCTGTTTATAGTACCAAGTACCTCAGAAAAATGCCATCTGGTGCTCTTGAACTTAACATTCTTGTACAAGTTTATCCTGATGAAATCCTTGGCATTTTCCTGAGGCTTTTTTTGCCTTCCTGCCAAATGGTAATTGGTACCTGTTCCTGTAAGTCTTGAATTCTCCTTTCCCAGCTGTAGAGATCAGCCTTAAGGGCACTTTTTTTTTTTTTAACTTTAAAATCTTTTCCCTGAAACTGGGTCCTGGTTTCCAGCCCTGACTGCAGCCCCCTCCCCAGGCTCTGCACTGTCCTATCTCCTAAGGGCCCCCACACTGTATTCTTTCATTCTTCCTCCAGGGACCCCCACTTTACAGAACTGACCTGCTCTAGTGTTATTTCAAGGTTTGCAAAATATACCAGGATGTGCTGTAGTATACGTCACTCAGTGTTCGTCAGCTGCCATCTGTGCCTAAACCTTCCACGATATCTCAGATTGTCATCCAGCTTCTCCCAGATAAAGAGCCCGTGCGTACTCTTCCTTAAGTATTCTTTCCATGACTTCTATCGCTCTCTGTGTAACAGCCTCAGCCTGCGAGACTACATGGTGGAGGAGAAAAAGCATTGACTGGCATGCCAGAGAGATCTAATGTTAAATCCCGGTTTCTGAGGCGCCTGGGTGGCTCAGTGGGTTAAAGCTTCTGCCTTGGGCTCAGGTCATGATCTCATGGTCCTGGGATTGAGCCCCACATGGGGATCTCTGCTCGGCAGGAAGCCTGCTTCCCCCCCACTCTGCCTGCCTCTCTGCCTACTTGTGATCTCTCTCTCTCTCACTCTCTGTCACATAAATAAATAAATAAAATCTTTAAAAATAAATAAATAAATAAATAAATCCCGGTTTCTCCTTTTATTTAAAAAAATTTCTCTCATTGAACTTGGGCAAGTGCCTTAATTTCTTATTTCTTTATCTTTAAAGCGGGGATGACAGTGGAGTTGTAAAGATTAAACAAGAGAATGCATTTGGGTGGTTGCACATAGTAGGTGCTTAAAATATTTGTTGGATAAAAGAATGGATGAAATTAGTGAAAGAGAAGGGCAAAAGAAGATAAAAGGAGACTGTCCAGTTTGCATATCCACTGAGTGCTCGTTTGGTTTTGTAAAGAAAACAGATACCCATGCACAGAACTACCATGTGGTTACAGTAAGTGCGATGAGGGAGGGGAGCAGAGAAAAGGTGCCTAAATTTAGGAAGGAGCTGAGAGTCAGGGAAGAATCCAGGTCTCATGTCATCTATCAGATCTGTCTCTTTTGGGCAGAAGTTTTGTCTGGCTCTTGTGCACTGACTGCTTCCAAAGTATTAACATTTGATGCAACATGGGCTACAAGAATTCCATGCTATATATCACACCATAGAAATTCAACCACCTTGAGTGGTCACTTGGTGAGGTAATGGCTTTGGGGCATAGTAAGTGTGTCTCAGGAAATAGTCACACTTTCTTTTCCAGATCTACGGAATATGCTTTTTGGAGACCTAATCTGAGGTACCCATACAAGCCTGGGACACAGGAAAATGTAACTGGTTCTATTGGAACCAGTGAAATTGGAAATGGTTTTGGTTCTATTTCCCTGGGTATCACCCACTAAGGCAAAGCCCCCAAACCTCCATATTCCTTAGTTTTGTAGGTCCCAAGTGTCACTAGAATTATCTGTGTGCTATTGAGACAGTGTTAATGATGAGCGGTACAAAGAATCTTGGACATGTCTCCAAAGTCTGCCATGTTCTACAGGTAGATTGACTCCTAATCCTGATGGAGTTATTAGTTACATCCATACAATGAAAAAACTTGCTTATCTTTTTTATGAATTTTAAAATGACCCATTTTTTCCATTGTAAATAAAGGTTTTCTTCTAAATGAAAGGTTCAAAATTCTAGGATCAAATATCTTCATTTAATAATCGGGTAGTACTTTCTACTGATAAACATTCCCCCCACTGCAGTTAGAGAATAGCCCTGTGCTGTGGATCACTACCGTTCTCCCATTTTACAGATGAGAACATTTACAGGCAGGAGTACAGCATATGATTTGCCTAAACTTTCTCAGAACTTTGAGGAAGGCCTGGAAATCTAGTCCACAATGTCTATATTTTTAAGTCCTTTCTTAGTCATGAGACATAAAGCATCTCAAGAACTACCACGGTCATTAAAAATGTTCTCTTCATGGAGGTCAGTGGTTCTATTTCCAGGATATAAAATGTGACGAATGGCAGGGAGGAAAACAAACCACCTCAGAACAGAAAACCACACTGGAGAGTAGTAGAATCTCAACCTCAGCTTAGGCTATTATTCAAGAGTTGGAAAATTCTGTGACATGACTGCCCTGGATTTGGCTACTCTTCAGTAACGTCTGTGCTATTCAAACACTCTTGTGTAAACGCAATTTCTAAAAGTTATGAAGGGAATTTCTGTGCAACAAAATGTTCTTGTAAAAGTCGTCTGCTATTAAACTCTAGACACAACTCCAAGGAATCTTTTACTAGAAAGCAATGCATTATTCCAACATGAATCACAGGCTAATTGACTATTTTCCCAGGATGTTATAATGGACTGCTGCACTCAACTGGGAACTAGGATACTCTACTACATCTGTAATTGAGAAGCCCACCGAACAAGGGTCTCACCAAACCAGCTTTAGCGTGAATTTGTTGTATGTGAAAGGGAACCTGGTGGAATGTAGCTAGGGTAACTTTCAACTCAAAAGACCACAAATTAGAAAAAATGTGCATAGAGGACATGAATCACCACATGCTTAAATTTAAAGTGAATCTATCAACTACTTCTGGAACATTCTGCCCTCTTCCATCTGGATGTCAGGTGCAATAAAATTCCAACATGGAAAGAGGAAGTCACTCTAGAATCAAGCCTTGAGAGAATGAATCTCTTTGTGTATGAAGGCGGATCGTGACCACCAGCTAAGACTCATGAAGTGCCCAGATGGCCATGGCATCATAATTGGTAGTCTGTGGATCAGGAATGTACTTTTAATGCAGTCTCACTCTCACCATGATTTTTATTAATGGCATTTGTGAGAGAAGGAAATCAGAAGAAGGTACTATATTTTTCATGAAACTATCTCACATTCAAACAGGGCTTTGTTCTTTGAAAGTTTTATATATCCCTTCCTCACAAAAGCCAAGTGCATTAGTTTGAAAGGCGTTATCATCTCCACTTGTAAAATAAGAAAACTGAGACCCAGGTGAAGTTAAGACATTTGTGGGAGTTCAAATTGTAAGTTAACAGCAGAACTTAGACTAAAATCCAGATTTCTTTCTTTTCTCATGTTGATTGTTTTTAATCCTACTACAAATGCTCTCTATGAACCTTTTAAAAAGTTTATTTAGTTATTTATTTAAGTAATCTCTACACCCAATGAGGGGCTCAAACCCACGACATCAAGATCAAGTCTCTTACTCCTCCAACTGAGCTAGCCAAGTGCCCCGCTATGAACTTTTAAATAGACTTTAATATTTCCTGGTCTCAAACAGCAAATATTTGGCTCATCTTCTACCAAAAAAAAAAAAAAAACCCAAAAAAAACCCATTTCTATCTTGGTTCTAGGAATAGAATACTTGTGGCAAACTTTTCCTTTTGAAAAAACATTAGAAGGATATTTATTTCATTGATTTATAGGACATATATTTCATTGACCTACTAAGTAAAAAAATGTTTTTCTGTAGAAACATGAAGCTCCTTTTATTGATTTATTTCTTTGTTTTAAAAGTTTAAAAATACATGGAAATGTCACAGTAACTAATATAGCAAATATGAGTGTATCCACTACATAGCATTGATCAATATTAACATGTTCTGATTTTGCTTCATGTGTAAATATGAAGCTGATCTTTCTCCTCACTTATTCATCTTTTGTGTACTTCAGTAACATAGAATCCAGATTTTTTTGACCCAAAAGATGGAGAGTGTGACATCACAGAGACCATGTGAAGACAGAAAGCTCCTCTCCATTCCTTGGGAAAAAAGACCTGATAAAAAGCTTAAATTGTCAACAAGTCCTTCCCCAATGGAAAAACAGTCAGCAGCCCCCAAATATAAGGCTGTTGGTCTTTTCTAGGGGTGACTGGTGAATTATTATTATTTGCTGCATTTTTTTTAAAATCTCTCTTTTAAAGTTTTAGGCAGCCCTTGGTCCTTACTCAGCTCTACAAGGGCTTTTGAGTAATTATTCCTTAAAGTTACTGATTGATTGGTTTGTATAGTAGCTCCCAGTGGGAGGGAAAGGCTTTGGACATGAAGGGTGAATGTGACTATTCTCGGTACAAAGTAGAAAAATAATTGGTTGTTTTACTGTGTCGATTCAAGTTTCTCAGATCAGCTCTTCAGAAGGGTAATAGACGGATTTAGTGTGTTGAGAAATTTAGGGGAAACCTGAGGTAGTGCGAAACTGTAGGGGCTTTTTTGGTTGTTGTCGAAAGATAAATACCATTTTATATTCAAGTTCTGTAAAATATGTGACATATAGACTGATGAATGACTCATTTGTTGTTGGAAAGTAAACGAACTTGCCTGATGATACAGTTTTCTGTGTGTGTGTGTGTGTCTGTGTGTGTGTGTGTGTGTGTGTGTGTGTGTGTTTTCTTTCTGGGCAATGCCTCCCTTTGACTCATCTCATATTTTGAACTATGGCATTTTTTTTTTTTAACTGGCAAGTTCATTTTCAAATTGTTTCCACTCATTCACTGGTTTCTTGTCATTTTAGATATGTGTCTGAAGCAACAGAACTACAAATGGATCACAGAAGTTTATAAGGGACTTTGGAAGATAGATGACAAATCAGAATTATGTAAAAAGGGATATTACCAAAAACCTATACTTTGGGATGGATTGATATTTCAAAGAATCGTACTAAAAGTTAAAAGATATTGATGAAAGTGTTATGCTTCATTAACATAAAATGTTACTAACGCAAAATAACACAATTATATCCAATTTATGATGCTGATTCTAATATGATTGCTTTTTAATTTCGCAACTTTTCTTTTTCTTCTATTTGGGCTCCACTTTTTTTGTTGCTTGTGGAATTCACTCCAATCCTCTGAGATTAAATCAGAGATAAATTTATGGGTTCTAGAATGCAAAATCCTCAGTTTCAGTGTCTGTGTATTCAGTTGGGGCAGGTGCCTTCTTGACTTCTGGATGGGAAAGACGAACCCTGTAACTGACATCCTTATGAAAGCATGGGGTTATTTTTTTGTTGCTGTTGCTCTTAGTCTTACATGCATTTCTTCTCACCAGTCTTTTCTTGGCTTTCCATGTCTTTCAAAGCTTTTTGGAGTTCTATCCTGTGTTCCACTCGGCCACATGTGTCCTTATTCCTTCCTGTGCTTCTCTCCACCCTTTCGAGATGGTATCTGTCCTGACTCATCATCACGGGAAGCCCTTCGAGGTGCCAACAGGTGAAAAGCTTTAAGTACATCTTCGATTATAGTTCTCAAGCCTTGTGGTGCAGAGGAGTGGAAAGACTATTTTGTAAATAAATATTCGGAAAGGCTCGGGAGAAGACTGGCTCTGCTAAAAGCAAATAATGCTTAACACGTCTAGATAGTTCTTTTGCATCTTTACTTGGAAAAGCGAATCTATGACATTTCCCAACATACCAACTAGTCTTAAATGGGTCATGTTGCTGGTGTCGGTATCCAACTACTAAAGACATTTAAAACGTCACTCTTAGTAGACCAAAACATGTCCCCACGGTACGGTTTTGTTTTGTTTTGTTTTTCACATGAATTAAAAGGTCTATCTGATGCGTGCATTCTAAACACTTCATTAATAACATAAATGATGTCCTTGGTACTCTTGTAATTTGGCTATTGATTTGTGTCCCTTTAGCAAGACTTGGTTTTATTTAGACGCTTGCTATTTGCCGTTATAAGCACTCACATGATTTTATCAGGAATTCGGCGCTGGATTACTGACTTCTTGTTTTGGAGGATACCAATTACCCTTCCCAGCTTACGTCTTGTGTGGGCTTGGCAGACATCAGCTCCCAGCACCTAGAAGGCACTTCCTTCTCCAGCGTAACTTCATGGAAACAAGGTCTCTGTTGCAACTGGCTGAGGTTGGATTTATCTCCAGCTCTGTCTGCATTACAAAATAAGTGAAGACTAACTGGCCCAGGCAGGTTTGCTGTAGCCTTGGATTGATCTCTCTGCATTCTCTGCCTCTTTTCAAGAGCTCCTCCTGTAACATAGCCAGACTGCATCTAAATTTAACAATGTGATAGGGTACAAACAGGCTTTCATGCGTGCTGTGTCATCAAGGGGATTTCAGGATCGTCTAATTGGGCCGCCTGGGCGAATCTGACGCAATCTCCCGTTGGTCTGTACTCAGGAATCTGGGTGGGAAGTGAAAGTACAGAGAGGCCTGCCTGGGCCACCTCCACCGAGCAAGAGCTTGCCACCACGTGTGGGTCTGGGACCCAGACTCAAGCCAATTCAGAATGAAAACCTTCAAATGAGTGCTCTGAAAGTAAAACGAAAACCTAATCTGTAACAACCTCTCCATGAGGCCCATCACAGAGCAAAGGTTTTGGGGTCCAGGGTCAAGCTAAAGGGCTAAAGGAAAAGGGGCCCGTGCCCCTCAGACTAAGGTCCCACCGGGAAGGGACGGCTGTGAGAGGTGGCACAGAGGAAGGTCAAGTGACCCCCACAGGATCTCCATTTCTGCTGCTGGGCTGCAGCTTGTTCAGGCCTTTCCTGCGACACCCCCATAGAGGGGCTGGCTCCGAACTGAACCTCAAGAGTTATGTGAAATCCTTTCTGATTTAGGACTTACAAGGGGAAAGGAGAATTATAAGGATTTGGAAAAACTAGGACTGGGTAAATGTTTATGCTGCAAATATCTATGCTTTGCTCTAGTATTCGCTAAGTTATTTTTATTACCGAGACAAAAAGGGATTAGCTGAAGTGGTTTGGCATGAAACACACCAACGTTTTTTATGTAAAAAAATCATTTTCGTCTGATGATCAATTCACGTTCGTTGAAAAATAGTCAAATGTTACAGAAATATGCAACACAGAAAATGAGAGGCCTCTCCCTTCACCACATCCCCTGGAGGTAACTTTCCATACCAATTTGTGTTATACCCTCAGTTGTTTCACTACTGATTATCCATCTGTCTGTCTGTCTATCTATCTACCTATCATCTATCAATTATCTATCTCTAGTTTTTACAAGAAGGGAATCTTCCTCGCCACTTATAAATTGCTTTTTTTATTCCATTCAACAATATACCTTTCCGCATTTGTTTCTCAAGATACCTTGATACTGTGTGTGGTTTCTAAGACTAAATTTCTTTAAAATGATTGTACACAGAATAAAAGCCAAGAATAGAGGGAGAGAGAGAGACTGAAAATAAAAATGCTTCCTTCCTCTCCCCCATTCCACAGCATTACTCTGGTCTTTGTAAGACTTAAAAGCATGTACAAGTGTATGCCTATATATTTGTTTACCCCTGTGTATTTGTTTTCACATCAATGGAGTTGCACCATGAAGTTCCGTGTCTCCATTTTTAAATTTAGTACTAGAACTTCCCCTCGGTTGTACCAAATGGTGTTTAACTTGAAGATACGAGAGCTCCCTTCCAGAGGGAAGAGACCACTCCGGCTCACTGCTATATGGACTTCGCCGGGCATGTTATCGACACAGGTCCCGTACATGGAAGTCCTAAGGCTCTTCTGCTCCAGTCAGAGAAGTGTCTGAGAGAAAAACTCTCCCCCAGCCCCAAATGCTCAACAGATGCCACAGGAATTTTCTTCTTCAATGGACTCCAAGGCAGAATCTGCACGTGGGCTTCCCCGGAGAGGCTCCAGGCTGTAGTGAGACCCGTATCTGGGTGGAGGAACCATTTGGTGCTCCCGAGTCAGTAAGGGAGTGTGTGTACCTGGCCAGAGAGGGAATCAAGAGGCCAAAGAGATCGGGGGACCATGACTGTGTTCTAGTTTCCCCTCATGTTCAGAAATCTATAAAATATACCCAATCCTTTTGGGAGCAGAAAATCCTACTTTGATGGCAGGAAGTGGATTCTGAGTCAACAATAAGATTATTAATAAAGAATCTTCAAAAAATTCTTAGTGGATATTGTTTTAGTAAATTTCAAAATTATTTGTGTTGTGTGTGTGTGTGTGTTTTATTTTATAATAAAAAATAATATTTTATATTATATTATTATAAAATATATATGTATTATATATATTTTATTATAATAAAAAATATTTTTATTATAAAAAAAAGGATTTTTTATGCTTGAAATAGCCACATAACAATATTAAATAATGTGTGTATTTGAACTCTTATGCACATTCCAATTTCTCCAGCATTTCACTCTATGATATGCCCCCTCCCCAAATATGATTTTGATTTTTAATTCTTCAATGTTAGGAAAATAAAGTGATTCTTGTCACCAAAGTTGAGCATCATCTCAGGATGATATAAATATATATATCTATCTATCTATCTATCTATCTATCTATCTATATCTCTATATATATATATAAAAGCCAAATAATTCTTCTGTTTCTGAAGAATTTTAATCATAATTTTATGGTTAATAGAAAATAAAACCAATGTATGATAGCCTTGAATAAGAGAGAAACTTATCTGTTGGAGAGACTTCAAAGGTCAATACATCCCAGAAAGGCTCTAACTTATAACAGGAGACATTTATTATGCACTGACTTTGGGACATTAAAACGTCACTGGCAGAATTTACGGCTTTCGCAAAATGTGTACAATTTCTGTGGGGAATTTTCTTCATCCCAAAGGACAGGGATAATAGAAAGGAAGCCTTTTATTAGGGCTTACTTTTAAAACATTCTAAAAGTGGTAAGGAGTCAGGATGACTGTTGTCCAGCTGGCTACAGGCAGTTGGTACATAAATCAGAAGGAATTGGCCTTAGCGAGCCTCTGTATGGAAAAGCCCACATAAACTGGCAACTGATCATTCCCTCTCCTTTATTTCTGTATAAACTGTTTACAGAAAACTTTGTGGCAGAGTGTTCGAGAATAGTGACATTCTAATCCCTAGTAATTCTTAGGAAATGTAATTGTAGGAGCAGATTTCATAAAGTGCCTTCAATCTTATGTAAATCTGTATAAATCACAGAGCCCTGTAAATGCCATTTGGACTTTGGAGCTCTAGGTGGGACCAGAGTCTTACTGCCCACTGCTGGTTCCCCGGGCTGGTCGAATCTTATCAACTGTCTCCTGTGGTTTCCAAGGAATTTGGGGGCAATCGCAGCCCCATTTGCTGTCCTCAGAATTTGCCCTCTGAGTTTTAAGGGCATCTGTCTTTCATAAGGAAAAACCAACCGTCTGCTTCTGACTCATTTTGCCCAGAGAGCTGCAGATGCCTAAACTGAAGTGACTGCCATTCCTGGCCGTGAACAGGCTCTCTGTTGAAAACTGGAAACCTGTGTGGTGAATGGCGTGAGTTCTGCTCAGTGGTGCTAACTTGCCCTCCGTGAAAGTACAGCTAGCACGCGTAAGGAATGACCCAGTAAGACCGGAAATGTTTTGCTCACAGCTTCCAAAAGCTGATGATGACCAATGCGTGAGCCTCTTGGAATGCAGGGAGTCCACGTCCCTCCTTCAACTGCCCTAATGTGAAATAAGCAGCAACCTTTAAGATGCAAATCTGAGAATGTGGAGCAGGTAACGTTTTGCTCCTGCTGTTCACGTTGGGAGAATCAAACGGACCGACGTAGGCATGGACTTGGCTGTTACCTCAATAGATCCATATTCTTCTCCAAAATATGGCGTCATTCCTGCCCCTCCCCCCCAAAAAACTTGTCCATTTGTACCGTCACTGTCCCACCCGAGCTTTGAGAATCTCTCACCTGGATTATGTCTGAAGCCCTCAACTTGTTCCTCTGATTAATCAGGCCCCACTAATTCATTGTTCCTCCAGACCACTGTCAAAATGGTCATCAAAATGCGATCCATCTGTCTCCTAAATCTATTATGTCATTCCTCTATTTCTTTTTTTTTTACTTTCTTGTTTTATTTTATTTTTTTTCCCAAATATGTTTATTTTATTTTTTTCAGTGTTACAAGATTAATTGTTCATGCACCACACCCAGTGCTCCATGCAATACGTGCCCTCCTCAATACCCACCACCAGGCTCGCCCAACCCCCACTCCCCTCCCCTCCAAAACCCTCAGTTTGTTGCTTCAAGTCCACAGTCTCTCATGGCTCCTCACCCCCTCAGAGGGGGCGATGAACCATTCCTCTATTTCTAATCTTTTGAAATTTTTCTATCACCTACAGAATAAGTCTATCTAAGACTCCCAGCACCTGCCAGCTGCTGCAGGCTGTGCCCACACAGCGCACTCTGCCAACACGTTTGCCCTCCTCACTATGCCTTGTCGTGCTGTCCTCTCTACCAAAGGTGTTCTTCCAGTTCTCTGGGTTGGTGTAAATACTGTTCATTCATTAAGATTCAACTCCCACCCCACGACCTCCCAAGGTCCTTCTCTGGCACCCACCCCTCAGGGCAGA
>CM053608.1:47447921-47548953 GCA_028646535.1 Procyon lotor
TAAATTTAGGAGTCTCTTATGGTTTGTCTCCTTCCTGATCCCATCTGGTTTCATTTCCCTCCCCCACCCCTCATGACCCCCTTTAGGTTAGTCATGGCACACACACAGACTCTAGGAACTTTTTAAGGGCAGACGCAAAGGTGTGACAGTAGCTGATTGTTTTCTAAGTGAAAAAAAACTCTCATAAAGAAAAAAACTTTACATAGCTATCTTGTTATTTCACTGTTTTCCATTGAGTTTGCATGGAAGCCATCACCTGCTAATTAGAGGTTGCAAGGCAAGGGAATAGTTATGAGAAGAAAAGATGGCTATGAGGGAAATCTCTCCCTTTATTTTGTTCTGTAATAAAGAGCTAGAACCTCAGCTTCCGTAACTGATGTCAGAATTTAGCGTTTGATTTTAAAGAGCACAAATGGGATGGCAGGAGGATCTCAAGTGGAAACAGTATACATCTAATTTTCAGGAGCAGTAGAACTGGTTCAATGGCCAGTTACTGTATTCAGCAAGTACAAAATCCTGGTGGAGCAGACTGTCGATTAGAATTGAGATCCTTGGGGCGCCTGGGTGGCTCAGTCATTAAGCATCCGCCTTCAGCTCAGGTCATGATCCTGGGGACCTGAAATCGAGCCCCACGTCGGAGTCTCTGCACAGCAAGAAGCCTACTTCTCCCTTTGCCTTTCCCACTGCTTGTGTTCTCTTTCTCTCTCTCTCTCTCTCTCTGTCAAATAAATAAATAAAATCTTTAATAAGAAGAAAAAAGAAAGAATTAGAATCCTCAAGTAAAAATTGTCCGGAGGTCCTTCTCCATTCTCTTGCTCTCAGAGAACCTCTTGCCCTGCTCTTTGAACCTCTCCTTTCTGTTGTCATGAAGGAGCTCATTCATTTGTTCAGTTCACACCCCACTTCATAAGTTTATATAGGAAGCACACTCTCTCTTTTACTACATTCCCCAAGAGTTTAACAGAATCTCTTAGAAGACAAACTGAACCCTGGTTCCTTTTGGGAGATAACTCTTTAATAACACTTCTTGTCTTTTCAAAAACAACTCTTCTTGACTCTGTCTTTACCAAATTTGAGCTCCTAAGAATAACAATTAATGATGTCTATATAGAAATGTTGGCTTCTTTGCTTTATAAATTGAAAGATGGTGACAAAAATTAAATTTGCTTGGGAGTCTCCAAATTTTAATTATTTCAAAATGATGATGGTAGTTCTCTTATCAAATGTATGATGAAGGAAACAAAAACTTGGCAAATCAAATAAGGAGTTTGGCGGAATGTTGCTGTAAGTATGATCCAGGTTAGAAAGAGGTATGCTCATGTTCATGCACAAAGACTAGGATGATATAACTCTCAACAGAATGATGAGAGGAAAAAGACTTCTTCCTATAGGTTTAACTGTCTTTTTTTTTTAAAGATTTTATTTATTTATTTGACAGAGAGAGATCACAAGTAGGCAGAGAGGCAGGCAGAGAGAGAGAGGGAAGCAGGCTCCCTGACGAGCAGAGAGCCCAATGTGGGCTTGATCCCAGGACCCTGAGATCATGACCTGAGCTGAAGGCAGAGGCTTTAACCTACTGAGCCACCCAGGTGCCCCTAAATGTCTTTTTCAAATGGTGACATTTATAATATACATTATGAGTTAAACTAGTGGTTTTCCAATGTTCTCATTATCCACAACACATCTTTACTCCCAGGATAATTAGAGACTAAATCCCTATAAAATTGATTATATATAAAACCTCAACAGGAAAGCAAAACCTCCATTCTCATGTTGCTATATAACAATGTATTAATATAGTAAAAATTATTATTATAAAAATAAACCAAAACAATTTGGTCTTGTTTTATCTAACTGTTCAACAGTTATCTATGGCTATGTAACAAGTTATCCCAAAACTTTATGGCTTAGGACAACAAACATTTATTTATCTTATGGTTTCTGTGGTTCAGGAATCTGGGCACGGCTTAGCTAGATACCTCTAGCTCAGGATCTCTCACAAGGCTACAGTCTAGATGTTGGCTGGAGCTCAGCTGGGGAAGGATCCCTTTTGAGTTCACTCATTGGCAGCATTCAGCTCCTTATGGACTACAGGACTGAGGACTTAAGTACTTGCTGGCTCTTGGCTGGAGATACCATCTTCTCAATAAGTGGGCCTCTCTACTGGGTAGCTCATGGCATGACAGCTATCTTCCCTCAGAATAGGCCAGTAAGACAGTGAGAAAGGGCAGCAGGATGGAAGCCAAGTACTTTTTGTATTTGAATCTTAGAAATGATATGCCATCTCTTTTGTTATGTTTTACCACTTAGAAGCAAGTTACTAGATACAGTCTAGTACTACACTGCACTCAGATGGAGGGAACTACATGATGGCGCAAATATCAGGAGGCAAGGATCATTACGGGTTATCTTAGAGGCCAACTATCAACTTACCTGCAGAGTTTCTGTTTCTTCTTTATAACTACTTAAAGACCCCAGCAATGATTAGAAATTTAGTCTTCTGGAAGAAATAGTAAAAGAGCTCAGTAAAAGGCAGTATTTTAACTCCTTGCTGGTTCAAGATTCTAAATTGTTGGCAGATACTCCTGTCCAGTGGTAATGGTGCTTCCAAAACCACTGCTTTTGACAGTTAGCAGATATGAGAGTAATCCTATAGGCACTGGCAGAGATAAACCTCCATATCCAAATTAAATGAAAGGCTGCTTGACATTAGCTATTGTAGTATTGATCTTAGTATTAGTTACTTGTTCCATTAGTTATCTATTGATGTCTAAAAAATTGTCCCAAACTTAATGGCTTAAAACAAGCAAATAAATACTTGTTCCCTTATACAGAGTTCCGGTTATCAGGAATTTGGGAGTGGCTTAGTGAGGCTGTTCTGGTTGGTGTTTCTCCAGAGGCTGTAATTATTTAAAGGTTTAACTGGGGCTGGAGGATCCACCTCCAAGGTGGCCACTCACATGGCTGGCAGGTTATTGCTGGTTCTTTCCAGAAGGCTCTGTTCCCCACTTCATGGGCCTCCAAAGGGCTGCTTGAGTATCTACAAGACATGGCAGCTGGTTTTCCCCAGAGAATCCAAACAGATTATGAGACATGTGAAACATATTTCAAACTTTTATAGTGATTCTTGTCCTAGTGTTTATCCATGTTGCAGACACAAAATGTGTGATCTTCAGAGTATTAAATTTTACTACACAGGAACTACCACTCCAAATGATTCAACATATGTTCATCCCCCCAAGGACAAGCAGCCCTGTTGCTCATAGAGGTCAAAAAACTTCCATAAAACTGTGATATTTGATGGCCAACCATCCAACTGCAATATAGATTCACTGGACCTCTGCCTGTCTCCTGTCCTATGAATCTCTTAGATGTACCACAGGATTATCAATACACAAACAGCAGAGGAGTGGCAAATCGATAATTTGGGTTGGCTCCAAGAGAATGAGGACATATATAATCAAATAATCAAAAAATCCTAGGAGATCTTATCCATGAGACAAATAAGACCAACGCCGAAAGGCTCAACAAGTATTTGAAGCTCACATTGGTAGTGAGACTTGGCTTCTCATGACAGGAAGACTGGCTTCAAGGAAGTGGAGACTTCAAGGACTCTTGGGTATGGCTATCTGTCCGAGTCTGTCTCTACAGCATGAAGGTCTCTGATAATCTTAGTTTGCTAAAACTCTGTCCAGAGACCACCAAGAACACAGTAGTAAAAGAAAAGAAAAGAAAAAAAATGTTAGCTTGAGTTAGCCCGAGACAATACAAGGCAGAGGAAGCATGGATTGAGTCAAAAGAGGAAGAAATTCGGGTATGGTACTTATAGGACTTGAGGGCTGGAATTAGTCATAATATGGTCTCAACCTGGATTGTTCAGAATTTGTAAACCAGGCAAGTTGCTGGAGTAGTCAAGTGCTGTCATTTTTAGAACACATGAACTTTGCGGAGTTACTATTATATCATTCTGTCAGTGTTCCCATCCTGGAACTTATGGACCTGAGCAAAGAGGTATTATATAATTTTGACCTTAGGCCATTTGCTTATTTTACTAGTCATAGTGCAGACCATTTTTAAACTATAGTTTTACTTCAGCTCTCATCCTCAATCCATATAAGGGAATCTAAACTAACCCCTTCCCTCTCTTTCATGTCCTATAAGGAGGTCTCTAACCAAGGTTTACCTGATGAAAAATCCCCCTTTTTTCTCATGTTGTTTGCTTCTCCTAACAAAACTCACTCCCAAGCTTGGGGGCCCGGGGAGGAACTTAAAGCAAGATCAATTCTATCATTGCCTTTGCGCGCAGTGTTTTTTCTAACCATAATTCCATTGCATAATTCTATTCTTTCTTTAATACCCAGGTCAAAATCACATCTTTTAAAAAGTATTTTCCAATGCCTCTCTCTCTCTTTTCCTATCTTCAGCATCCCCACCCTTGACTTAGAAGATAAACTTATGTTTCCTTTTTGTATTCCTGGTGCCTAGTAGAGTACCTGGTACAGAGTAGATACTTAGTAATTATTTTTGAGTTCCATTGGTAATATCTAATTAATTTGGCAGTGTGTATTATTAAAATATTTTATATTTCTGTATTTCAGCTCCTTCTCAGTTCTCTCCTCTCTGGTTTCCTATTGCAAAGTTTGGCATTGTTGTTCTCTGATGGCTATAGATAATGGGGTTTTATTATCAACCAACATTGTAACCAACATTATTAATGTTGGTTTTATTTTTTCTTTTATTCCAATTACTAATAGATTGAGAGTTCCTAGGGATTACGATAATTTCTTTTACTTATTGGGATCCTCCACCCCACCCCCATGCCCCTTCAAACTTGAGACAATTTTCATACTTTCTAAATATTTATGGGTTGAGATTATATTTTGAAATATTAACTTATATTTTCTCCTATATTTCCCCAACCCCTCATTTTCTCCCATTCAAGATGGCAGCTGGCTCCAAACTTAACTGCCTCAGGGAAAGTTTGAGACAAGGAATGAAGCAGAGTAGAGAGCATCAGTCATTGTGGTTTTATTTTACAAAGGTCTAAACCCTTAGTGAACAGAGAAAGTCTGGTGAAGTAAATGAAGAATGGGATTCCCAGGTATAGACAAAACTGGACAAGTGAGGAAAGCAGATGGTTGCCAGGTCCCTCTTTCACTGTCCCTACCTTCCAAAAAAAAAAAAAAGATGGGGCAGAGAATGTGGTGAGAACAGAGAGATTTCTGAGTGTTCAGGAATAGAATGGACTCAGGTCCTGCCTAGAAGGCAACACTTCCAAGGAGGTGACACACCTTTGAAGAGGAATGGATACAAGGTACGTCTAGGCTGGCTGACTAGGGACGGGTTTACAAAAAGTCCCTCCAGTCAAAGCATCATGTTAGGTCCCTGGACAGTATGGGATGTGTTCTTAGAGTATGCTAAAGGTGAGGATACTAGAAAGATTGAGAATAACGGGGCTAACAGTCAGAAATTAAGCTGCTGTAATCCATCGGGATTACACACTTGAGTATGTGGGGGTTTATATCTGCTACATTTGTTTAGTTGATTAATTGTTAATTATGTAAACTTGGTAAAAATTATTGTCTAGCATATTCTAGAAGGGAAAAAAAGTTTATCTGATTATGTTAAAAGTGAATTATTAAATAATTTTGAGTCCCAGCTCTGTCACTAATCGGTTGTGTAACTATCAGAAATTTACTTCACTTTTTAAAAGTCTCAAGTGCATCATATATTTTAAAAATATCTAAAATATATTATCTACCTTGTTGAGGGTGATGTGAGGATAATTGAAATATCTATTAAGTGCTTAGTGAAGAAACTGTAATGATAGCTATCACATATTAACAGTATAGGCTTTTTTTTAGGACTGAGGAACTTAATATGCATGTAGGCCAATTAGTAATGATTTTACAATATTCAAATGTTTACAATAAAAAAATCCTTTTCCTCCTATATATTTATTTCTCTTTCAGTAGGTAATTAATATTTCCAAGGAAAATTCAGCAATTTTGAAATTGGTCACCTGATGAGAAGAAATGGATAAAAATATTTCCTTATTTTAAAAAATCTCAACTGGGCGCCTGGGTGGCTCAGTCGTTAAGCGTCTGCCTTTGGCCCAGGTCAGATCCCAGGGGCTGGGATCCAGCCCCGCATTGGGCTCTCTGCTCTGCAGGAAGCCTGCTTCTCCCGCTACCATTCCCTCTCTTGCTGTGTTTCTCTCTGTCAAATAAATAAAATCTCTAAAAATAAATAAATAAAAAATCTCAACTAAAAAAATATCGAATAGGAAGAAAGTTATGCATCTGAGACTTTTTGGACATTAAAAAACGTGTAAATAAGATGAAAACACAAGTAAGTTACAAGATACTGCATATTATAATTAAATTAAGATTGAACTAAGTTGTATATACTCATATATTATATTTCCATGCCAGAAAAGTAGTCTTCTTTTTTCAAAGATGAATTTATAACCTATATGTCAATGAAATCTAAGATTTTGCTGATAGATGGAATGCCATATATAATGTTGAGGAATGTGCTAAAAGCAAGAGCAGTAAATGGCAATCTTCTGACTTACTGTATGTGTCACTGAGAAGAGTGATTATTTCTCACAAGTAGAGGTGAAGTCAGGAACTATTATCGTCCATACTTAAGTGGTTCTGCTCTTTTCTTCCACATCCACCAACTTGATTAAATAATGATTTGGCTCACATGAGACTTGAGCTTGGTGGTTCCAAGTTCATTCCCAGTCAGGTTTGTAAATGTCTCTGCCCTTCAGCTTTAGAGAAGGGCAGAGATAACCAAAGGCTCCAGTAAGTCAGCACCAGACAAGGTTACCCCGGAGGAAATGGCCATTTCAAGTGAAGGCAGCCTAATCACCAGATAGAAGGGACTAGAGGCAGAAGCCTGAGGAACTACTACAAGTTTGCCTTTATAGTCTGTTTCATAGCCGCAGGCAAATCCTACCCTGTTGGTGGGGGAGGGTGGTGTTTTAGAAGCCACCCCTTAAGGAAGAATGCTTTGACATCCTCCCTGATTCTGAGGAAACCCTTTCCTCTGAGGCAAAATCCAGGGTTTGATGGAAGATCGCGGGAGTTTCACAAGAAAATCAAGGGAGACAACCCTCTAATGGTGTTTCATCAGCTCTCCAATGAAAGCCAGGTAGAAGGTTATTAAGAGTCACATTTCTGTTTTAGGCATTTCAATGAAGAAACACCAACGGGTTTATTTCCAAAACTTGTGATTGTCAACGGGCATTTTAATTGTACTGCTAGTGGGTCAGAGGTAGGAAGGAAAATCATCCTTTCACCAGGAGGAGCAGAAGGTTTTATAATGGCCTAACATTAAGGAACTTCGGAAAAGGTGTGCAGTCTTGTGATCTATAAGAACTATATATTTGGTTATTCAGGTGACCAAAATATATTTCTTGTATATATTTGATTTTCATCCACAGATCCTGGCTCCGCTTCCTTTTGCAAATTTCCGAGCAATAAGAGCAATGGGAGCATCTTTTATTATGATGTAGGGTCTCTGTTCCTGAAAACACTTCAGAGCCGTAAAGGTGAAATGGGTGCCCTGTTCCTCACAACCCCCATTCTACCACAGCTGAGTTTATGTTAATGAGGTGACTTTTGGAAAGCGCCTACGGATGGGGTCTGGTTGCAGGAGAACCAACCATGATTAGAGGGTTGGAACTTTCAGTCCTACTTCCCTTGACTGCCAGAGAGGGGAGAAGGGCTGGAGGTTGTTGAATCGATTCACCAACGGCCAGTGATTTGATCAGTATCAGCTGTGTAATGAAGCCTCTAAAAAAACCTGAAAGAGGCGATGGTTCAGAGAACACAAGAAGATGGGAGGAGAGTGACCTGCCTGAAGGGGGAATGGAAGCTCTGAGACCTTTCCTCATACTCCCCCGCCCCGTGCATTTCTTCCATCACCCTGTTCCTGAGTTACATCCTTCTTTCAAAAAGCCCTGTAATCTAGTGAGTAAAATGTTGTCCTGAGTTCCATGAGCTGCTCCTGCAAATTAATTGAACCTAGCGATGGGGTTGTAAGAACCTCTGATGTCTAGCCAATCAGTCAGACAGAGAGGTGACCATCTGGACTTGTGATCGGCATCGGGGGGCGGGGAGGGCAGGCTTGGGGGACAGAGCCCTTGTGGAAGCTGATGCTGTCTTCAGGTAGATAGAGTCAGAACTGAGCTGATTTTTAAGACACCCACCTGGTGCCAGAGAATTGCTTGGTGGTGTTTTGGGAGCCCCCTCAAACCCTCCCCTCACATATTGGACTTGGTGATCAGAACACCGTTAGAGTAATTTTCTGAATGTCTTTTTAAATTCTTTTAAATTTACCACCATAAGGCATAGTTACTGAACTGAGCGACTGAGTTCAGAATCACTCCGAAAACACTGAATTCAGAGCTAGGCATTAGGGTTCATGATGTTTAATGTCAGACATCTGTTCAGAACTGTAATCTAAATTCCTCTTCTAAGTCAATCATCAGGAGAAAACAGAAGGGGAAGGTATATGTAGGCTATCAGCATCTTCTTCTCTGAGAGCAGCTCTGTGTCAAGCAGTAAGGTAGTTTTTATTTTTAACATACTGTCTCATGTGATCATTAGAGAGTGCTAAGTGTTTGGGAATATGCCCCATTTCCAGATGAAGAAACTGAACCTCAGAGAATTTAATAACATGCTATAAGTCATAGCCTAGTAAATCGAAGAGAAGGAATATGTAGCTAGATCTCTAATTTCCTTAATCATGCTCTTTCCTTCACAGCTGCTACCTCTCATAGAATAAGGGAAGAATCTTGTATGTCATCACATGATAAAATAATTTTGGGTTTTGGGGTCATTTCTCACTTTAATTTTATTATCTTTTTAATAAAGATTTTATTTATTTCTTTGAGAGAGAGAGCATGAGCTATGGGGAGGGGCAGAGAGAGCGGGAGAAACAGACTCCCTGCTGAGCAGGGAGCCTGTCATGGGGCTCTTTCAGGGATCAGGGGCCTGGGCCAAGGGCAGAGGCTTAACTGACTGAGCCCCCCAGGTGCCCCATTAATATCTTGATTAATTAAAAATTTTTCTGCTATCAATAAGATACTATGATTTCATAAGATAATGAGTTGCTTTGTTTATAATCCATGCCAATTCCCAGTGATAAGCTATAGATGTTTAGAAGGTAAATCCTTAAGTTAACCTTAGAATTGATTTCTTACAAAATACTTGCCAAGATTTATAGTATCTCGCTTGCTTTTTCCTGTTCCTTTGATTTGATAGACTAGTCCCTCAAATACACTTAGGAAATAACTCTTGGTATTATAGCTTTCCCTTCATAATAATGCATTCCAATACGTGGGAAGGGGGATGCCTGAAGTAGGTGAGTGTTACAAAATATACAAAAGGAGTGTACCATATTTATTAAGAATATTTCTAAATGAGTTATTTCTAAATGTGAGTACAATTTTTTTTGTTTTTTTCTATCTAAATTCCTTAACATACCTTACTAAGTTTAATTTTAGTTTATGTATTTGTTTTCTATTATGAAAAAAGTCTATTTTTTATTTTAAAGTGATGGAAAGATGATATAGATTATTGCTGATATAGACGCTATGGATAGCTTGCCTTTGTCTTTTATATAAATATTACTGAATAATATTCTTTTGATAAATTTAAGTTAATTCCTTATTACAGTGGTTAGATAAGTATGTTAGTATGGTTTGCAAATGATAATTGTCTTGAGAAAAAAAGAACTCAATCCTTAACATCCAGGAGCTGGTCTGGTACTATTAGGCCTTGGTGTTCTTCCATTAAATATATACAATTTCACAAAACATTAACATCAGACAAGGCTACACTGTGACCATCATGAATCCAGACAAAAACAAGACCACTCTTTAATCATTGTCTGAGTACAGACAAAACATGAACAATGTCCAAGCCACAAAATGCCAAATATATCCCTATTTTGACTAATATGAGTGATCGTTAATTTTTACCAGTTACAGTTTTAGTCTTGGCCAGGTCTCCCATACCTCTAGAAAAGATTTATTAAGATAGTCACTTATAGAGTTATCTCCATTTCATAACTACTTCCTGTCCAGGGATGAGTTTTACTTCCTTAAGCCCACCCCAAAATCACTTGACAAAAGCCAAATTATTTAAGTCCTTTCCAATATTTTGTTAGTGAGACACAATTCACATTCATTTCATTCTCCAGCTAGCCTTCTCTCTCCCTGCAGGGACTGATACACCTAAATTATTTAACAACAGGTTTGTTCCTGGTGGTCTTTATTTGGAGGATGTTGACAATTTCTTCATATCAACGTTTTTCTTATTTCACTTTCATATCTTATTACATTGGCCAGATTCTAAAATAAATAATAATAGTGACAGCAAACATTCCTATTCAAAGGGACAAACATGCTTTACCATGTTATTAATACTTGTTTTCCTTTTAAAGTGGGTTCCTTTATCATATTAAGAATAGTTCTGTATTTTGAAAAATTGTTTATTTTGAAATTGATACAAATTTTAAATAATTTTTTTGTCTATTAACTTCTTTTGGAAATATTTTTTTTTCTTTTGGAAATATTGTAATGGGACATTATTTTGGTAGATTTTCCTCCATGAGTTTTTAGGATAAATCCTTTTGGGTTGTGGTTAGCTGTTCTTTTAATGAATTTCAGCTTTAATAAATTATGTAATTTATTAATTTCATTCATTTTACAGATGTTCTTAACTAACTACTGTATACGAAGTTCTATCTCAAGTCCTAGACATGTTGCAATTTAAGAGTTCATAAGGAGGGATGGGAATGTGGCTATAAAGGGGTATCCTTTTAATCGAACTGTTCTGTATCATGACTGCTGTGGTGGTCACACAAATCTCCATGTGATAAACTGCAAGGAACAACACACAGATAGGTGCGCGCGCGCACACACACACACACACACATTAGCACATGTAAAATTGGTGAACTCTGAATCAGGTTCACAGATTCTGTTGATGTCAATTTCCTGGTTGTGATCTCATACTGTGCTTATTCAAGTTGTTGTCATTAGAGGAAATCAAGAACTCTCTGTACTGTGTCTTACAACTGCATGTGACTCTACTATTACCTAAAAATAAAAAGGTCTTTATATTATAGAGTCCCTGACATCATGTAGAATACAATCTAATAACTAACATGGATCATTAAAAAAAAAAAGCTATATGATAGGTACTATAATGTAGAGGAAAAGTATTGGGTGCCATATGTGCATATAATATTGGAGTCTGTATTTGAGGGTCAAGAAAGGCCTCTCTAAAGATGTAACTATTTGTGTTTTTTAAAAGATTTTATTTATTTATTTGAGTCAGAGAGAGAAAGCACACATGAGTAGGGGTGAGGAAGGAGAAGAGCAGAGGGAGAAGCAGACTCCCTGCTGAGCAGGGAGCCTGACAGGGGCCTGATCCCAGGACCCTGAGGTCATGACCTGAGCCAAAGGTGGATGTTTAACTGACTAAGCCACCTAGGTGCCTCAAGATGTAACATTTAAATGAAGCCTAAGAATGAGTAGGAATTGGCCAAACAAAGAGGAGAAAGATGGACAATTATCATCTTTCATAGAGTGGAGTCTCAGCAGAAAATCATAAGGAAGGTTGACAGAAGATAATGCTAACGAAGAGTTCAGGAACAGGTCATAGTGGACCTTGGGATTATAGTAACTTTCTTAAGAGAATAATGAGGAGCCACTATAAAGCTTTAAGCAAAGCAGTAATAATTTCAGGTTTATATTTTTAAACTATTATCTTGATTTTCAGGTACAGAACAGCTTGGTTGGAAAGGATACCTGCAAATATGCAGAAGAAAAGAAGCTGTCCTAGAGTCCAGGTTAGTGATGGGGTCCTTCGAATTGGGTCGGGGTGGTGAAGATGGGAATCAGTGAATGGATTCAAGAGCACCTGGATAGGTTTGGTAATGATTTGAATGTGAGCTGTTTGTTGATGGTTTAGATTATACCCAAATTTTGGCATGGACAATGGAGTGCATGGAGAAGCCATATCCTCAGGTGGGGAGCATTAGAGGACATACAGATGTGAAGTGGATTAGGGGATGGTTTGGTTCAATTTTTAAAATCTAAGATAAGATGCCCGTGGGCACCTAGGTGGCTCAGCCAGTAAAACATCTGCCTTTGGCTCAGGTCATTATCCCAAGGTCCTGGGATTGAGCCCTGTGTCAGGCTCCCTACTCGGTGGGCAGTCTGCTTCTCCCTCTTCCTCTGCCAGTGCCATCTCCCACCCCAGGCTTGTGTGCAGGCACACGCGTGCCTTCTCTCTCACTCTTTCAAATAAATAAATAAATAAAATCTTAAAGATGCCAGGAAGACTTCCAAGTGGAGATCCAGTAGGCAAGTAGGTATCTCCAGCTGGAGCATAGAAGTAGAGAAGAGGGCCAGTGATAAAGTTTTAAGTCTTTGGCATATAGATGATATTTAAAGTCAAGGGAGTAGTTACAGCCATTAAGGGAGAATGGCAAGAGAAAGAAAAGTGGCCCAGAGGAAATTCCTCATGAACAGGAACATTTAAAAGTCAAGGAGACTTAGAAGTAGCAGTCAAGAAGGATTAGAAATCTAAGAATGATTTTAGGGAAACAGAAGGAAAAGAGTTTTTCAAGAAAGAAATAACAAAGCTGTTAAATGCTCTGCTGAGAAGTCACGTCAGATGAGGCATAGAAATGACCAGTGGATTTAGCAACATGAAGATCGCTTGTAACTGGGGTGAGGAAGGGGGAAGGAATGCAAATGGAGACAGACCTGCTAATCTGGAGGAAGATGAAAGAGCAGTAGCCAGGTCCTGTCAACTTTCTCTACAAGAGTATAGACAATGGATGAGGAGGTTTAAGGATAATGAGGAAGGTGTAAAATAATTGTTCAAGAGAGAAGGACTAGAGTAAATAGTGAATAGACTAGAAAAACATTTCAACCACTGAGGTGGATTTTTTAAAGTTTAAATAAATGGAAATTACCCAAATTTTCTCTTGGATAAGAAGACTCAATATTGCAAAGATGTTAATCCTCTTCATATCTATTGCAATATTTGATATGGTAATCATAATTCTTATTAAAATTACTATGATAGCTTACTATGAGCCAGGCACTGGGTTAAATGCTTATAAAACCCTAATCAAAGTCACAAGTTCAGGGGAATTTGCAAAATGACTGTAAAGTTTGTCTGAAAAATAAACATGTAAGAATAGCAAAGAAAATTCTGGGAAAGAAAATAGCAAGTGTGGATTAACCAACTGTAATTGTGGTTTGCAACAATAGAAAGCTCAATGGAAAGAACTCAGAAATAATCACAAGTTTATGGCAGGGTGACCAATAATGCTGAGTTTTCCAGACAGTGGGGAAAAAAACAGGTTACAATGAAAAAATTGGGGATGCCTAGATAACCATTTGAAAAATAATAAAGCTAGTTCCCTGAATGATGCCTTATCCCCAAATTAGATAGGTCAAAAAATGTGAAAATAAAAGCTTAAATTGTAAAATAAACAAATTATAAATATTTTTATAATATTGTGTTGAAAAGACCTTTTGAAATATAGAATAATATTCATCTTTGTGGCAAACACACACACACACACACACACACACACAATAGTGCCAAAAGACAATTGTTAAAGTAGCGAAAACATTGTCAATTTTTAGGATGAAAGATTGAGCTCTCATAGATGAGTCAAAAATATGAAGAGCCCAATTTTAATAAGAAGGGCAAGGAAAATAGCTCAGAGCAAAAGGAATGATTAATAAACACGTGAAATAATGCTTGTTCTGTCAACAATTTTAAAACACAAAACTTAAGTGGATTTTTTTATCAGATTAATCAATCCAATTAACATATGATTTATGTTACCTACTATGTGTCATGTGTGTTTAGTATTTTCTTATCTGTATATTTCCTATAATATTCATGTAAGCATATTTTCCATAATAAACCACCAGCTTTTTGTAATCTGTTCAGTAGTTCGAATGGACATAGATGCCCCTAAAGAGCTTGATAATTCTTGAAAGGTGGAGATTTTTTCTTGTCAAACTTAGTAGTCTTGTTGATATGTTCAATATGATTGTGTGTTTTATAAAAAAGAAGGCGTTCATCTTTAAAAGTATTTTTTATATGCTCACGAAGCTAATTATTTCCCTCCCATTTGATTATATTTTATTGAACTGACTATATTTCTGAGAGTGTAAAGTTAACGTTGGAACATTAATGACCAATCAAATCAAAGTTGTAGTCCACCAATACATCTCTTTTGTCAGCCAGAGATGAGAAGAGCAGTTAGGGGGCTGGTCTTTCTTCATCTCTTCATTCTTTCATTCAAACATTTATTGAATGTCTACTGTGTGCCAGGCGCAGAGTTAGGCACTGGGGATACTATAATGCACAAGAGAAAGAGGATCTCTACTCTGATACTGTACCATCTAACGGACTATAGGAAAGGAAACCTATGATGGAACACTGTAGTTAAGAACTTGAATTTGTATTAAGGAACTGAAATCTCCCCTTGCCATCATTCTTTCGATCTAAAACAATCTTAGGCTGCCCAGGGTAACATGTTACTTCTGTGACTATACTAGATACTTATTTATGGGTCATTGAAACACCTTAAAGTATCTTTCCAAATAATATGTCAAACCTAAATGCAGCTAGGTCATAGACTTCCTCCAGATTAATAAGGCTAAACTTTTTGGCGACATAGGAGAGATTTTTCAGGTCTAAATGAATCATTAGGAATGAGTAAATCACAGACATAACAAATGCTCTATAATTAAGAAGATAAAGATGTATGTTAAGAAGCATCATAAATCTCAGAATAACCCAAAATGTTGTCCATTTGTCTTTGTCAACAAATACTGGAAAAAAACCAAAGAAAGAGTCAAATATGTAACTCCAAATAGTCTATACTTGCAAAAAACCATTAAGCTAATGTATACTTGCTTAGGGGAAAAAAAAACTTCATGTATTAAAGAATTAAAATAGTTTCACGAGTTACTTTATATGGTTCCTAAATTATTAGATTGAACCATATGAAATTGCCAAATTTTGATTTTTTTTTTTACTTTTGTTTTAAACTTACAAAATTCGTAGTTTCATGTAACTTACTCTAATAGAATGACATCATTTCAATTTCTAAGAAGAAATCTTTGCATCATGAGTAATTTATAGAGTCTCTCTATGAGCCACACTGCACTAAGCCCTATCTGACATCAATCCAAGGCTTTCCCTGGGGCCCATGGATTCCCCCCAAAAAGTATGAGACTAGAAATAAGGAGGATCTTTGAATTTAGATGAAAAAATTACATATTTATTTTTGCTAATCTTTAACTGGAACTTCACATTCTTTCAAATATAGCCACAAGAAGTAAACTTTGATAGCATTATGCATACCCTTGTTTTTGTCACCAGTGGAAATCAGCTGTTTTCATAGTACATTTCAGTTGTGCCAGTTATCTCAAAATAACATTGATAGTAACCACAAACTTGAAATTTCCCATTGATATTAAACCTACCCTTAGGTCTTATTATTTAATGCATTTAATACCAATCACAAATTTGTTTTTTTAAATATTTGGATACCTGAATTTTGATTAATTTTTTTTATAATAAAGTGTTCTATATCTTTAATGTTTTTCTAAAATATTATTCTGAGAAAAGTTTCCAAGGGCTTCCCCAGACTTTCAAATAGATCCCTGGTATAGAAAGGTAAGAACCCCCAGAATCATTTGATCCTTGTAGCCACCCTGCATTGTGGGTACTATTATCACCCCTGATGTACAGAAAGAAGAGATAGAGTCACTTGCTGAAGGTACACAGCTAACAGCACAACCATGTTTCACGATGAGTCTGGCTCCGAAACCCAGGCTCTTACCCAGGACCTACACAGCCTTTGGAAATTTTCAGCGACCAACAGAGAGTGTGGTAGTCAACATACTAATACTCAATAATATTTGTGTGAACCTGAATGCACAAAGACACTAAATGAGTGTTGTCCATGGCAATCATAAGCTTACAAAATGAACAAGACCTTCAGTAGTCAGGAGAGTGGGCCCTGGACACCAGCTAGGGCTCTGAGGTGAGGAAAGCCTCAGAGAAACAGAGAGGGAGCTGTTAGAGAGGAAAAAGAGCCCCAGACAGGCAGCCTGGCACACACAGGTGTCACAGGGTTGTAGCTGGTAAAATTTACTTCTTACTCAAATGGCGACTTCTGCCTTCTCTCCCTATTTCTGTTTTTATTTCTCTTCTTCCCTTCTGTCTCCATGCAGTTTCTGATTCCGATATCTATCCCCTTCCTCCATGTATAGCCAGTTTTCAGCTTGAAATAGAAAATTTCCTATTTGAAATTGAAATATGCCAGGTTGTTGCTGAAGAAATTCAGGCTACTCTATTTATCCATCTGTTTGAGCTTTCGTTGCTTTTTTTTAAATTGAGGTATAACTATCATAGAACATTGTATTAGTTTCGGGTGTACAGTGTAATGATTCGATATTTTTAAATATGGCAAAATGGTCACCACAGTAAATCTAGTTAACATCTGTCACCATAGTTACAGAATTTTCTTGCTATGAGAACTTTGAAGATCTACTCTTTTAACAACTTTCAAATATACAATATGGTATTATTAACTATAGTTGCCATGATGTGTATTATATCCCTGTGACATACATATATATGATAATTAACATATGATGCCATATTAGTTTCAGATGTACATACAATATAATGATTTAACAATTCTATACATTTCTCAGTGCTCATTGTGGTAAGTGTACTCTTAATCTCCTTTGTCCATATGACCTGTCTACTACCTACCCTACCTCCAGCACCCACCAATTGTTTTTCGTATTTAAAAAGCTGGCATTTTTTTGTTGTTGTTGATCTTTTTTTCTTTATTTTGTTTCTTAAATTCCACGTATGAGGGAAATTATGTGGTATTTGTCTTTCTCTGACTGACTTATTTTAATTAGCATTATACTCTTTAGGTCCACCCATGACTTATTTATTTTACTACTAGAAGTTGGTATCTTTTGACCACTTTCAACATTTTGTCCCTCCTCTACCCCCTACCACTGGCAACCAACAATCTGTTCTCTGTGTCCATGAGCTTAAATTTTTTTTTTTTTAAGATTTCGCATATGAGGGACACCTGGGTGGCTCAGTGGGTTAAAGCCTCTTTCAGCTCAGGTCATGATCTCAGGGTCCTGGGATCAAGCCCCTCATTGGGCTCTCTGCCCAGCAGGGAGCCTGCTTCCCCCTCTCTCTCTCTGCCTGCCTCTCTGCCTACTTGTGATCTCTCTTTCTGTCAAATAAATAAATAAAATCTAAAAAAAAAAAAGATTTCACATATGAGATCATTCAATATTTGTCTCATTCTGTCTGACTTACTTCACTTACCAAAATGCCCTCAAGATCCATCCATGTTGCAAATGGCAAGATTTCCTTCATTTTTATGACTGAGTAATATTCCTCTGTGTGTGTGTGTTTGTGTATACATTTTCTTTATCCATTCATTTATTGATGGACACTTAATTTATTTCCATATCATGGCTATTGTAAATAATGCTACAATGAACATGTCGGTGCAGATCTTTTCAAGTTAGTGTTTTCATTTTCTTTGGATAAATACTCAGGTGGAATTGCTGGATCAGATAATAATTCTATTTTCACTTTTTTGAGAAAGCTTCATACTGTTTTCCACAGTGACTGCACCATTTTGCATTCCCACCAACAGTGATGAGGATTCCCTTTTCTCCACATCCTCACCAACAGTTGTTATTTCTTGTCTTTTTCATAATAACCATTCTAACAGATGTGAGGTGATATTTTATTACAGTTTTGATTTGCATTTCCCTGATGATTAGTGATGTTGAACATCTTTTCATGTGTATGTCTTCTTTGGAGAAAAGTATATTCAGGTCCTTTGCCCATTTTTTAATTTGATTTTTTTTATGTTGAGTTGTGGGAGTTCTTTATATATTTTGGATATATATATATGATATATATATACTGATATATATATACCCTATCAGTGTATCATCACATACCTTCTCCCATTCAGTAGGATTTTTTTGTTTTAGTTTCATTGATGGTTTCCTTTGCTATGGAAAAAGCTTTTTATTTTGATATAGTCCCATTTGTTTATTTTTATTTTCATTGCCCTTGCCTGAAGAGACAGGTCCAAAAAATACTGCGCAGTCCAATATCCAAGAGCTAGGGCCTGTTTTTTCTAGGATTTTTATGGTTTCAAGTATTACAGTTAAGTCTTCAATCCATATTGAATTTGTATTTGTATGTGATGTAAAAAAGTGTTCCAGTTTCATTCTTTGCATGTAGCTGTCCAGTTTTCCCAACATTGTTTATTTATTTATTCATTTATTTATTCCCAAATATGTTTATTTTTTCAGTGTTACAAGATTAATTGTTCATGCACCAGAGCCAGTGCTCCATGCAATACGTGCCCTCCTCAATACCTACCACCAGGCTCGCCCAACCCGCCACCGCCCCCCCCAACACCCTCAGTTTGTTGTTCAGAGTCCACAGTCTCTCATGGTTCATCGCCCCCTGATTTCCCCCCATTCAGCCTTCTCTTCCTTCTCACAATGCCCTCCATGTTTTTCCTTATGCTCCACACGTAAGTAGGACCATAAGATAATTGACTCTTTAATGAAGAGATCTTTTTTCTTTATTGAATGTTCTTGCCTCATTTGTTGGATATTAAATGGCTATATCTGCATGGGTTTATTTCTAGACTCTTGGTTCTGTTCCATTGATCTATGTATCTGTTTTTGTGCCAGTACCATACTGTTCTGATTACAGTAGTTTTGTAGTATAATTTGAAATCAGGGAGTGTGATACCTCCACCTTTTATTTTTCTTTCTCAAAATTACTTTGGCTTCAGGGCTTTGTGGCTCCACACAAACTTTAGGATTCCTTGTTCTAGTTCTGTGGAAACGGCCATTGGTATTTTGATAGGGATTGCATTGAATCTATAGATTGCTTTTAGTAGCATGTACATTTTAACAATGTTAATTCTTCCAGTCCATGGGCACAGGATATTCTCTGCCCATTTTTAAATTAGATTGTTTGTTTTTACATGTGATGGGAAGAAATGATAGATTTGGAGTAAGGCAGATTCCCCACCTAACTAGAAAAGCGCTAGGAATTCCATATCTATCATTTCTTCAGTTGTTAGAAATTCAACTATTGCTTATTAAGTCATGAGCCAGGTATTAGAGATCCCCAACTGCCTTTGAGTCTTACCAGGATAAATTGATATTGACAAATATCACCTTCCCTAACTCTTTATCTGTGTTACAGTAGATATAGATATGACCCCATCTTCACTTTCCTTAAAGAATAGTAAATCTCCTGGGAACCTGGTGGGGTGTCCTCATGACAGGGACATCATGGTTGAGGAAAAACCCACTAGGCTAACTTGGTGAGTGCCCAATGTAGCTCTCCCTTTTGTTGATTCGCTGCTATCAGGCTCCCAACAATGTAGTGGCTTATAGACCATGGTTCTGTATTCAGATGACCTGTGTTTGAATTACCACCTCCACACTCCTAGAGAGATGGCCTTGATTAAGTTAGTTAACTTGTCTATACCTTAGTTTCCTCAAACTGTAAATGAATGGTAATATTGCTCTCTTCATAGAGATGTTGTGGGTATTATTAGACATGTTTGCAAAATAGTTGGCCTATGGCTTCAAAAACATTAGCCATCTTGAACATGACTATGACAACGCTAATACCACTACTTTCCCTATGTGTCTTCCTTCTCTCTTCAGTCTTCATGCTCTGAAAGAATACCACTTCGGTGAGGAAAGGAAGGGTTCAGGGATTGACATAGCAGGGAAATTCCCCCTGTCAATTACAGGTCTGCTGTAGTAGAGGAGGTAATGAAGCTAACTTCCCAAGCTACTTGGAGTGACAGAAAAAATGGTTAGGAAGGTCTAACTCTCTCAGGAGTGGAAAGATATTCTTCCACAAAGAGTCGCTTCTAAGGTGGTATAAAACTTTTGTTTCTAAGGCATTGTAGGCTTTCACAATTATGCTAACATAAATAACCCATTTTGAAGCTATAGATGTCTGAACTCTATTCTGCTATTCCTGGGGCTTATATTCTAGGGTCGTGTATAGTTGAAATTATAAAATAATTATGACCTCCTGATAATCAAACCACTGTGGATTCAAGGTAGAGGGATTGGAAAATCAGCATGCACAGAGCACTTACTATGTATCAAGGGCTATGTGTAGTTTGTTTTTTCGATATATTATCTCACTGATATATGACAGCTCTATGAAATGGGAATTGTGGTTCCATTTTAATAAATGAGAAAATGGAATTTAACAAAATTGAGTAATTTGTCAAAAAGAAAACACAGCTGGAAAGGGGCAGCTCTGGGATTTGCATGCTGGTCAGTGCAACTGCGGGACCCACATTTGGTTATATATACCACCCTGGTTACCTGTTGTGTTAAATGTGCTGCTAAAGGTAGATGTGGGATATCAGCTTCACATGTGAAAAGCGCCTCCCCTGCCCCTAGAGCACAAAGTAGCTGATATTCATTATCTGAATTTCACAAACATGCATGAGGTTAAAATCATTATTAAATTTAACCCTGTTAATAATACTATAATCTTTGCTCAAACTGTGGCCACATAATGAAATGCTATGTCAAACTTAAGCAAAAATTAGAAAGTGAGTGATTTAACTAAAAAGAACATGCTGACTCTTAGATTTCTCTGGATAAGAATAAAGTGGTTCCAGTAGACTCAGAACTTGTCATTTGTCAAAGTCCACAGGAGGGAAGGTGTTATCTTTGTCTGTGGAGTGCCAGGTTCACCAGACAAGGCTTCTTGCAGAAAAAGAAAGTCAAGAGGTTATCTCCAACAAACATTAAGAGACTCTCGATAGTCAGGGAATGGTGCTTTGGATGAGATTCTCAAAGATCTTATCATTGGGCTAATGGTTTTAAAAGTGAACTTTTTCCTTCTATTTGGTGTTCATGAATCATACCATAAATGAATGCCCTGGACTGTAGTCAGCATGGGTATTAACCATTTCATAGCTCCGTGTCTGTTTATTCATGAATCATCTCTTCTCAGAAACTAATTTTCCATGTTACGTACTCCCTGATGACTATAAAATAAAATTCAGCTTAGCTTTGAAAAGTTCCTTGAGTTCATCCAATAAAGCTAATCCCATAAAGCCAAGAACAGATGAAAATGCATGACCTACAGTATTTATCTTCATCCCTGATACGTAGTGTTTTCTGATCTAAATTCTCTACCTGAAGATATTTGGCTCCTAAGAAAGTAGGTTCTACAATGACATTTATTCATTTTCCATCCAATTAATAGCCTGTTGTTTTCTGGCAGTCCCAAAGAGGGTTTGCTCTTTGGGGTGGGAGGAAGGCAGATCAATGAGAGAACTGATAGGCCAGCTCCTATGATGATCACCATGTTGGCAAATAGCCTTCAGAGAAAGCTCGACAAGCAAATGAAGTTGCCACAGAACAGTTCAGCTGTAGAGTTGAAAACCCTGGCACCTTTCTCCTGGGAAGTGAGTGTGAGTAGATCTAGTAAATCTCTACTTTAATTAAATAGTAACTGAATACCCAAAATAAAAATCTTCCAAAACAGGTAACCAAAGAAAGGCCAACTCATTCATCTCTTTGGGATCTGAGGCCTTCTGTAAAAGTGACTGGAACAACCCATTTGTAAGAGGCCCCACCTAAAAGAGTGCTAGTGTTGATTCTGCTAAGGTTATGGGCTGACCTCAGTATTCTAATCACAGAGCAGTTTGGAGACTTTACAAGCAGATAAAATGGGAAAAGATAATTGTTAAAGATTTGAGAGAAGTTCGAATCCACATCTTTGGACCCTCCTTTGAGGGCCTGTCCATTCTTTTCCCTCCAACTGGGATTTGGAATGGCACAAGAATCATTTTATAAATAAAGAGCTGGGGAGAAGGCCAAGTTGACAAGTCAGTATCACACAGCTGACCTTCCTGTCACTTATAAAAGCCAATACCATATTTAATTTCACTCAAGTAATATTTACCAATGCCTTTTATCTACTAGACTCTGGGCACAGAAATAGGGCTTAAAAGAAAGAGAACTTATCCAATTTTGCCTCATAAAAGGCAAAGATAACACAATTTCTTTGTATATAATCATTCTATCTGCTTTCCATTTTTTACGTGATTTTTTTTGACATAGTACAGATCAGAGAACACAAACAACACATCATTCATCAAGGGAACTTTGAAGCAAGAAGAGATCATAGTCTCCAACTCAGTCATGTGATGAGCAACATATTGACCAGCTGTTCAACCATTATTTCAAAGTCTTCACCCAGTTTTGAAATCCTAAAGGGCCATATCTGTCCTTGGCCCAAGCATGCCATTCACATTAGTATGAGTGGGATATATTCTGACAGGCAAAGGGCAGTTTGTTGCCCCAATTCTGCAAGAAAAAAAAAACATGATTCTCATTGACATTATCTTAGGTCCTGGCTTCTCATAAGCTAACTTATCTTATCTATCATGCACCTTGACAAATTTTCTGTTTCTACCAGTCTGACTACACAGTGCTTTGGCTAAGACTCTGAGACGATAAGGGCTTTTGTTTGCATAAGCTTTTTTTTTAAAGTCTTATTTAATATCAAGCAAATCCAGATGAAATATGATCAGAAAATGGTTGAGCAGAGCCTGGGAATGTTTACGAAATAATGGTGTCAAAGACAATCCATTTTATTTTTTTTGTTTGTTTTTTTTAAAGATTTTATTTATTTATTTGACAGAGAAAGAGATCACAAGTAGGCAGAGAGGCAAGCAGAGAGAGAGGGGGAAGCAGGCTCCCCGCTGAGCAGAGAGCCCGATGTGGGGCTCAATCCCAGGACCCTGAGATCATGGCCTGAGCCGAAGGCAGAGGCTTCAACCCACTGAGCCAACCAGGTGCCCCAAAGACAACCCATTTTAAAAGAATAACTGTCTGCCCTCAAACATATCAGCTGGATCCACAGTTCACCTCCTTTTAGCCTGGGGGTGGTTCACTTGTACCAGTGCTCCCCTAAATTTCCTATTCAAGGATATTCCACCAATTGACTAAAGTCGATGCTGTGGGGGAAAGGAGTAATAAGTACATGGCCCAGGGGAAGAGGTTCCTTTGGAAAGATTATCCTTACTCCTATTAAGAAAGTGAAGACAAGAAAAGAGAGAGAGTCTTAGAGCCCAGAATATATGGTAACTCACTGTTGTAGGCAATACAGCTTTCAATTTGAGTTAGTCTGTTTCCAGAAGATGGAAGGAAGGCATAGCAGAGAGGATGGAGGACAGACTCCCTGGCGTGGACTGCTCTAATGGCGGCTCCCAGGGAGGAAGGGTGGAGCAAGACCAAGACGTCAGAGCCCGTCAAGTTTCCTAGCGTGCTACATGTACTCAATGGCCTCCAGTTTATAGAGAGTGATAATAGCCATGCCCAGTCACTGTCAGAACCTCTACAGTTCGTATGAGTTTTCACAACATTGTTTGGATGCCCAACACATAAGGTAAGGTATAAATTAGGAGCTATTTGTTTCCATCTTATGGATGAAAATCCTGAGACAGAGAATTAGTAACTTGCTCACAGTCACAAGACTGGGATGTGGCAAAACTGAGTCTCAAACATCTCTTTGATTCCACATCCTGTGCTCTTTTCACAGGATCACAGTTGCTGCAGCAACCTATTTTATGGTCTATTCTAGGGCATGGCATTGATGTGTAAAGGATTCCAGTGGAATTGTGAATGTAGCATCTAAGACAAGGGGAGGAGGCTGATGATAGATGAGATTTTCAGTCCTCTAATGGCTTTAATGTGACATCGTCATTGTAGCCCCCTCCAAGACCAACTAGGGGAGAGAAGCTCCTCACACCCCCAATACCATGTATCTACCAAACAACAACCCTGGAGGACTGGATATTGAGCTAGTGTGTGGCAAAATATGGAGGCAAGGGGTGTGTGTGTGTGTGTGTGTGTGTGTGTGTGTGTGTGTGTGTGAGAGAGAGAGAGAGAGAGGAGAGATAGACTGAGGAGAAACGGTAGGGGACAGTGCAACTTAGATGCTTTCTGCTTCCTCATTTCTTCGATGTGTTCAAAGGACAGAGAGAGAAAGGAAGACTGAGGAATGGCTCATTCTCACATTCAAATTTTCCCTCATGATGAAGAAAACAGTTCTCTGTCTGCACATGTTGGGGTTTTACTAAAGCTTTGTTTCCTCTCCTTCCACAACTGTTCTCGTAATCTGAGCAGAGACAAAATAGAGTGGTGAATCCTAACTGACCACATGCTGGTTTCCTTCTTATTTCAGCGTATTCATCTTTTCTGGGCTGGGGGCAGATGCCCAGAGATATTGGCCGAGGCTGTGGCCAGCAGCATGCAGTCCGGGAAAGGGGAATGATTGCGGCGCTCAGCACGCGTCAGCTGACTTGTAAAAGTTCCTGACAGCACACTTATAGCATGTTGTAAAACCCTCGGACATGTACTTGGGGAAAGCTCTTACGGCCACAACAACACTCTGTGAGCCCAAAGTTCCTTTCAGCCAAATCAGTGGCATCCGTGGTAAAGTGGATTTGCTTCTCAGGGAAACTTGAAAGAAATGCCAGTAAAAATCCAATGCACATGAAAGAATCACATTTCTTTAAAAGTAGGTAATGTTGATACCAGTAACATTGTTCACTGGTATCAAAATTATTTCCCCTAAGGCGCCCTATAAATGATTTTTCTGGTAACAGGGATTGATTTGGATTTTCCTTTCTTTTCATTTTTTTTTTTTAAAGATTTTATTTATTTATTTGACAGAGAGGAGAGAGATCACAAGTAGGCAGAGAGGCAGGCAGAGAGAGAGGGGGAAGCAGGCTCCTTGGTGAGCAGAGAGCCCGATGCAGGGCTCGATCCCAGGACCCTTAGATCATGACCTGAGCCGAAGGCAGAGGCTTTAACCCACTGAGCCACCCAGGCATCCCTGGATTTTCCTTTCTTATGATACTTAGAGGAATGACCTGTATATGCTCCCTCCATTTCCTTGCTTTTTGTTTCTGCTTCAAACCAGCACATTGTCATTTTCACCTTCCTTCCTACCACTCCGCTGAATTGGCTTCTCCAAGATCACCAGGAGCCTTTCCTTCCTGAGGACAGCATCCTTTCCTTAGTTCCCCTTTCAGGCTTTCTCATCCCCTTGGTATTGCAAGCCTTACCTTCTAAAACTATTCTCCATACTTCCCAATATGCTTTTCTGACTCCTCTTCCTTCTCCAGGTTTGTAAGTCAATGGTGCTTTACCTTCAGGTTCAAGTTCATGGCCCCTGAGAACCTTATGGATTTACAGACCCTTTTCCCACATGCGTGCATGTGTTCCAACATGCACAAAAACTTGACAGCAATGCGATACCACCCACACCTGATGGATAACAGAAACAACACTACCAAGTACTGGCAGGAACGCAGAGGACTAGAATTCTCACTCACTGCAGATGGGAATGCAAAATAGCATAGCCAATTTAGAAACAGTCTGGCAGTTTCTTATAAAGTGAAATATACACCTGCTGTACTCCTCAGCAATCCCACTCTTAACTATTTACCCAAGAGAAATGAAAATTTACGTTTCCACAAAAATCTGCATGCAAATATTTATAGTGGCTTTTTTTTTTTCCATAATCGACAAAAACTGAAACTGACCCAAGTGTATAACCCACGTGGTGAATTGATAACCAAACTGTAGGATAGCCACACAATGGAATACTGCCTATCAATGAGAAAAATACCTATCATACTCATCATAACCTGAAAGAATCTCAAGTATGCTACGCTTAGTAAAGGAAGCCAAGCTCAAATGGCTATGTACTATATGAGACTATCTATAGCTCATCCTGGAAAAGCAAAAATACAGGATCAGAAAACTGAGTGGCTGTTGCCCAGGAGCGTGGGTGTGTCGAGAGACTAACTGCTTTAGCATCCCCTTTAGGGAATGCAGGAATTTGGATTGGAATGGAAATGCTCTAGATCTTGATTCTGGTGGCCATTCGACAACTGGATGTATTTGTCAAAACTCATGGTGTGCGTCAAATTTGGGGAGTGAATTTTACTACATGAATGTATACTTCAGTGAACCTGACCTTGAAAAAATACACACTTTTTCCTCTGATTTTCGGGAGTGTTGTGGTCCAAGGATGCCACGGCAAATTTTCTACCACGAAATTCTTTTTTTCCCCCTTTTTTCCTCTCACTTGATACTTTCTCTCTGGGCTTTCATCCCCTCTGTGGCTAGCACAGTCTCCACACTGGTGACCCCAAATTTTATATCTCCTGAGCCCCAATTCAAAATAGTTGCTGGCGATTCAAAAAATACTGTGTCCTAAACCTATAATTCTTCTGGAGATTTTGCTTCCAGAACTGTACCTTCTCATGTGTTTCCTACATACTTCCTTAAACCTCCCAGCTCACAGGCCACTTTTATTGGACTCATTTTAAACATTTTTTTTTTTTGATGCTCATATCCCATCAGTCACTAAGTCCTGCTAATTCTACTTTTTAATTATCTCTTAAACAGCTCTATCTCTTCCCTTCTATTTCTTAAACTACTTCCCAAATCCATGATGTTATAATCTCTTCCTTACACCTTTGTAATAACTCCCTCTACAAATGAACTCTTATCTCTTCAGTCTACACCTCATTAACGTGGCCCAAGGTTGGGTTACAGATTTCCTCCGCTCAAAAGCCTGCAAATTTTCTCACATCCTACATGATAAAGTGTGATCTTAGCCTGATATTTAAGGCTCTTAGTGAAAGAGTTCAAACACCTTTTCAAGTCATATGTCCTACCACATCTTCCCCCACACGACCACCTCCAGAAACATTATCAATATACTAGCAGAGTCCTATAGTGAGTGCAGCCCTTGTATTCTCCTGGCTTGTGCAGTCTCATTCTAGAATATTTTTCCTTCAAAGTTGTTTAGCTATGATGAAATTTCTATTCTTTGAGATGTAGTCCAAATATCATAATCTCTAGGGTACCCATCCCCAACCATGCCTCTCAGAACTAATTACTTCCTTCTTTGGCATGCCTTTGGCGTGTGTGTACATGTATATGTATGTGTGTGCACATATTTTAATAGACTCAGATTGAAGTTATTTATGTAATTGCTCAACCCTACTAGAGAGTCAGTCACTTCAGGACAGGAACTATGTCTTACTCATTTTCATATACTCCACAGCTGACTAGTAAGGGCTTCTTCCAGGAAAGATAGTAAATATTTGCTGAGCTAAATTTAATTTAGACCATCTTCTAAATTTAAAAGAAATTAATTCCACAAATTAAAATAAAGCTTAAATTAAGTTCCACATATCCTATAAACAAGACTGGTGTACTGTGTCTGCTATGTAGACTGCTCTATTCCAAGTTTTAATCCAAAAGATATAGAAAATCCGTATCCGCAAATGTCTCCCCTCTTAGCCTTATATTGTACCACGTGTCATTAGAGCACAGTATCTGACATACAGGAAGGACCTCTAGTACACATGCCCCTTGGGACTGGCCTTCTTCAATAACAGAAGTAAGGCTAGTAGACCTTTCAGATTTAAATCACTTTTAGGTTTCTGTATAACAATCGCTTGTTAAAATAAAATATATCTGCCTGAGATTCAATACTAAAGGTTTCTCTGTTCATTTCAAATACAGATGAGAGATCAGTTCTCTAAACGCTAAATAGAAAAATAAATAAGTAAGTAAACCTCATCAGTATCTCAAGCCTGTGTCAATCAACTGAAATCCATTGAGAATTTTCTATGAAACTAGCGTTGTTCAAGACTGTCTAGAAGGTATGGGCATTAAGATATGCTCTTAAGGGAGCAAAACTAGTGTGTGAGATGATCAGACACTACCATCTCCCTGGTAAGGGTTGATGAAGGGCAACCTCATCTCGAGAAGGGAGAGCTCTCCATGGGCTGGCATCATGAATGAGCTTTTCTAGAGCAAGGCCCACAGGTCTTGTGTGAGAAAAGGCATTCAATGAAACAGCCAGAGTATTAGTTTCTTGGAACTCTAATAAATTACCATAAATGGGGTGCCTTAAAACAGCAGGACGTTTTTCTCTCATAGTTCTAGAGGCAAGAAGTCTGAAATCATGGTGTCTGTGGGGCTGTCCTCCATGCTGAGGCTCTAGTGGAGACTCCGCTCCATGTGTCTTTAGCTTCTGGTGACCCCAGGTATTCCTTGGCTTGTGGCAACATCATTCCAACCTCTGCCTCTTAGGTCATATTGCCTCTTCCTCTTCTCTGTGTATCTCTCTTATAAAGATATGTATGATTGCATTTAAGACCCACCTGGAAAATCCCATATAAGCTCTTCCTTTCAAGATCCTTAACTTAATCACGCCTTTTAACACACAAAATAACATTCACTCTTTGGCCACGTAAGGTAATATTCACAGGTTCCAGAGATTAGGAATAGGCATACTATTTAGGGGGCCACCACTCAACCCATATAACCAGCTACGTAATTTGCAGTGGCCAGAGCAAAATGAAAATGCCGGGCCCATATTTGAAAACCAGGAAAACCATGCCTTTAAAGGTGCCAAAAAGCTTTTTTTCTTTGGTGGTCTCTCTCTCCTAACTTGTCATGGTTTTTTATTTGCTATGTAATGTCATCTTAAAAAATGTAAATTTGTCCATGACTTTTATCAATCACCTTTATTCTGTGCCGTGAGTTTTAAATGCAAATATAATAGCATCTAACTCATACACAGAATCACCAGATTACACAATTTATATTTCATACTAATGCATGCACGTGTGTGAACAATTTTGTTCTTGCTAGGACATCCAAATGCTGCACAAAACCAAATCAACTGTTTTTATTACATTTCTTGACATTCACACTTTCTACCGACACTCTCTCTTTGCCTCACTGATGATTAAGAGGGACTGAAAGGAAAAGGAACTCTGGGTTGCCGAATCTTTCCCTTTCTTTCTATATCATCCTTTTCAGCCCAAGTGGTTGGCTAATAGAGGGAAGTAATATACGCTAGAAGGGATGTGATAAGGCTACTTGGTAATTTGTGTTTCTTAGAGAGTCATTGCCTTGTTTCTCATCTGAAGCAAACTCAGATTTGAATTGAAAGCATGGTCTCTCGAGGCTGTCAGCACCATGATTTCCTTAATCACAGGCATAGCACATGGACCTTGATCTCACTTTGAGTCTTGCTGAGTGCCCAGGCTTTGTGGCACCGCTGGAATTCTGTGCTCACAGGGCACCGTGAATGCTGTAGTGAATTGGGAGCAAGAAAGCACACAGTTCATGTACCTCTGTTCAAGTTCATATGCCATGGTCCCATTTGACTTCACTTCCAAAACACAAGTTCAAAGATAAAATTATTAAGAATTTCAAGAATTAAACCGAGGACCCCCCCTGAGCATGGGACCCTGTGTTGCATGAGACAGCTCTGCAGTGAGGGACCCTGTGACCTAGCTTTTCAAAATGTGGTAGCTGCCTATTTGTCGATTGTGATCCTTTGGTTGTGAAATCAGTTTAGACATAGGTCATAACAAGCTTTAATAGATACACACATTACACACACACACACAGTTTTAAAATAATAGTGATTTATTTGTAATAAGGATAAGCATTATTTTATAAAACTTGTAATTCAAATATGAATATCTACATATCTGTTTCTTTCTGTGGGTCATTGAAACCACTGTCCTAAGGGCAGGCCCGTGGGTTCTGAAGTCAGATATTGAGATTTCAATCCTATTTCAATCCTATTTCTATCCTATATGACTAACTGAGAGGGCAGCACTAAAATTTTTTGAGCCCAAGTTTCTTCCTATACATGAGGTTCAAATGAGATGAGTGAAAGTGGTAGATAACAGTCATGATGAAGTTAAGCCTAAACCGATGCTTTACTCATAATTTCATACAAATGACTAAGTAAAATTGATACTTGAGGATTCTCAATCCTACCATCAAATATGGAATGAGTGTTATTTCCTGGTTTGCTCAAGTGCTTTGAGAGATATGAAGTCTTCCTTTTAGAGTAAATGCAGTCATTTACTTTGACTAGGTGGTTCACACACAAACCTTCCAAAGGTAGATTTTTAACTTAAAACTTATATATGATAACCAACCCCACTCACAAATATCTGCATAGCCACACTATTCATCATGTTTTATTGAGAGAATGGATTTGCATAGTATTTTGCAGATCAGCTTCTCCCTCTAAGAACATATACCTCTCTATAGGTTTCCTTCAAATGATTAGAAAAGTACTTTGTAATTTCAAGAGTCATAAAAGCTAATTAAATACCCAAGTTTGTATATCAATCAGTGTGAAGTTGATGGCCCTAGCAACTTGCATGAAATTGCTGTAGGATCATTTCCTGAATATTCCATGTTTGAAAACAATGGAACGTACCACTTGAGAATGAGAAGAGAAATCCTGAACCATCAGTAACCTCCCACAGCTTGGAATCGAAATAGAGAAGATGTTGTTGCTAGGATTTATAAAACACTCTATGAGACACTTTAATCATCGTGACTGTAACCTAGCCCATGATTCTTGACACTGAAAATGGTGTGACGAGGCCGTGCCATCTTGAGAAGTCCCTTGCGTTTGGAGGAAGAAGTCCAATGATTGTGGTTTTATGTCATTCACGTTACATAGCTTTTGGTTCTGCTTCTATAAGGGGAGATGCTTATGCTTGAGAGGTATGGATTTTAGGCTCTTCGTACTCTTCTTAAAATGGTTGCTGTTTCAGGAGATGTTTTTAATATAGCAAAGCATCTGGGTCCGATGCCAATAATCATGTCGTAAATCTAACATCTTTTTCAAACTTGAGTATTTTTGCTTTAAGAATTGTATGGGTTTTCCTTTTTCTATATTTACTTCATTTTATATTCTTTTCACAAAAGAACAGAGATCTAATAGCTATCTCATTCATCAGGCAAGACATAGTTTCACTGATCACCGCAGGGTTTGTGGTTTTAAGTACAGACCATTGACAAAAGGAAACCTCAATGTCTGGTTGGGATGAGGACTGAAATGTGGATGGATGTGAGGCAGATAGTTCCATTACCCTCCCCCAAGTGTATGGACTCAGGAAACATATTTCAAACATCCCTACACCAGGTTGCAGATTTTATGAGTGAAGGGAAAGTGGGATTCCTGAAAACACAAAGTAACTCAGACACATCTTTGGCTGCCAGAACCTACTTCAGATAAAAAGGTTAAAGGCAGCACGAAAGCAGGCAGCGGCATTCCCAGAGAACCAGATGCTGTGGTGAAAATGCATCTTGTGTAGATTTTACCCCAGACATCAATGTACTCGCTGAACCTTTGGGGAGGTGAGAGAAAAAATAGGAATTAATAATTTCCAGATTTGAGGCTTCAGGGCACACCCTCATCCACTGGCAATTAGTCAGTCTTTATTTTCTCTTCCTGTTCTGTATATGTGCTAAATTGTGTTTGTAAGATTTGTTTAAAGCCGCTGATGTGCTTTCCCATCATTCTTTGGAGATGGGCTCCCTCTCTGCGGTGGTAAATTGAGCATTCTCGCTGAATTTGGGCTGAATGTGGGGATAATGATTGGAAGAGCGCCGGGTTGAATTTAGAGTCAACACCATAGAAAGCAAAGACCATGTCTAATGAGTCCTAGTAAATACACAGAGCAAAAAATTTGCCGACAAGAACTCTCCAACAATTGATCCATAATAACAACAACAACAAAAAGAGCACCACAACCCTAAGAATTACTGAGAATTCAAAATGCCATATGGTTCTGATAGATCAATCTAGAAATGAAAATTTGTATTCTGCTATTAGGATTTTTATCATTTTGGTTAACGGCACTCTTATCAGAAAACACCGAAAGGTGCTTGTGTTTATCATTGTCAGGAGTAAATCTTTATATTTGTGTATTAAAAGAAGGGATGTCTATATTGTCTTACCATTGTTCAAAATGTTAAGAAAGAAAATCAAAATCAGCAGACCAAAATAAAACAGTACTCAGCAGCAATGTTCTGTTGGGCTAGCATCATGTTCTTAAATGAATTTGAATGCCTTTAGGCAGAACGTATATCCCCAGTTTTCCAAAGGCCTACCATGCCTCTTTATTTTTTTATTCACATTTTCTTTCTTTTTTTGTTATTATATTTTTTCCTTTATTTTTTTATTAACATAAAATGTATTATTTGTTTCAGGGGTAGAGGTCTGTGAATCATCAGTCTTACACATTTGCCCTTCCAGCCAATAAATGCATTTGAGTTTTACGTCTCCCCAGACTATCATGAGACTTAAGAGCAAGAATATAATTCTTATTATCACTATAAACTAGTGAGGATGTTTACGGTTCATTGATGAAAGGCTGCCGTAGTAACAGACAGAACATTTATGCAGTGAGCCGGATGGAAGGTTTTTAGAATAGAATAATTACAGATGATACACAGGGGAAACAAACACCTTCATAAAAATGCAATCAAAAACTATTCTAGATGTCTAAGATCTGGGTCTGAAGTAAGATGTGAATAAAGGCTACACTCCAGAGATGAAGAGGAGTATCTTTTAAGAACCTTTCTCACTGGGCGTGCACCTAGCAGGATGGTGTATACAAAGTTAGCACTCAATAATGTGCTTGTTAAGTAAACATTTTATTTTTTAAATAAATATTTAAAGTGTGGTTCTTTAAGAAATTGTAGGTCAGTTAGCTATTGTGTGTTTCAAATTTGAGAAAATTTCAAATGAGTCATTTCGGTTAAGTGGTGATGGATGTGTTTAGGTTATATTACTTCTGATTGTTATTGGCCATTTAAACACACTTGTTCTATACTGAGAAGTAAATGTCTGAAATTTTAAAATTTGCTATATCCAGTCATTTGCATTTTAATTGAAAATTATAAGCAAGTGTAGAAAAGAGTTGTCAATGTAATAATGAAAAAAATAGTTAACACCGTATTGGTACCTCTAAAAGGGTCCCGTTTTCACACTGGGGAGGCATGACTGTTTAGACCAGTTCCTACTACAAATAAAGAAAGAGGATTCAGCCGTATTAGGGATTTTTCAGAAAGCCCTAAAACCATTTTGATTTTCCTTCAAGTTTTGTTTTTGAAACTTCCAGTTTCCAAAACATTTTCCCCCCTTAACTTAAGCCTTTGTTTTACAAAGGAAATTTAATTTAAAAAACATGTTTTTTTTCTGACTTTAAACTTGTATTATACAAATAAAGACAGATTTTTGTTTGAAATTAATTCCTGTTTGCTTCTAGAACTATGAAGGAGCTCCAATTCAAAAGGCTGAGTTAATGCATTTTCAGAGGTGAATATTGCATAAGGCTAAAACATTTTTAATTCTGTTCTCAGTCCAGATTTTAAAGCATTTTATTTATTTATTTATTTATTTACTTTCTTACTTACTTACTTACTTACTTATAGGTCTTCCTTGACCTGTAATGGGGTTATGTCTCAAAAAACATAAAAAAACAAAAAAGAAATTGTAAGTAAAAATGCATTGAGTACACCTAGCCTACCGAATATCATAGCTTAGCCTAGCCTACTCTGTTCAGAACACTAACATTAGCCTACAACTGGGCAAAATCCTCTAACACAAAGCCTGTTTTATAACAAATGTTGAGTATCTCATGCAATTTACTGACTGCGTACTGAAGGTGAATGACTGCATGAGTACAAATGATTTTAAGCTCTCAGTTGCTTCCTCACCGGGATGGTGGGGCCGAGGGGGGCTGTGGCTGCTGGAGTCCCGGCCTCATGAGAGAATATCGCGTTGCACGATGCTAGTCCAGGAAAAGATCAAATTCAAAATTCAAAGTATGGTTTCTTCTGGGTGCCTACCGCTTTTGCACCATCATAAAGTTAACAAATCCCAGGTTGAATTATCCAAGTTGGGGACCTTCTGTATTTGATTTCCAGGAGATGAGTAAAAAAAACAAAAAACAAAAACAAACCCCCCCCCCCCAAAAAAAACCCAATACGTATCAATCTGGAACAGATGTAGTGAAAACCTAGTGCGAGGTCACTTTTGGAAAGTGTAAGTTGGCAAAATCTCTGCTTAGTTTCCACGGTTCCTCGCTGGGGAGGGAGCTGATTAGCCTAGTGCTCTTATGTTACAAACCTCTGCTGAGATTCAAGCACCAGACCAAGCAAGCCCTGGCTGCTAGGAGATTAAGTACACATCCTATCACCTATTCGTATCTCCTCGTGATTAACGATGTAGCACGGCTCTGGTACACATCAGGCAAGGTCACGCATCGTAGTAGAACTGCTCTGAGGAAATTTTTCTCTCAAACTGAGAGCCTTTTCAAGTTGTCTAATCATTTCTCCTGTCCCTGCCTCACCCTCAAAACCACTGCGCGCACACATAACCCTGTTTTCCATCCATGCGTTCACTGTTTCACCTGACATTTGCTGGGCATCCAAAGTGTGCCTGCCAGGTGCCATCCTAGGCACTGAAAATACTGCAGGAGATGAAGGCACCTTTAATCTCCAGAAGATTTCAACATTATAAGTGTTACCACAAGGGAATGAATCACAGCCTTATTAGAACATAAATGTAGCCTATCATTAGGCAGGCTTATCTCAGATACCTAGACATCTTAGCGCTATTTCAAAAGCAAATGGGTCAGCATTGGATTGGGGCTAATCAGGATGTCTCATGAGTTTGCCAGTGTGCAGACAGCAGGGCAGCAGACTGTGGCCTCCCCTCCTCTTCTGTGGCACCATCAACAGAGGCCCTCATTCCTGGGCAGAGCTCAGCCGAGCTCTGCTCACATGCCCTGGTGAGGATAGCACAACTCCTGAATACAGCTTCTTTTTATCCACAGATAGAGGAAGGTACACTGAGTCATATCAAGGACAAAACGCAGACCAGAAGTTCGTCTTTGGCTTTTCCATCCTGCCATTTCTGCTCCTTTTTACTTTTGCTCAGAATCAGACCCTCTGGTTTCCTTCAGGACACAGTGCATAGCTTTTCCCCAACTCTCTCCTTATACAAAAAAGAGGAAGGAATCCACCTTTGCTACATGGTAGTTTGCAGGTTGCTATGGATAGTTTCCATTTTTGACTGCCTAGCAACAGAAGACCATTGGGAGAATACCCAGTTTTGTGACTCTTGAGGGGGGTTGGGGAAGGAGAAGAAGCCCAAAGCTCCCCCTCCCCACAGCCTGAAGCCAAAGAGCCAGCATGAAACCAAAACACTATGAAGCTGAGACAGCTTCATGGGTTCCTAGAACCAGTAGAAGAAACATCAAACATCCAGTGGCTAGGGTGCCAAGGCCATGCCTAGCTGTGTGGTTGCCATGGTTTGAGCTGGTTCTTACATCATTATGGGTTGAATTTTGTCCACCCCCCAAAAAATGTTGAAGTTCTAACCTACAGTACCTGTGAATGGGAACTTATCTACAAATAGGGTCTTCATGATCAAGTTAACCCACCAGAGTGGGCCCTAATTTAATATGACCATGTCCTTACAAAAAGAGGAAATTGGGACATAGACACGCACACAGGAAGAACACCACATGAAGATAAAAGCAGCAATCAATGTGATGCATCTACACACCAAGAAACTCCAAAGATTGCCAGCAAACCACCAGAAACTAGGACAGGAGCATGGAACAGATTCTCTCTCTCGCCCCGCTGACACCTCGATCTCAGACGTCCAGCCTCAAGAACTTCAAGGGAATTTTTTTTTTCAAGTTTTCCAAAAATTTTTTGGGAAAAATTTCCAAAGAAAAAAAATTTTTCCCCCCAGTTTGTGGTACTTCATTGCAGCAGCCCTAGGAAACTAATGCATGCATTTTACCCCACCTGCTTTTCCAGCCTTCTTGTTGGTTTGTTATATTAATGTCCTTCTGATCAATTCCTCTTTTTTTTTTTTTTTTAACTAGAATTAGTTTCTTATCTATACCTTTGGGCCCTAACTGATATCTCTTTCAGGATCCATTCTTCCCTTCCACCTTCCCAGCAGCTCCAGTTTCCACCTGAGGGTTCATGTGGTTCTGGGGAAACACGCATCACCCCAGGAACCAGGGTAGGCCATGTGATCTCTGCTTAGCCAATCAACAAAGTGATGGGTTCCTGAGTGGGTGAGTCCCCAGAGATGATCTAATCATGGTGACATGCCAGACATTTTCTAGGAATGCTGAGGCAAAGATATTATGTTTCCTGCTGTGCATAAATAAAGATCTCTGCAGCCTAGCAATTCTGGAGAACTTACCTCAGAGGAAATCCAACCATGAGAGACAAGAAAGAAGTAACAATAATATCACTCATTCCTTGGTAATATTATTGACCCACTGGCCCAGGCTACACCTGAAGTCAGTTCTCCCTTTGGGAAGACAATTAGTTCCCTTTATTATTTAAGCCAATTTGAGACCAATTTTCTGGCATCTCCATCCAAAAGCATCTGAACTGACACACCCCATTTGTAGTTTACATATCACTCTAGAATTTTCATATGCCTCTATGTTATGTGCTACTTAAAATATTATGTGTCTAGTTTAGAATGAAAACACTTTAAAAACAATGTCAATCGGTCATGAACAGACCATTTTAAGTGAGCAGAGGGGTTATTACTTAACTCCTGCGATGACGGTATTGACCTGGAAGGAAATAATAATAGTGTGGACGGTGGTCACAGCTATCACTTCTCACGTGCCCACTGTGTGGAGGCAGTTTGAGGAAAGCTTCTGTGAAACAGAAACATCATGCCTGGGACTTGAACAGTACATTGGAGTGTTGGGATCTTCGGGACAGTAGGAATGTCTAAAACCGGGACCAAACTCCCCTCTCCCTAACCTGTGTTCATACCTGCCTGTTCCCTGAGTCATGCAATGCAGGGTACAAGAGGTGCTGTAATCACAGCCTTGCCCATTCACCAGAACAAAAGTAACAAATTCGGAACTCCATCTGCTCTGAGTGGGGTGGGGTAAGCACCAACTTCCTTGTCCCAGAGGGGTTTATGATGCACCCTGGCTACTCATGTGTGTGTGTGCGCTGAGTCACAGTTCCCTCCCTCATCTTCCAGCACTAGCCCCTTAGTTCATGTGGTTGGATTCATGTCCTGGGTCCCAGTTTACACTCTAGCCTTCTGTTGTATTGAAAGATTCCAGAACCTTCAGCCAGTTGTTCTTTAGAGAGTCCCCCTTAGCACTGAAAGACCTTGCTGAATCTGACTCTACCAACTTTTGGAAAATAAGTGCAACCTCCACCCAGAGACTCCTGCAGCCTTGCCCTTCCTAATTAATGAACTTGACTTTTAACTGTGGATTCTAGCCTGCCTTCTATCTGAGTTTAACCTATAATCCCTGAAGTGGAGTTCCACCGGCTACCCTTCTTAGAGAATGGACCCACTGCTGGCAGCTTTCTCCCGGGACCTCCAGGGACAGTAGCTCAGTTCTAGTCCCTACCCCAGTGAGAACTCCAGCAACTGTCACAGCTGAAGTTATATGGGTTATGACATTGCTTCCAACAGGACTCTTGTAATTTTAGTTCTTCTTTCAGATCCTGGGGTTCCAGGGTTCATTCTCTTGAATCCTGTCTGTTTCTCTTTCCTTGTAACATCGCCACTAACCTGGGTCTTCTGTTTCAGAATGGTAAACACTCATTATCCAACCCTATTATCATGTAAGAGCCCCAGAACCCAAATATTTACCACTCAATTAAGAGGCAGGAATCCTTGGGTATTTGGAATCAGAGAACAAACCAAATAAAAAGTGTGGGTGTGACTGAAACATGTGAATGAATGCCTAGGGGACAACAGAGGGCTTTGAAATAAAGAGAACCTCAGATGTGCGAGGAAGACACAAGACTTACATGAGAATCACTAGTGACCATTATAGTCCAATAGCACATAGTAGCAGGAAAAGATCATTAGCAGAAATGCTTATTATGAGCACTGGGAACCCATTAGAGAAAAAAGGATAATTATGCCATTTCATGTTAATTATCATCTAGGTATATCACTATAAAGATATCATTAAATGTTTCTATATTATACATGTTTCATTGTAGCAATTTCATAAGATTTCTAGCAATAATAGTATCAAGTTAAAAAAAAGTAAAGGGATGGTTGCTAGAAGTTATATTTGGTTCAACTGATAAGGAGCCACACACTGGATATTACAGAGATCAGCAAGGCTATCTGCCTGGAGCTTAGAAGGTAAATGCACATGAGATAGTCCTATAAGGCAGAATGTGTGTATGTTTCTGAGAGTACAAAATGCTGGAGGTGACATCTAACTGAGTTGGAGAGGAATTGGCTTTTGAGATTAGATAGAATTTAGACAACAGAATTAGGAAAAGGGGACAGCATCATATAAGATGGATAGCAAGTGTGCTAGTTTTTATGCTATTTTAGTTCGCCCTCCCTTTTCCCTCTGTCTGCCTACTGTGAATCCATCTGGGAATAGAAGAGAAAAATTGTACTTAGAGAACTCTCAACGCAAGATGCAGAGACTCAGCAGAGACTAATACTTACCATGTTTGGTCAACTTTAAGTGTGTTCTTTTCCCACACTACACAGACAGAATGAAATAAATGTTTGTCGCCAACAGAGCCCCCTTTTTAGTGGACTCGTTTTTATAAACAGTCATCTAACTTGTTTTTTTTCCCTGCATTTGGAAAACTGGAAAGTCCATGCTTTTCTTCATTGACAGCATCTTGGTTGGGAAGTCATTCCAGATTTATTACAAAATGGAGTGACATTTCCCAGAAAGATGGAATCTATTTTGACCATTCCTAGCATTGCCACCTTAACAGGATATCTCATTGTGTTTTTGCAATACCCATGTCTGGATAAGGGCTAGGAGTCTAGGGTCCCACACCAAGAAAAACTCAGAACTTGCAGACTCTGGCTTTCTTTGTGCTGAATCAGGAAACAAAAATGTCACTTTTTGTAACTCTGGGTTTATCCTATTCTCTCCTAATCAGATGCACATACTTTGAAAACACTCTCTTCTTTTTTATCAACCAAAAATGTGAAAACAATGGCTTGCTTAAATGATATTATATGAAGAATATTGAGTCTATTATGGGCATCCCTTGATCTGGTACAACTTCCTGATGAATGGTCACTAATTAAGAAACTGCAGAAGAAAAACTTATTTTATGATACTGGGAGAGTTTATTGTTGAAAAATCTATTTAGATATTGCTTCTGAGTTCAATGTTCATGTTGTTATAGGTGGAGTGATTATTGAAAAGGTTTTCTTTGCTTCTCTGACTTGGACCTACTTTGAGATCTACTTTGTTGTGCCTTGTTTCCCACAGAGATACTTGCCAAGTTTAATCGTGACTAAACTCAACCCAGATTCATTTAATGGACTGCCTTTGACTGACCATAAGATTACTTTGATCGCAAACCTTTCAACTAGTTGTGTATAAGAGTTTAGCTTAGAATGACAAGAAATGGGAGTGGGAGGGGGGGTGGGAGCAAACCTCTTTTACCATTTCATGATGAAGAGTTGGCCCTGTGCAATTTCTGTGATCTCGTCTCACATTTTCTCTCATCTTTGGCAGCTTAACTTTGACTTTCATAAGACAGCACATTAAACAAAAATTGACTATTTCGACATTCATTTAAAAATGTTTATTAAGAGCCAACTCTGGATAAGTCTTGTTGCTAGAGATATGGTGTCAACAAGATAGGCATGGTCCCTCCCTCAGACAGTTTGCAGGGAAAGGAGGAGGTGGGCTAATAAACGAGCAGAAACAATCATGTGTGATGAGTTTTGTTCATCATCCATATAATAAACTGAGAAGCAATGTTAGTTACCAAACAAGGCCGAAGAATTTAAATATCTAATTCTCCTTGAAGAAACTACACACAGACTTTTTAATGTGCCTTTTCCTTAGTTTAATAGCAAGTGGCTAAGTTTTTATACTATGATAAGAACAGTAAAGAAAAATGTACTAACTGATGCATGATTACTGGTTAGGATCTTTTCAAAGAATTTATAGATGATCCTCAGAGGAGACAATGTGAATATGTCTATTAGGAATTTGACATGGGAATAAGTGAAAATTTAGTTTTTATCAGAAGGGCAAAGCCATAACTTCGTAATTTAATAAAACCAAGAGCAGATAAATAATAAAATAAAACACAGAGTGTGCTTTAATCATATAGCAATTTTGAAATAATTTCTACAAGCCAGCTGAAATTTAAAAGCTAGATTTCAGCTCATGTATTGAGGGGTTTTTTTTGGGGGGGGTTGCTTGGAGCATTCTAATGGGAGGGGCAGGACCCAGGCCTCCCCTTAAGTAGTTCATTGTGAGGCCAATCATAGATAGTAGGCAATACACTCACCACATTGGAAGAAAAGATACTCCACCATCAGTAAAGAACATTTGTAAAACATAGCTCTTGAAAGTGCATGCCTGTTTCATGATTAATACAAATTGGCAGAGCAGAGAGTTTGTGTAGAAGACAAACTAAAGAGCAGACAAGAGGGAAGTAATAAAGTACTAGAAAGAATTAGATTTTTAACGTGAAGAGAAACAAAGCTTTCAAGCCATGGGAATGAAGCAGTGGGGTGATGCTGTTAGCCAATTTGTTCTAGAAAAATCTTTCTGGTGGCATGGTGGAAAATGGGTCACAGAAAAGACTAGAATCAGAGACACAAATAGGAGGCTTTCACAATAAGTGAGAAATGGCCCAGTGCTGAACCTTGATGATAAAAACAGAGAAGAAGGGATGGTCTGGGCAATTGATCAGAAGTAAGGGTTGAGAGGATGCTTCCAGATTAAGTGGATTGTGGGGCACAGCCTAAGAAAGTACGGGAAGAGAAGTAGGTTTTAGTAAAAGATAAAGAAATGGAATTTGGACATTTGCATATAAGATGCTTGTGAGTAGAGAATTCTGGAAGTGGGACACATTGGCCTGGAGCTTCGGAGAAGAGATCTAGACTTGGATTTAAAGAAAAAAAAAATGTGTGAGGGAAATCCCCCAGCAAGAGCGAGTGAGGGAAAAATGAGAGTCAGGGAAACAGGCCTAGAAAACACAGACATAGAAGGCCTGGGCAAACAAAGAGGAATTCCAATAGATGACCAAGAAGTCATCAGGAAAGATGAGGGTCATGGGATCTTAGGGTAGGGAGAATTTCAGAAGGGAAATATGGTCGATAGTATTAACTGCCATAGTGAGTGAGGTGGGCCATTGGGTACTTTGCCAGTAGTAGGGTGGGGGCAGAAATCAGCGTGCAGGTAAGGTGAGGAGTTCATTGGAAGTGTGGTTTGTATGAGGCTCTGCCTTTAGGAAAGGAGAGAGAGATTAGTAGATCTACAGACCTATTTGGTCTGATTTGGGGGCAAAGTAACACCCACCTATGCACACACCTCAAAAGAAACACTCATTTGTTTTATTGCTCTAGCTTAAAAGTGATAGAATGATATTGACACAAAATTCTAACAATAGCCATCCTTAAGTTTTCAGTAGTTCTTCCCTCCCTTCTTTCTTTCCTTCCATCCTTCCTTCTGTAACTCAAAAAGAGAGAACAAATTATCTTTCATGAGCTGGAAGAAATACAATAATGTAAATGAATTAGACACAAATGAGAAATTTTGGAAACAAAAAACAAAAGCATCAGATAACAGAAATAATGCCAACTAGTAACTCCAAATCCGCATACTACTCTGTGCTTCATTTGGAGACCTCATCTTTTTTTTTTTTTTTTTTTTTTGAGACCTCATCTTTTAAATGGAGGCCTGCTTTTTTGAAAACAACCAGAAATCTTTTACAGATATGTTCTGAAGGAAATGTACAGGAGTAAAAGTGAATCAGAAGAACAAGTAGACATTCATTTTTATATGAACAAAGGTCAAAAATGCTCTTTAAAAATAGTCATTTTCTGTTCATTATCTTAGCAATAGAAGGAACTTTAGAATTCATTAACCCATTTTGCAGATGAGAAAAATGAGGCCCAGCAAGTCAAATGACTTATCTAGTGATAGGACCAGGATAAAAACCTTATCTCTTCCTATCCATTCAACCATTGCCACCCCTAAAAGATTTCCTCTTCCTAAACCAATGCCAGTTGCTACTGGTGATGAAAGGAATACCATAATTCTTCCCTTTAATTCCCAGAGATTCCTTACAACAACCAAAAAAGGCATAAAAAGTGCACTGAAGGGGCGCCTGGGTGGCTCAGTCGTTAAGCGTCTGCCTTCGGCCCAGGTCAGATCCCAGGGGCCTGGGATCGAGCCCCGCATCGGGCTCTCTGCTCTGCGGAAAGCCTGCTTCTCCCACTACCAGTCCCTCTGCTTGTGTTCCCTCTCTTGCTATGTTTCTCTCTGTCAAATAAATAAAATCTTTAAAAAAAAAAAAAAAAGTGCACTGAAGGCTTTCATCTTCTACTAATTCTGCTCCTTCGTGTTTACATTTACCTCTTCATAGTTTCTTTGTTCCTCTCTGTATTATTATTCTACATCTATCATCTAGTTTCCAACATTCCGGTCCCTCATTTTACACACACACACACACACACACACACACACACCTTTGTCTCATGAACCTACTCCGCTTTTCATACAGCTGTCTTCATTTCAACTGGGTCAGGGTTTGGGTTCTACTTCGTCACCATGTGTCATGGGTTCTCTGCACACAGATGGCCTGAGCTTCTTTACTTAGGGATAGTCTCTGTCCCTAAGCCTTGTTCCCACAATTCGTACCAAGGCCAACCTCAAAGGACCACCATTTAAGGGCCCTCTGTGGATTGGAAACAGGAGGTTTTACCACATGTTTTCTGTACTGGTTCTATTTCTGAGAGCCCCTTGCACATGACATTAGAATTGGAGATACTTAAGGGGAAAAAAAAAAGGAGACCAAAATAAGAACACCCTTAAAGTTAGTCCTGCTGTTGACAGAAAGCAGAATTAGACTTTGGAAAATGTCCATTCCTTAATATCTCATATTGCTCTCATTTGTAGAGTAAAATGATGCAACTCATATTGTGCTTTGTCCAATGGTGCAATTAATCCCCATGAAAGAAAGAAATGAATCACTGCAGCAAGACTCTTGCCTCCCAAATGACTCTTTCTCAAATTAGAAATGAGTAATTATTATAAGGATAAATAACTATGAGTTTCTCAGAATAGATAAATTTTTCTCAAGTCATGAGACAGTGCTCACAGGATTCCCCTCTCCCAAATCCTGGAAACATTAAGCTTCTGACACCCCCATTCTTGCGTTCAGGAACTGAGACATTTAAGTGGGCATCAGTGGAAAAATCCACATTGGCTCACAGGATATGAATACGGTTTCCTTGCTTCAAGTGGTATCTTAATGGGAATTGTGTTTTGCACTCCAATTAAAGAGGCCAAGCCCTGGAGAAAGGCTCTAACTTTCAATAGCTGTGTATAAATAGAGTGGAGGAGTAAACAATCACCTTCCCACTTTCCCAGGCCAAACTTCAGTGGCATCAGAGCACGAACCCATCACATGAGAAATGTCACTCATGGATTACCACGATGGTTTCCATCTTAAAAGCTGGTATTTACTGTTCGGTCAAGAACGTAATGTAACCGAAAAAAGAAAGATTGCTCTTCATCATGATAAAGTTAGATAGTCCAAGGCAAGTGCCAACATTTTGGGAAAACAGATACTCTAAAGCAATTCAGAGGTCTTCAAGAGAAAAGTCAATTATCTTGCCTCTTTATTCTTATAGGAGCCCATTGTCTCATTTCCAAGCTTCAGGTGTCTCTCATCACTAGGAAATGTCATGAAAATTAGACTGAAATCAGTAAATGAACAGGCTAATGTCAAACAAATTGCTACCCAAGCTTTGGTATGAGCATGGATGACGAACATTATCTATCTGTCATACATTGTTCACTCTGGTCTGAGCTCGATGAGTAGAAGCTGAGTTACAGTTTCTTGGCTGAGATCAGCTGTCTCCAGGAACTTGAGTAACTGTCTCTAACCCAGTGTGTGTACAGAGAGTAAAAGGGCTTTAGGTAGCCCTGGATGTAGCCAAACACAAGACTGTCTTCCTGACAACCTGTTCATCTTATACGACAGCCAAACTACAATTGAAAATGGGTCCAAAACTCTCCTCTAAGTAAAAGCATTAAAATTTTAAAGATTTTATTTATTTGACAGAGAGAGATCACAAGTAGGCAGAGAGGCAGGCAGAGAGAGGGGGAAACAGGCTCCCTGCTGAGCAGAGAGCCCGATGTGGGGCTCAATCCCAGGACCCTGAGATCATGACCTGAGCCAAAGGCAGAGGCTTTAACCTGCTGAGCCACCCAGGCGCCCCTAAAATTTTAAAATAACAAAATTAACACCATGCTGGGCCAGGGATATCCTGTGGGAGGGGCTTTCCCACTACCACCCTGACCTCAAAAGATTCTAGATAAACCACAAGCATTGTGTTATCTCTCAGAAGCACATTATAGATCGGTCATCCATGAATCTAGCTAATTCTTTAGAAGGTGATCTATGTAGTCTGAAGTATCTTTTGAGGATAAGTGTGTGTATATATATATATACACACACACACACACATATATATATATATACTATTCACTGTGAAAGAGTTGTTCTTGTTTATGCTCAGTTTCTGTCTCTTGAGGTTTATAGGTCCTGCCTCCCGCCCCCCCTTCCCCCCGCCCCCGGCCTCCTATTAAGTCAGATTTTGTAAAACAAGTCTATATCTTCCTCCCTACCCTCCACCCCAGTTTGGATGATTCACAGACCCCTCCTTTACCTTTGCTTTTTCAGACTAAAGAGTACTTTCTTGTTTTGTTTTGTTTTTCAGACATTTCACTGGCAATATCCAGTAAACCTATAAATGGCTAAATCTCAGAAGTAGGGCACAAAACTTTTTTGCTCACTTCTTGGTAAATAATCCTTATAGTGAACATGGGGATAATAGTCTAGAGAGAGATAAAATACACTGCACGGTTTCTGAGGAGCATTCCCAGGGATCATGGCTTGTTTCTCTACCACACAGGGCAGAACCCTCAGTTTTAGGGAAAGTTTCTTAAATTATCAACCTCCCTCCTCCCCTTACCCAATTTTGTTGCCGTTAAAGAGAATAGTCATGAGTTATTAGACCATGTCAGAACATTTATTCTTTACGTACAGGATCTTCTTCTAACCTCATCACACCTCTGAGAAATAGGCATGATTATCTACATTTTACAAAAAAGCAACAGAGGCTGAGAAAAGGCTTCGGACATGTGCCAAAGGTCACAGAGCTATTAAGTGGCAGGACTGGGATTCAAACCCAGGACCCTCTGGGTACCCAGGGAAGTAGCTAAAATTATTTCCAGCCCTTGCCATTGAGGGGAAGTCTTATTCCTCAGGCTGACTATCATCTTTTAGGATATGGATATATCCCTACATTCACAGTTCTTTACATCAGCTATGCATTTTAATTATCTTAGGATAAAACTACAATCACAGAAACATTTCTATTACATCTGTCTCTATAGCTTTTTTTCTGCTTGGCAATCCTGTTTAGAATGAAATTATAGCACATTCACCAGCATTAATCCCATATGAGTGAATGTGAATGGCATCAATGTTATTAATTAAAAATGTGGGATGCTACCAGTTTTCAATTTGGATGGCTGAAATTGTATATATGGCTATTTTCCACTTGTAAATTCAGGCTTTTATCTCTAAGAAGCATTTGAAAGGAGAGAAATAAAAATACTGTTGCTAAATATTTGGGGGATTATTTTGTAAGCCAGTGAAAACAGAATCTTTCATTTGTTTCACCAATGGTGGGAAGGTTTTCTTTTTTATTTTCCTGAATGTGTCCCCTGGGAATGAGGGCACATAACACAAAATAATATTTCTTTAATTAATTTTCCAAAAACACTATTATTTCCACATGGTGACATCCATCTCCCTTTTCCAAAATGTCCCAAAAAGCTCCCCAAACAGATTCAACCCAACTCAAAAACACAAGGGATGGCTTATTTTGACTTCTGTACTGAAGTCTAAAGACAACTTTTTAAATGATGGACAGGCACAAAATTGTAGGTTATTTTCCCAAATTATAATATTTTTAAAAGTAAAATAAATGTCTCTACTTTCTTGGGTCTTTGACTGCGAAAGTGTGAACTCATCAGGACTCTTCATTGTCAGGGGGACTTGGGGTGCAATATGGCAGCTGGCTCCTGAGCAGAAAGCCAGGGGCTAAGTCAGAACTTTGAGCTATTAAGCATTGCTAAAACACCTTTGCTCTTCAATAGGCATGGTATCAAGCAGTTCCCCTTACATGTATGCATCTTGTCTGACTAGCTGTAACCAGTCCTGGTCAAGTAAGTTTAGAAAATAAGATACATTTCCTTCTTTCCTTTCAACAACACACATTGCCATGTTAGGAGAATCCAGTAAACTGCTGAATTTTCTTTAATACAATGGTCTGTATCTTTGACAATGGAACTCCTTATCCTATTGCATCACATAAAGCTAATATTCAGTGGAACATACTTCGGAAATTCCTGATCACTGGAGAGAAGTCTCAATATCTAACTCAGAAGGGGTTCAGGCTAATTTATTGTCTCTTGAATTTTATAGGTGTCACTTGGACAAATCATGAGACCTCAGCTAGAAAATATAGGGTGGGAATAATCCTTGCTCTGTCTTAGGGAGATAGAGGGGAAGAGATGAAATCGTGGGTATGAAAGCATCTCTTAAACAGTAAAGTTGCCTATAAATTAGTTACTATTTTCATTGTGGGTTTTTTTTTAAGATTTTATTTATTTATTTGACAGAGATCACAAGTAGGCAGAGAGGCAGGCAGAGGTGGGGTGGGGGGGGAAGCAGGCTCCCCGCCAAGCAGAGAGCCTGATGCGGGGCTCGATCCCAGGACCCCAAGACCACGACCTGAGCCAAAGCCAGAGGCTTAACCCACTGAGCCACCCAGGCGCACCTGTGTTTTTTGTTTTTTGTTTTTTAAGGAATTGTGAGGAAAAAAAAAATTAGGTGACTTTTTTGTTGTGGCACAATGGGTTCACAAGTCAGGAGAGTCAATTTGAAATTGACTTCAAATTTTACAATCCTGACCTTTATCTCCCTAGAGATCCCAGGATACGATTTGGACATGGTCTCCGTGTTTCTCATAATGTGTCTGAGAAAGAATCCAAGTTTTTGTTTTATACCTTAGTATGCTTTTGAGTCAAGGTTCAGAACCACCAGCAACACAGGACGCACAATACCCCTATCCATTAGCTAAAAGAAGAAAGAAGTAAAAAATCCAGGGATCACTGGTTAAAGAAAAATGGGCAGGATTCCCAAGAGAACAGACCAGATAACTAGTTACCAAACAGAAACTTTGATGTCTAGGGAGTTTCTGATATATATTATTTTGGTTATGTGGCATGCAGACTAAAGTCTCTCTTTTAAATTATTTTGAAAAGCACTGTTAAATGTGGCTTTCCTTTAATTTGTAATGATAAGTTATCCATGTTCCCAGAAAAGGAATGTATAGTAAATAAACTTAATAATAATGACAATTTGTTCCCTTCCCTGGATCTCTGTCATTGCCAATTTTCATTCTCTAATCTTTGAATTTGAAAAATATTTTTCCATGTTAAAATTTAATAATACTTCATACTTACAGCTTCATACTGATATAGCATCCTAAAAAGTCTTATAAACATCCTTCTAATCAGATGTGTATCATTTCAACTCTGCTTCTCACACTGAGATCCAAGAGAGAGTGTTTAAGATTTGTGCCTGAATCCTTAGTGGTAATGAACAGGACAAATGGGCTGAAATAAAATGGTAATAAGTAATATTTGTTGAAGATACACTATATGTCAAGTCTTGTTTATGTTTTGTTTTTGTTTTTGTTTTGTTTTGCCCTCTAAAATTGGTAATATTGTTCCTACTTTACCAATGAGGAAATTTAGAAATTAAAAAAAAAAAAATGTAGTACCTTTTAAAAAGTTCAAGCAGTTATAGGATGGAGCTGGGATTTGAACCCAGACTGGTTTGCCTCTAAGACTGACCATTTTTCAGTGAATACTGCTGCCTCTCCTCACCAACATCAGGTATAATTCTACCTCATGTCATAGCATGTTTGCCTTTTAAAATTATGTTTCACAAGCTTTGGTTACCAGAAAATAAAATAGCAGATTTTTTAGAATTCAGATTTGAACCTACTCCCCAAGAAATATTTTGCCCAGACTAGTGTTCTCTAGTTGGGCACTTACTCTTTTCATGACAAAATTTTCCTCATTTCATGGCTTTAAAATAGCTATTCGAAGCACACCTTCCTATTAGGGCCCCATGGCAAGTCTATTCTTTCTAAGGACATGAGTTCACATGGTGACATAGACTTCTGGTATAAAAAGTACCTCATGAAGGTAAGCCTTTGTTTCTTTGATGATTTTCCAGGCTTTTGAAAAAACAACATCAAACGATTTTTTTTGTTCTGACTTTTCAGTATTCAAAATCATTTTTAATGTTATTAACCTGAAAAAAATAGCCTTGATACAAATGATAACAGCCAACTTTGTGGTTTTCAGAATTCTTCTATCACATATGTTTTGAGGACTCTCCATGTGCCAGGTTTACTCCAGTGCTAGAGAGAAAGTGATTAATAGTTGGAATCACTATCCTCAGTCAACTTGTAGTATAGAAGAGAGCCAAACAAATAAATTGTAACCCTAATACAGACAGAACAAGAGTATGTGTGAAGGTAAGCGGAAGGTGCAGTCAACCAAATCCGAGCTGTTAAGAAAAGAATTACCCAAGGGCTTGATATCTTAAGCTGAATCTTGAAAGATGGCTGCCGGTGGCTTAGGCAGATACGTAGAATGAGTCAAGCATGAATTTGATCTGTGTATGATCACATGGGATGAATGGAAAACACTCTACATTACCTGAGATATATTTCTGTCCAGTTGCAGAGTTGGAGGCAAAACTTCAATATTCCAGGGAGCCCCAGCATGCCTCAGAGACTTTTCTAAGTTAAAAAGTGAGAAAATCGTGCATGTAAGGAGGGCAGGGTAGGTTGTGGAGGTAGCTAAATAGCTGACAGAATAGAATATTTTTCTGGAATCTTATTTGGATGATCACATCTGTCACATTAGCACACATACAATTTCAAACATTCAAGCAGAAGCACCATATTTATGGATTCAGACTGATAGCCTTTTTCGATCACAAGATTTTGAACTTTCACTACACTCTCCTCTCATGTGTTTGCATGATACTGAATTTACCTGCTCATTTTTCTATTAGAACATGACCCTACATCACATGTTTTATTTTGTTAGGAAAAAAAAAATTTCTGTATTGCACCACCATTTTCATAGAGAAGTTGCAACAATGGAGTATTCAAATGTGACAATTTATGAATTTAAAATCTTCAACTTTGTGTAACTGTATAATGTTCTTCTCTTTCCTCGTTACTGCTTGTCTGCTAAAATTAGTTTAGAATAATATCAAACCATTGATGAGCTATACTGCAGTGTTATTTCTGTCACCATTTAATATTATCAAATTGGAAGATACCCAATTTTTTACAATCTCTTAAAAGAAAATATGACATGATGGGAGCAAATGGTTGAGAATTTTTTTTTTCCCCAAAGCATGTTGCCACTACTATTTTTTCCAAAGTATTGACAAGAGTGTAGGTGTATAGCTCTTCAGAGAAACCATTCGGGTAGGCTGCTGCTAGTCTTGGTCTCATTCCGTTGTCTGGTAGCCAAGTATTTCTTACTTGGAAACTCTGATGACAGTGCATTCAAGTTGTCACATGGTTTATTTCCTTTCCTTTTAACTCCAGGTGACTTTCCCAGGAAGAACTGGCATGCAGTCCATCTATAGTACCACTCCCTGCCCCTTGTGTAGAATGGACTCAGTCATAGCAATTCTTCAGAACAGCCCTTTGGGGTTGAATATTTTGAAGAAATGGGAATGATCTTATCCCTGCTTTACTGTAGTCTGAAATAATATTTGGGTAATCACCTATGTCATCCTGTAGAGAACATTTTGCTATAGATACCACCTTGAAATGTAATCTAAAGGGCTTTTAGATGGCCAGATTTCATTAGATTTTTTAACTCCTTGGGAAACTCTTCAAATCATTCTCACTTAATAGTCAGCCAATGTATCTCAGTAGAAAAAATTCCCAAGAAACTAAGACCTATTGTTAATTCAGTTCATAATATCCTATCACTTACTCACTGAGAAATTATATAACCTGATCAATTAAAGTAGAAAAATAATCTTAGAGATTCAGAAATAAAAATTATAAAAAGACATATGCTTAAATGATTTTACATTATCAATCCTAGTACAAATGACTAGCAAGTCTGTTATTATATTTGAATCTGTTGCTTGAGGCCAATGACCAATAAGGATGAATGTCATAAAAAAATCAAGAACTGCTAAAAAAAAAAAAAAAAAGAATTGTTTATGATTAATGTTCTGCTATAGATACATTATGCAGGACAATAATTCCTTAATTTTAAGTGGATCCTTTGCTATGATTACAATTAAGTATGAACATATTGAGTGAATTTTGTTAGGAGCTGCCAAAGAACAAAATTCCCTCATACTTGTGAAATGTAAGCACATTATTGAAGATGGTAATGAATTTAACATTTCAGTTAAAACCAACAGATGATTGTAATGAACCAAGAAGTATAACCATTATCCTAATAAGTGACTTTGCAAATTTCTCATCTGTAAGAGGCATTTGCTGAAAATCAGTCTTCAGATAAGAAAATATAATAATGGTAGGGCTTCTGGGTGGCTCAGTTGATTAAGTGTCTGCCTTTGGCTCAGGTCATGATCTTGGGGTCCTGGGATGGAGCCCCACCATAGGCTCCCTGCTCAGTGGGGAGTCTCTTTCTCCCTCTCCTTCTGTCCTCTCTCTCAAATGAATAAATAAATTCTTTAAAAATACACATATATAATGATAATATAATAATTGCTACTATTGTTATGCTTAATATTTTATATCATTTAGTTCTCAGTAATTTTATGTAGCTATATGAAGAAAGTAGATGGCTATATTTATATATATGAATTAGAAACAGATATATCATATATAATATATACATATATGTAATGTTAGAAACAATTTTATAATCACACAATGGTCGAGTATGAGTCTAAGAAGACATTTAGTGACTTTATTGGTTTGTGTTGTGTTTTGGGTTCTGTTTTCTCTTACTAATCTAATATAGAAAACTCATTAAACTGTGCCAATTAATTCCAAAACAGTTATCTGAGTATTAAAAAGAAAATATCAAGCTTTTTGTGGTAAAAAGTAAACATAACTAGATTTGACTCTGAATATTTAAAATTAATTTTATTTGTAGTAGTAAAGCTAAATGCGTAATATACATTGTTTTCTAGATCATAAATATTTGCAAAGTTCCTTTAGCGATTGAGAGGAAAGGCCCCGGTTTCAAGAAAAGCTAACCCTCTTCATCATTGTAATGGATAATACTTCCCGTGATAATACATTCCCTCTAAACTGTGTTCTCTCTACTAAATAAGAGACAAAATTCAATAGAAACTTAGCAAATACTGAAATTTGAGTGTTTTATATCTGACCAGAAATATTTCATCCAATATATTTCTGTAATATTATAACCCAGATCATTTATTTGAGTGAACATTACGGAAACCACAGAGTAGTCAATTTATTACCCTGAGGAGACCACAGATAGCCATCATGGTTTTCTTCTTTCATCTAAAAGCTAGTGTATTATTTACATACAAATCCTGTGGAAGCCAAGCACAATGATTCATAGTGTGAAATGTGAAATTAACATACATTTCCTGAAATTCCACCTCTTCCATGAAATCTTTTATACTAACTACGCAGAAGCGGTGACAGTATCCCTGGCTAAGTCAGCTCCGTCATTTCCTCTAAATTCACTTTTCCCCCCAATTCATGTGTTAGGACATCCTTTCTTCCTGTGTTGTTGCACAATGTTTGACTTGTTAACTACACAGAGACAAACGGACAGCCTGAGTAATTTTTTTATCCTCTTAGGCTGTGAGTTGGTAAGAAACACAACCATGTCTGTTTATGTCCTGTTTTTGATTCAGTTTTCCCTTGCCTGTGGCCATTCATATTTTGAGAATGATGAAGATGATGGTGAGGAAGACGACAAAAAGTTCTGTAGAAAGGGATGGAAATAATGAGTAACATTTGCAGAGTCCTTTTGCTGAAAAGCATAAGGTATGTGCAAAATAGTCACGTGATTTCAGATAAAGTTGTTAAGGACTTTCTTTGAGCTGCCTACTGATGATTTCGGTCTCTGAGAAGACATAGAATGGAATCATCATTTCTTTGGATTCCATTTGTTAGCTCTACGACTTGGGGCAAGTTATTTAACCTTGATGAGACTCCAGATCTTCATGTTAAATAATAACAACCTTTTAAGCTTGTTAGGAGGCGAAGAACCATGGATAATGGCAGATAAATAAAATAATACTGTTTATAACATTCTTGGTACTAGTCCTGGCATATGGTCAGCCCTCAGTAAGTGATCTCTACTATGTGATTGGGAATCACGAAATCTATACTGAATGCTATACAAAACTACATATGCTTCCGAGTCAGGTTCAGCTGATATCTACCTTCAGTTTTGTGTTTACCTTGTGCCAAACAATGTATTATGGTAGGTATTATTTTCCTCTACAGTAACACCCTATGGAGCACTTACTAAGTGGATTACTTAGTAAGTGAACAAGTTAGTGAAGAGTAGAGACAAAGCTCAAATGCCAGGTTCTACACTATTACCCTCTGCTAACTTGCCCCCAAAGAGCTTTCACATCTGACTGAAATCTAAAATCTTTCTTTTCCAGGAGCATGAGTAGGCCAGTCAGTTAAGGGTCTCCCTTCAGCTCAGGTCATGATCCCAGGGTCCTGGAATCGAGCCCCCTATCAGGCTCCCTGCTCAGTGGGGAGTCTGCTTCTCCCTCTCTCTCTCTCTCTGCCCCTCCTGGCAGAGAGCCCGATGTGGGTTTTCTTTTTTCTTTTTCTTTTTCTCTCTCTCAAATAAATAAATAAAATCTTTTTTTAAAATTTTTAAAAAATAAATAAAATCTTTCTTTTCCTAATAATTAACTTAGCATTAATTCTCTAACATTTTCTTGCTCTTCAAAGTCCTACCAATAACTTGAGATAAGGAAACAAACTTCCACTATGAATTCTGACCTGGTGCGTTCTTAAATATTACAATTAAAGGAACCTTTGGAGATTTTTCAGAAGTGGAGGCTTTTTTTTTTTTTTAAGTGAAGGAACCATTTGCTTCAATTCTAGGAAAAATTTCTTACACTTAGACTCATTTCTGGTATGTAATAGGCATTCAGTAAGTATTCGTTCCAGTTACTCCTTAGCCTTCTGAGGTGTATGCTCTCTGCTTTCTTAAGGGAAATATAATTGACATACAATTTTGCATTAATTTTAGGTATACAACATAATGATTTGATATATGTGTATATTGTGAAACAATCACCAGAAGAAGCCTAGTTAACATCCACCAACCTACATAGCTTACAAATTTATTTTTCTTGTGAGAACTTTTAAGATCTACTCTCTTAGCACCTTTCAACTATATGATACAGTATTGTTGACCAGAGTCACCACACCATACATTATACCCCCAGGACTTACTTATTTTATAACTGGAAGTTTTGACCTTTGGCACCTTCACCCATATTGCCCAGTCCTTTCCCCCTGCCTCTGCTGACCACCAGTCTATTCTCTTTACCTTCTTTTCTTTTCTACATCATCTCCCTAGTTCATCCATCCTCATGATTTCCATACTAATATCATAAATTCTTTGAGCCTCAGTTTGCTCTGCCATAAAATGGGGAAAATAATGTCCTTCATAAAAAAATTTTTGTGATTAAATGAGACAGTAAAACATTTGGCATGCCCAGAAAGATTAATGCCTAACATATGGTCATCAACTAATATTTGGAATTATTACTATTATTGTTGTATTGCCGACTTCTAAACTTTTACCACTTGCCAATGCTACTTTCTGCCTCCAAACTCACAAGTCTAACTTCCTATGAGACGTCTCCACACGGATTGTCAGTAGCCAGCTCAACCGCAGAATAGACAGAACGCATCTCCACATTCCCACATGACCCTTCCCCCTTTGTCATCACTGCATTTTCTACTTCCACTAAATTCTACAGCTGCCCATGTCAGAAACTTGGAAACCATTCTGGACATCCTTCTCCTTTCCTTACTCCTGCATTCAGGGTCACACAGCCCCAATAATTCCACCTCCAGCTCACTCTTAAATCTGTCTGTTCTTCCAAGGGCCCTGTACATCCCTGTGCCGTGCTTTCTCTCAGGACTCTGGCCAGACCACTTACCTGGTGTCCCAGCCTCCAGTTGTTGATTTGCAAACTGGCCCCGGTAGATGGAGGATAAGGAGAGACCAAAGATGGATGCAGACCGTTTTGGTTTGGCAGGTAGTCAGTTTAGTACGTGAGGGGGACTTATGTATGAGGCTTATCTTGGGCAGCTGCAAGACAAATAGATTTCTGCACCTGCCCGCCAGAATCTTAAAAGTTTATCTTAATAATCTTGGGAGGCTTTAAGTGGGTGCAGTCATATATACAGTCCAGATGGTCTCAACAACACCTTACTCTGTCAAGGCTACATCCTTGAAAATGGCTCCCACTGTGGGGATGGGGGGGAGAACACACACTCCAAGGACAGGGAAGGGGGGGAGCCTCCGCCTGCCCAGGTCCAGCCTGCAGTTCAGCCCCCAGTCACCTCCTCTCTATGACCTCCTCCAACCCCAGTCCGTCCCCTACCTTGCTTCCAGAGCGAGGCTGTTAAAGATGCACATCTGAGCGCATCATTCTCCTGCCAAAGAGGAAGTCCCAGTTCCTTACCCTGGAGCATAAGGTCCTGCATTTGGTCCTTAACCTCATCTTTTTCTCCTGTACTCCCACCAGGTCAGGCTTTGTGCACCAACCCCATGATCTGTGCTCCAAGCCTCCAGATGCTTGCTTGAGCTTTCTGCTTTTGCCACCTCCACACATATGTTTTTTGAAATTTAGCTCATGTCACTTCTGTGGTGAATCCCACACACCCGTCATGAGCCACCTACAGTGCTCCCTCCTCCCACTCCAGGCTGAGCCATGCCTTTCCTCGTGCTCACCTAGTATCTGTACTCAGGGGACGACAGCCCTCCAAGCGATAAGTACCTTAAGGGCAGAGATTTTTTTTTCCTTTGTATAGTCTACAGGACGTCCTCAGAGAGACAACTAGTGCTTTGTAAATTACCAATATGTAAATGACCAGATGTCTCTTTTAAATATTCTGCTCTTAATCAAACCTCTTTTGCCTGGTGAGAACAATCCAGAGTTTGGAGTTTGAAGATCTGCATTTAAGTCCCAACTGTGCTGCCTACTCGTTGGAGACCTTGAACAAATTAGCTAACCACTTCAAATTTTCTTCTGCGTGGTAACAATCAGATATGAGCATGGGTGTTGCATTTGTAAATAGTAAAGGATTTGGAAAATATAACAAATGATAAGATACACAGAGGATATGCACTGTAGCTCAAGACGTAGTGATGTCATTGAGATCCAACTTTAGTAACTGATGCTGTGTTCTCTGTGTGCGTCTTCCTGGGGAAACATATTACACAGCTACCTTTGTACAAACCTGGATTCTACTATTAATTTTTGTTCATTGTATGTGACGTGTAATTTATTTAGATGCCTTGGGCCTTAATTTTCTCATCTATAAAATGAGAATGTAATAGAATTTCTTCACAAGGTTGTTGTGAAGATCAAATGCATTGATCCTAAGATTATAAGTTCTGAGAATTTTATACTTTTATCATGAAAAGCCCTTGTTCCCCTATGAGCCAAAGAATAACTACTCGATTTAAAATTTTTAAGTTGTAAAAAACAAGTGATCAAACATTACAAAGAATGACTAGAGTCACTGAATGCAGAAGCAAATTGAAATTTAATGGATATAATATCTAAGACCCTGACAATACAAAGGTAGCAGTAACTATTAATTAGGAGGATAAATAGATAAGTGTACTTACAATAACTAATAAATATTGATCAATGGTTTCACTTATATTAATTTCCCCATGATTTTTCAAAGAATTTGTTAATTCACTGTTAAAAGAGACTAGTTCTCCTACCTAGTCTATCCAAAATTCTGCCACTTTATCAACACCCTGCTATTATAAACACACACATTATGCCACATTCTAAAAATACTACTCTTGGGATGCCTGGCTGGCTCACTCAGAGGAGCGTGTGACTCTTGATCTTGGGGTCATGAGTTTGAGCCCCATGTTGGGTGTAGAGATTACTTAAAAATAAATAAACTTTAAAAATAAATAAAAATAAAAATACTAATCTTACCTTGGAATTCCTTTAAATTTGTTTGTTTGTTTGTTTGTTTGTTTCCCATAGTGCACAAAATAAAAGCCAAACTTTTGACTTGACATTCAAGGGCCATCCCCACCTACATTTTCTCTCTCCCAATCTAAATCTAATGCCCTGATACAGCCTCATGAATATGCCCCCGCTTCCTAATCTGTTCCTGCCATCCCTTCCCACTAAACCTCTCCAGAAGCCATTGGTAAGTTCTTCTGCTAAACTGCTCTATTGATGATGATGACAGTAATCAACGTTGATAGAGTGCTTACTATGTGTCAAGTACCGAAAACCAAAGCTATATATGCTATCCCACTTTAGTCCTAAGATAAGACTAGTCTACATAATAAGCACCATTATTTACATCTGAATGAAGTTGAGGCACAAAGAGTTTCAGTAACTTGCAATCATCACAGATACAGTAGTGGGTGGTAGGGTTTGGATTTGAAGGAATGCCTATCATCCACTCAAGTCCATGTTCTTAACTATTAGGCTGTGCTCTGCTCTATTGTTCACACTGTCCTCTCTAGATTTGATGTTTTCCATTTATAGCTTTGTATCATTAGTTAACTCTTTAATGTATGTTCACTCTTCCATTGAGATGGTTTTCTCCATTTACCTCGCCAAATCTATTCTCTGCTCTACTCTGGATCTTAACTGGGCTGCATCCACCACTTCCTTGCCCTCCATTTCCTCATGGGTTGGGCCAAAGGAAAGCATCAACAGTAGATCCAACAGTTGGGAATGAAGAGATGGAGACACCCTCTCACTCCTATCACTGCTCCTTCCCTGTCTCACCAAGTTTCTCTACAACCACAGCTACTGTTGGAGGCCTTCTCTCACATGTCCAGGGCTCCCACGTTCTGGTTACACTGCTCTCCTTGTTCACTCAGGCCTGGTGATGGTAATATTGTCCTACTGGTTTCCAGTCCCTTGGTGTTTCACCATTCCTTGTTGGTTTCCTTAATCTTCATCATGCCACTATAAATAACTCTTTCTTTAATTTCAGTTAAATATTTTTTAAATATGCCATCACATTTCTTATTGGAACCCTGATGAATCTACCACCAGCTCCACTTGTGAAAGAAAGTCTTAAGTATAGGAGCGATTCAAAAAATATTGATCATCCATCTTATTAGTAAGGAGATATGCATGTCCATATAATGCAATAAACTTGTGAATATGAATCCATAGTGATGACTATCTTCTTCTGAGTTTGTCTTATGAATCATTATCAACTATGCCGAGAAATCTTAATCACTTGTAAACAGCAAGTCATCATAAAGGAGGAATGTGTGGAAAATACTTAGGAAGTTTTAATTTGGCATTTTACAAATGTTTTCCCTGAAAACTACCTTTTTTCCTTCCAAGTTACTTAACGATGTGGGATGTTCCTGTATACATAAAATGTGTATTTTTATGCATGAACAAGGCAACGTTTGCCCCCAAGCATCAATGTGTGTATGAGTCTGAGCCGTGTGTCTGTCGTCAGAGGGTGCTTTCCCTTGGGGTTATGAACTACCCTTCTCTGGAAGATCGTTCTAAGGGCTGGTTATTGTTGAGCATTTCCTTCCTGTCAGGTATAACTTTATGCTTCTTACGATGATCTAAGAAGCCTCTCCTCTTCCAGCTCCAATTCCAGTGACATTTATGAACCGTCTGTTCAAACTAAGCCCAACTTTTTTCCATCATAAAAATAACCTGAATTTGCAAAAATCAATAATGGCAGTAAATGAATGCAATGTTTATCTCCAGAATTAAGGAAGGATTTCCACTTGGCTGATTTTCTATCATAAAACCATTGATTGCATTCTTGTATCTATTACCATAAAAAGAACTATTGCCATAAAAAGAATGCAAATCTGAAAAGAAAAACATTTTCTGAGATTTTTTTTTTTTTTAATTCTAGGCAAATCTATTTCTATGAATTCATTGGAAAGTAAAAGTAAAAATTTTCAGAAGGGACAAAAATACGTGCTTCAAACTAGTCTCAGTCATTTAGAGAATGTTTGATACTCAAAGAATGGGATTAACTATAAAGATACAGTTAAAATACATTTGAGTACTTACTATTTTATGAACAACTATTAGGTGTCTACTGTTTTATATGAAAAGTGTTTCACCATTTCATTTATCCTAATAGTTGCAGAGGAACTGGAAGTTTGAGAAAAAACAACAGCAAGAACATAAGAATCCTTTCTAGATTAGCATTGCTAGAGGAGGATAGTGAAGCCTGGTACAATCAGTAACTCCCCAAACAGAATTAGTCAAGAATCAGTTTAGGTTTCTGCTCCCATTTACTAGGTAGCTTAAAATGAGTGAGGTGCAGAGAATTCGGACTTTTTCACAGTTAAGACCATAAAATCTAGCAGATTCATTAGGGGAGACTCCTGGTGTGCTCTATGTTGGTAAGGATACTCTGGGTTCAAGATCTGACCTCTCAATTCTGTAGACCTAGAGCTTCATGAACTAATGTATCCAGTGTGCCAGATCTGAGGACAGTGATTCTCAACCCAGATGGTGCCACTGAATCAATCAATCATCAACAGAGGTTTATAAACGTATAGATAGTCTGATGTCACCTCCTAAAATTCTGAATTGATGGCCCTGGGGTGAAGCCATACTGAGTTTCTATTTTTAAGCTTTTCAAGTGATCAGACACAGTCAAAATTAGAAATCACTATCCTAGAGCATACTACTTACACTGCCCAGTCTTGAGCTACATTGCTCTTGAGCACAAATGTGTATGCAGATATTAATTTAACCTTTCCTTCCTTCTCGTCCCCACCCATTTCCATCTTTTTTTTCCTCCCTCAATATGTGTTGTAATGAGCAGTGTGTATTAGATAAGACTGATGAGTCACAGAGCTATACCCTTGAAGCAAATAATACATTATATGTTAATTATTTGAATTTAAATTAAAAATACATTAAAAATATTCACTGAGCACTTCCTATATGCCAGATACATATGAGCAATATCCCTGACAACATTTGCATATCCAAGTCCATTATTGATATTGTCTTTTTCCAAAAGGCCAATTTAATTGGAAAGGCAAATGAAAGTTAGAAGATTGCTTGGCAAACGAGTATGTCATTGATTAACAAGAATTTATTAAGTCTTTACTATGTGCTCATCAGAATAAATGTCACTGAGTGATGTTAAGAGAGACTTTATTTCACTACAGTTGCTAGATGCGTCTCTCTTTACTGTTGTAAAATGATACTTTCTACTCACCAACTCCACTGATGCATTGTGTTGGCAAGTCAGTGTAGCCCTAGCTAGGATAATAACTGGGAAAATATGGGCATTCTGCTGTGCCTCTTCTAGCAGACCGTAAAGACTATGACTCCTTTTTTCACATTTGTTGCTACACCATGTCCTTTATTTCAAAATAATTTCACAATTTTTTTATCTTATGTTTGCAAGTCTTACTGTAATTACTTAGAGAGGAAAACACCTTATTCATTAAATTGTAAGTCATATTGTCAGGTGGCTCATCCAGTAAAACAATCCTATTTTGAAGGTGGCAAGTATTTAAGGGCCTCAGTCTGAATCCTTCCCTATCCTGGATGGTCATTGTCGATCACCTGAAATTGGAGAAATTGACACTTGTTTTATTTTGGGAACCATAGCATTCTGTCCATCTGGGCTACTCTGACAAAGGATTCTACCATATCAGTGACCCCAGTGAATCTTTCCTCTTACAAGTCAATCACCAGTTTTACCCATATTTTCTCTGATTGTTAAATGTGTTCTCTTGTGGTGCGTGGGCGACTCAATCCATTAAGCATCTGCCTTTGGCTCAAGTTATGATCTCAGTGTTCTGAGTTCAAGCCCCCATGTTCAACTCCCTGCTCAGTGAGGAGCCTGCTTCTCCCACTCCCTCTGTCGCTCCCTCTGCTTATGCTCACTCTCGCACTCCCTCTCTCTCTCTCTCTCTCTCTCTCTGTCTCTCCGTCGGATAAATAAATACAATCCTTTAGGGGTGCCTGGGTGGCTCAGTCAGTTAAGCATCTGCCTTTAGCTCTGGTAATGGTCCCAGAGTCCTGGGATCGAGCCCCATGTTAGGCTCCCTGCTCAATGGGGGGTCTATTTCTCCTTCTGCCCTTCACCCTACTCATGCTCTCTCTCAAATAAATAAATAAAATTTTTAAAATAAATAAATAAATCTTATAAATAAATGCATTATCTTTAAGTAACCCCTATTTGATGATACCTCTTAATGTAAATCCCTAGCCCAGACCTTTTTCCTGAAATCCAGCTACTTACTATCATCTCTACCCACAAGACTCCCCAGAATGGAATTTATCTTCCCCTCAACTGTGCTGTCCCTCCTGTATTTCCTGCCTTGGCTGGTGGAAATACTAAGCGCCCAATATCGGAAGGCAGAAACTTAAAGGGCATCATAGATTCCTCTCGCCCCATCCTACTTCTTCTTCTCCCTACTCATCCCATTCAACAAATCAGGTACTTTAGTGTGTAGCTTTTAAATATTTTTCATATCCATTCTGTCTTTCTTTCCACTGCAACTAACTTAGGGTCTTGTTAACTCTTGTAGTGCTAAGGTAATTGGCCTCTTTTAACAGTCTTTTTCTTCTTTAATTCAACCTCAATAGAGCCATAAAAATATTTCTAAGACAAAAGTTGACTATGTTTCTCCCTTACTCAAAAATCTTCCCAGCTATCATCACTTATAGGATAAAGGCAGGAAATGAAGGGAAGAACACAAAAGTAGAAAGTCATAAAACCACATGGAATGAATAGGGGAACCATAAATAATTTGATGGTGCCTGAGCCCATGAGTGTGAGGTACAGGATGGAAATGGTAGGCAGGGGCCAGATCATCTACAACAGGCCAGGGAGCTGTTGCTGTTCTTTCTTCCTGGAATGCCTTGCCCTGCTCCCTTAACTGGCAGCTCAGAGTGACTTCTGGAAAGCATTCTCTAATATGTCTGCATGGAAGTTAATCACTCCTTCCTCACCACTAATGCTATGTCTCATATTGTTGCTTTTGTTGTCCTAATAATACTTTAATATAACTACTAGTTTGCATGTCTGTCCCCCAATTTAGACTATGAGCTCCTTTAAGTCAAGAGCTATATCTTATTCATTTCTACATCCCCCAAATGACAAGCTGCCTGGCACATAGTTGGCCTCCAAGAACTGCTCTCTTTCCCTTTGGTTTCTTTTGATTTTGTAAGAATATAGGCAAGAGATAATAAAATCTTAGTGAAGAGTGATGGTAGGAATGAAGAGGTAGAAATCAATTTTTAGAACTATTTAAGAAGTTGAATAGACTTAGTCATTAACCAAAAAGAGATAAGAAATGTCTTCCTAGGGGCGCCTGGGTGGCTCAGTCGTTAAGCGTCTGCCTTCGGCTCAGGTCATGATCCTAGGGCCCTGGGATCGAGCCCCGCATCGGGCTCTCTGCTCTGCAGGGGGCCTGCTTCTCCCGCTACCATTCCCTCTGCTTGTGTTCCCTTTCTCGCTGTGTTTCTCTCTGTCAAATAAATAAAATATTTAAAAAAAAGAAATGTCTTCCTAAAGGAAAAAAAGGAAGGAGCTCATCTTCTTTGTCTTAGTTATATGTAAGTTTCATTTGTTGGGGATTTTAATTATTTTGTTCATTTATTCCTTATAGCTTGCAGTGAATCCAACATTAAGTTTGCAGTGAATCAGATTAAATTTATTATACATATTTTTAACACATTTTCATTGTTTTAGTATTATTTTTAAATTTTTTTAAAGTTTCTATTTAAATTCCAGTTAGTTAGCATACAGTGTTATATAAGTTTCAGGTATACAATACAGTGATTTGACACTTCCAAACATCACCTGATGCTCATCACAGATGCATTCCTTAATCCCCATCACCTATTTCACCCATCCCCCCTTCACCTCCCCTCCGGTAACCATCAGTTTGTTCTCTACAGTTAAGACTCTGTTTCTTGCTTTGTCTCTCTCTCTTTTTTCCTTCTTCACTCATTCATCTTCCTTCTTAAATTCCACATATGAGTGAAATCACATAGTATTTGTCTCTCTCTGACTGACTTATTTTGCTTAGCATTATACTCTCTAGCTCCATCCATGTTGTTGCAAATGGCAAGATTTCATTCTTTTTTATGGCTGAGTAATATTCTATATCACCATCTCTTTATCCACTCATCTATCAACAGATACTTGGGCTACTTCCATAGTTTGGCTGCTGTATATAATGCTACTATAAACATTGGGGTGCGTGTATCCCTTTGAATTAGTATTTTTGTGTTCTTTGAGTAGATACCTATTAGTGTAATTGCTGCTTTGTATCATTTTTAGAGATAGTATTTTTTTTAAAGATGGCATTTAAGATAAACTTTAACAATAAAGATGAAATTTCAAGACAACAAAATGACAAGTCAGGAAAGATAATTCTGCTAGGACATTAGCCAAATTTGGATAGGTTATATTCAAAGTCAGCAGAGATAACAATTGAACATAGAGAAGAGAATACAGGTGAAGACAAGAATGCTATTTAGGTGAGGGGAAAAACTTGCTATGGGCCACTCACTAGTCAAATTGAATACAAGTCACATGAATTAAGCATCAGGCTTTCTTGTAACAAAGACAGATCTTGGTCCATAAAACAAATATGTCCCCTCCTGAAGGAGTAGGCTCCCAGTCATGGCAGGGCTGGTAGAGGGAATGTACTATATGAAGCAGAAGGCCAGGAGCCAGGAGATGATTCAAACTGCAGGAGAGAGGCTGGATTTAACAACATCCACCATTCCTCTCAGTATGGGTCTAAGAATCCAACCTGCCTGAATTCTTTCCTGACTCAGGAATGAGAGCAATTATGAAATATATGAGCTAACTTGATAAGATTCTTGCCTGGTTTCTCCTCCCAGCTAGTAAATAACCACTGAATTCAGGCCAGAAAGAAAACCCTTTTTCCTCCTATCCTACCCTCTGCTGCTGGAAATAATTGTTGTACTCTTTTGAATCAATTCATATCTTAACCAACCATTGAGCCAGTCATGACTGCAGGACTGGTAGCCTCAACGAGTCAGCAAAATGGACAATGACATCACACTCACCAGATCATGACCTTGCACCTCTGTGTCAGCATCTGTCTTTAGACATTTGCTGGCTTTCCGCCACCTAGTATGGATGCATATTTGGAGTACAAAGACCCATCCTTTCACTACCCAGTTGGTTGTCCTTTATAATCATACAAAATCACTGCCCTGAGACACAGGATAGAATGACACAGGGCATTTTTGAGGCTGTCCTAGTGTCTGAACCCTACCCCAAACTCATTCCAAATGAGCTCTGTTCTCTGACATCTAGATGAGAGGAATTTTTCACATAAGCAGAAATGAGAAACATTATTTAGTTCTGGCTCTCCTCTGGCTCTCTCTTCCCCCTACCAAACTTGTAGAATTGTGTAAAAGGTTTATTGAAGCCAAGTCTCTAGACCAGGCACAAAGAATCAAACAACTTATTGCTTAACAAATGATCTAAGTGCTGCATAAAACTTGTGTTAGAGATGTGTGCATTGAAACAAAGACATTTGTAATCAAACCATTTTTCTCTCTATGTCTTTAATTTTATCTTTCAAACTGTACTATCAATGGAGAAGGAATAAGACTAACTAGACTGGAATGGAATTAGATGGGATTTTAACCAGTTTAAATAAAATATTATACAAATGGAGTAATGCCATGTATTTAGATGTACTAAGAGAATGTAGCTCTAGAATTCTGTCTATAGCTAATATAGTTTTATTCACAATGCCAACCACTTTGTAGATAAAAAATTAACTAAATTTTCAATATAATTTCATATTAATATCATTTGCTAATTTTTAAAAAATTGGATCATAATATTTGATTTTGATAAAAATACTTGAATCCAGGGTGCCTGGGTGGCTCAGTGGGTTAAAGCCTCTGCCTTCGGCTCAGGTCATGATCTCAGGGTCCTGGGATCGAGCCCCACGTCGGCCTCTCTGCTCGGCGGGGAGTCTGCTTCCCCAGCCTGCCTCTCTGCCTGCTTGTGATCTCTCTCTCTCTCTCTCTCTCTCTCTCTCTATCAAATAAATAAATAAAATCTTTAAAAAAAAAAAAATACTTGAATCCTCAGAGAGATCACTGTCTCTTAATAGGGTGCCCAACTGTATAGAGGGAGAGATGTGGCTTATATGTCCTCGTGGAATTAGGGGGATATAACATCCTGGTCTCATGCTGGTCCTATAGTGAATCCCAATGGTATCAACTGTTTTTCAGAGCTGCCTATTAGCATCTGGAAGCATTTGTCTTGATGGCTTTCATGCTGGGGCCACTTGAGATCTGACGTTCTCAGCTTCCACAGAGCCTGCTAGAATGCCCCGAGTAACTGTCTTCTACTTCTCCAACATCTGCGCTAATGAGCCTGCTGGCTCAGCAGTTCGCCGCATAGCCTTCTGGTCGGGAGTTCCATCTCTCAGCTCAGCAATTCTCTATTCAATTGTTGATGAAGTGATCAACCAAAATCTATTTTCGAGTATTCCCTTTTTAATTTCTAGACATTCTATTAGTATTTTTTTAATGTCTGCTTATTCTCTATCCATATTTTCAACTTCTTTTATTTCTTCAAATACATTAAGTATAGTTTTTATTCAGCATTAGACAAAGAAAAGTAGTTAAATCTTTCAGAGTCTGTTGCCAATATCTGCTCTTTGAAATTATTTTTGTATGCTTTTTTTAGTGTGTTTTGTGATCTGTGACTGTGAGTTGCAAATTTTCCCATAAGAATCCTTTGCGGCTTGCATTGAACTTCCAGTTCTCTAGAATAGATTTGTGTCTCCTTCTGCCAATGACCTGGAAAATAAATAAATTAAATTCTCAGCTTGAAAGTATTAATTCCAAGTTAATCTTTCCATAATATGATTATGAATTCTCACTGAAACTACTTTTCCTCCTTTCCAGAACCAGAGATTATATAAGTTATTTTGTACCTCTCCTGTACAGTAGGGTTCATTTCTTTATTCACCTTTTTCTAGGGGATGCAGCCATTTGAGACCCTTCCTACTTCATGCGAGGATAAGGACCTTGGGGAAGCCGAGATTTATCTTGCATAAGCAGTAATCGGAGCAGTTCCAAGTTCCCAGGTATAGTGAGAATTCCTGAGTCTGGAACCCGCTTTTAGCATTTGTTTATCTCTCTTCTTTTATGTGCTTGGTAAATTCCTTACTTTTGTGCCAGCTGAATGAAACATTTTTATTCTATCCAAGAATTTGTTTTAATCTGGAATGTTATCTAGGGTATCTGTTCCAGGATATTATTGAAATAGTCCCAGCCCTTTCTCTATATAAATAAGAATAAATGTTTATGTAATTATGATTTGGTATCCTAAGACTTTGGAACCAGACAAGTTTCAGTTAGAATTCCAGCTCTTGACCTACTAGTGTATGACCTTGAGCAGATTTCTTAGATTTTTTTAAACTCTACTTTCTTCATCCGTTTGTTAATTGGAGACTATAATACCCATGGCTCTAAGGTTCATATAAGGATTAAAGAGATCATACTTGTAAAGCACTTAGCAAACTGCCTAGAATCTATTGAGTAATTAATAGCTATTTTGATTATTAACCTTATTTAATACATTTTCTCCATGCATTAAAATTTTTTATAACACAATTTTTACTCAATTACTCAAGCCAATATTTATCTAGTAACTACTACCTCCTAGATTTTAGAGTTAAAATAGTGAATGACAAACTCCCTTCCCTTTGATATTTATATTTTAGTAAAAAAGAAATAAACCATTAAGTAAACAAATATAAATGTATATATTCTATTCTAATATATATCAAATAGTAATAAATGCCACAAAGAAAAATAAAGCAGATTAGGAGATACAAAATGATTGAACAGCATATAGATACAGTGCTATTTTGAATAATATAATCAGAAAGCCATTGAACAGGAAATCATTTGAACGAAATCCTGAGTGAAATGAGAGAGTAAGCCATGTAGATGAAAACAGAGGCAAAATGCCTCCCAGGCAGAGAATAACAAGCATGACCTTGAGTTAAAAACACGTGTCCTGGGGCTCCTGGGTGGCTCAGTCGGTTGAGCATCTGCCTTCAGCTCAGGTTGTGATCTCAGGGTCATGGGATGGAGCCCCACATAGGGCTCCCTGCCCAGTAAAGGGCCTGCTTCACTCTCTCCTGCTGCTGCTTCACCTACTGGTACTCTTTCTTCCTCTCAAATAAAAACTAAAATCTTAAAAACAAACAAATGAAAAACCAACCACATGTGTCCCAGTGGGGGCCACTGGGAAGGGGATGATGATTGGAGCAGAGCATTCAGAACTGAGTTTGGAGACATGGGCAGGAACCAAATCATGTAGGCCTCATGGGTTATGATATGGACTTTGGTTTTTATTCTGAATATAGTGGAAATTTTCAATGGAGCATTTTGTAGAGGGGAATGACATGGTCTGGCTCATCTGTTAATAAGACCATTCTGGGTAACGTATAGGGTATAAATAATAGAAGTTGGTGAATCAGATCGCTAGCTGATGGGGACGTCTATTGCCAGCCCAGAGAGAGACAATACAGGTTTGGGCAATGGCGGCAGCAGTGGAGGACCTAAAGGAGGACATAATCTGAAAGTAGTGTTCATGGCATTAGATCTGGATACAGAAAGACATAAAGGAGTTCAGTATAATGACTATCTATCATTTGGGGCTGGGCAACCAGGGGTCAACAAGATGGGGAGAAGAGGGAGAGCATTGAACTCGTTAGGCAAGGAAATCAAGTTTGGTTTTGTACACATTTAAATTTGATATGTCTATTAGTGGAAATGGTGAATAGGAAATTGGATACTCCTGCGTCTGGAGCTCTGAGGCCCTGTAGATAAAATCTGCATCAGCAGCATATGGATGGTTTTTAAAGCAGTGAGACAGGGTGAGGTTCCCTAACGCATGTGTGCCAATGCAGAGGCAAAGAGCTCTGAGCACTAAACCCTGGGATGTGCCAACATTTAGACACTTAGAAATTGAGAATCAGAGTTCAGTTAGAGTAGAGGAGGATGTGGAGTTTTGGTTAACTGAGCAGTCAATGGATGAAAATGATTTTTGAAAGAGGGTTTGTGATCATCTTCAATTTTGCTAAGAAATCAAAGAAGACGAGGGCTAACAATTGACTCTGCACTTCGCAAGATGTAAGTTATTGGTAGGAATGAAAGAGTAATGAGTGACTTGAGGTGAGACAGTGAATATTGAAACTCTTTGGGGATGTTTTATCATAAAGGGGAAAATAGTAATGGTGATGCAGATCTTAGGAGCATTTTTTACAAGATGACAGATACTATATCATGTTTGCTTATCGATGGATGTGATCCAGTAAAGAAGGAGATATTAGTAACATGGGAGGAATGTGGGTGAAAATTGTAGGACAGAAGTTTCCAAGTAGGACAAGCCAGAAGGGACCCAGGGCACAGGGCAATATGGTGCCTTAGGAAGAAGTACATAGAGCCCATCCTCCACTTTATTCAGAACTCTTCTCAGGCCTAATCAGAGACATCTTCTCTGAACACCTTCCCTGAAATTGTACACTATCTCCTGATCACAGCTAAGCTTTCAGTCTCCTATGCTTCCCTTCATAACACATTTCACATCTAATATTGAACATGTGGGTATTGATTTATTGTTTGTATTTTACCCAAGAATGTAATCACCAAAGAGAAAGGACTTTGTTTGTTTGCCATCCTTCAAACTTATAACATTGCCTGGTATGTGGTACCCATTTAATAAGTACTTATGTATAAATGGATACAATAGGAAGAAAAATAGACAAATATGTATACAAATGCAGGTAGGTTAGTAGATTTGGTAGGAGGAAGAATAATTATTTATTTTCTCATTACTTCCATTTTCTCAGTGTAATAAGAGGCAGAGTCACCAGCACAGAAGGGGGAGAAAAGTACAAAATATTTACCGGAGAGGATAGAAGAAGGAATAAATGCAAAATGTAGTTGAATTACCAGGAAATAGCAATAGTCTATAAGTTCTGTGGTCAAATTGTCTAGTGAAACCAGTTAGTAAATTTATGAGTTTTCTTTCAATTGGAATCTGCCAGTTAGGTGCCAGCAAAGAAAAAGTAGAGAACTGGGCTTAATCAGTGTTGGTATTTTGCTGTGAGTGTAACAAGGGGAGAAAAGGTGACAGTTTTCAAGGGCTGTGGGAAAAAGTTACGTGGTGGCTAAAAACCCCAAAAAAATTATTCTTTCCCAGTTCATGAGGTCAAAATTCTGAAATCAAGGTAGTCAGCAGGATTGCGTCCTTCTGGAAGCTTCAAGAAAACAGTGATCCCATACTTCTAGCTTCTGGTGGTTTCCAGCAGTCCTTGTCATTCCTTTCCTTATGGCAGCATAATTCCATTCTCTACTGCCATCTTCCCTATGCCTATGGCTCTGTATGTGCTTCTCTCATTATGAGGGTACCAGTTATTGGATTTAGGGCCCATCCTAATCTGGTATGTCCTTATTTTAACTGTAAGATACATCTTAGATCTGTATTAATTACATCTGTAATTACATCTGTAAAGACCCTGCTTCCAAATACAGCCTCACTCTAAGGCTCTGAGTGGATGTGAATTGTTAGGAGACACTATTCAACTCCCTACATGGGTTGAGGACAGATACAGAGAAGTGATGATAGCAATAAGCCACAGAATCCAGTAGGGAAAGAGACATCGGGACACATAGTAGGGCAGATAAAGGGCACTGAAAAATGCTAAGGTTGATGGTCTAGTGGACCCTCTGTGGTCAAAGAAAAGGAGTGAAGCTACTACAGTAAGAGAGAAAAGCAGAGATGGAGAACAGAGGGTGAAAAGGTTAAAATTTGGATCAAGTACTAGGGCATAACCATGGAAGAGGTTGGTGGAGGTGTTATGAAGGAAAACAACATTGGAACTTAGAGTGAGGAACTGTGAGGATAGCAGATAAGCTAAATCATCTATGGGGATGGTGAAGTCCACAAGGATGGTTCCAGATAGTTGGTAGTTGGTCTCGTGCTACACTCCTTAGTGACTCGGGAAAAATGACCATACTGTCAGTCAATTACTTCAGTAAGAACAGATAGCAGCTGGCTCCTTATGGCAGGTAAGAATGAAAAGAAGTGGGGATTTTGAGGGAGAAGCAAGAAGGATACCCACTCACATCCAGGTGCTAGTGGGAGCTGGGGGAGAGAACTTGACAGCTACCCTTAAGAGTGACCAAACGGGCTGCTCAGGTTCCAGGTAAAATGAAGATGTTCAGAGAATACAATCTGAGCAAGGTGTGCAGAGGATTCTGCTGACAACAGAGTGGTGGAGAAGTTTGGGAAGTGATCAGAGCAGGGGGAGACTGGAACAGTCTACAGAATATACACCACAGGGGGACGAGAGGCCGGGGTGGACGTTTGGCCAGGGAGACTTCTGACGGTGATTGAAGTAAAAAGAGCAGCACAGCCCTCCATTGTAGGGACAATGCTTTAATTTAGTTAATGCTTCTCTTAATTTGGGGGATGTGATACTCCCTCCACTCTCAGTATTATAAATAATTCCAGAATGAATGCTCGTACCCCTCCCAAGTGTTACAACAATTGCACTTCAGTTTGGATGTGGCTCACCATGTTTATTAATATCTACTTCTCACTAGCCTGGGGGCTTGAGGGACTTGTAGCACTTTGCACATAGTAGGAGTTTCAAAATGGCCACATGGCGTGTGGCCACTTAAAAATCTAAAAATAAAACCAGTTTTCCGTTTTCTTCCTCTTTGCTTTCCTTTGTCTTTTTTGGAAGTAGAGGGGGGAAGCACGATGTTATGTTCAAAGGCTTTTCTACCCTTATAATAGTCTAACAGCCTGTTTACTTGTTCAGGGCACATCATTACCACGTGACAGGACGTGTGTGCTCTGCAATGACAAAGTGTGTGGATCCTAGCCAGCAGGGTCAAGAAAATACTTCATAAACAAGGCTGTAAATAACATCTGGGCTGTCCAAATACAGGAGGGCCTGCTAGCTTTTCCTTTTGGTGGTGGTTCTATTTGGTCATGGCCGCATTTCCCTGTAGACCCAAACAAGTCAGGGAGCCGCTGTCTCGGCCCCCGAGTACTTCAGGCTAATTCTGGTGGCTGAGAGTATATGGCAGGCTGTCAATGGGAAAACCAGACCCTGCTGAGTGAAGTGACAGGAAACCAATGAATCACAACGTGGAAGAAGAAAGCCAAAAGGGCCGAATAATCAAGATAAAGGTCTTAAGCCATGAGGAGGAAATAAAGTTTATAAACACTTTTTATCTCAGAGCCCAGAAAATATTTGATGAGAAGACTAATAATAGTTCCAGATTGATAAAAAGAGTTCTCATCTGAATACCTCCAACTCCAACCTTCCATGTAGACATCAGTCAACTTAGCTGTCTGGTATTCAGTTTAAATTCTGTCTGCAGCAGTTAGTTTGTAGACTATAATGAATACATACTTTAACTACTGGATATTACATGAAATGAAAGGTAAAAGTGATTTTTGACATCTTGAAGGATAACTCCATGGTAGGTATACACTGCCGAAAACCCATCTGTGGCTAGAGGTGCAAACTCCTCAGTTACCTTGATCACTGATGAAATGATGGATGGTTTTCTGGACAGTTCTGGTAAGGTATGAGCTCTGCTCATGCAACCATAGCAAATAAAGACAACTCTGAGGAAAAAGCAGCAGAACCTTATGAGGTGGCTTTTCCTTTTCTTGATCTCAAAGGGTAGAGATGGACAAAGCTCTTTTACCAATAGCATGCAATGTCTCTCCTCAGCCACTGTTACAGTTACTGAATTGAGAAGGGAAAAGACATGCTGACGAGGGCTGGGCAGGGCTCCCTCGCCCCCGCCACCGGCTGCAGACCTCGTGGAGCTGCATCTGCGTTGCCTGGGCACCATGTCACCAGGCTCTGGGAGAGGCGCCAACTAAGAGACCTGCAAAAAGAAATAGATGAATCCACTATCACGGTTGGAAACTTCACCAGTGCTCTAGAAGCTCTACTTTGTTTCCGACTCAATTCTCTTTGGTTGATACTAACTCCGTGTCCTAGGAGGCAACATGGAAGCAACACCAGGCTTGGAGGAAGGAGGTCTAAGTCCAGAGCCAGGCTCTACCACTTACCTCCTCCTGTGATCTCAGGTCATTCATTTGATCTTTTTCTCAGTGTGTCTTCACAGCTGTGAACTAGGTGGCCGTGGGAATTAAATGCCATCAAAGTGACTGCTGTTGGGTGTTCAACTTTCATTTCCTTCCTGTCTCCTTGTGGACCAGGGGTTGTGGGAAACAAAACGGGTTTAAATCTGGGATCTGACCCCGAAAGAGTTGACTGCCTCCATGGGAAGATACTGGCCTCATCCCCAGGAAAATCTTGCACAGACACCTGGAGTTGACATGAGGAAGCCAGCCCAGGGCTGTAGATATGGACCTCCATGGTGCAAGCGGGAATCTTCATGCTCCACAAGCTCCCCAGGTGGTCTAAGGTGTTCTACTGAGAAGCTAGCCTTCGTCCCCATCAACCCCGTGGCTGCTGACATTTTAACAGAGATTCCCACCACATAAGACCTCAGAGGCATTTTAGGAGTTATGGTATATACCACATAAAATCAGGGGACTGGAGGGGCGTCAGTCAGTTAGGCATCTGACTCTTGACTTCAGCTCAGGTCATGATCTCTGGGTAATGAGATCAAGCCCCACCTGGGGCTCCGTGCTTGGGATTCTCTCTCGCCCTCTGCCTCTCCCATAACCCTCTCCTCCCTCCCTCCCTCTCTCTGTCTCTCTCTCTCTCAAAAAAAAGAGTCAAGGACTGGAAATAGGGAAAGAGAGGAAACCTTCCTCCATAAACTTCTCTTCAATTACGTGATATATAAGCTCTAACCACAAAGCTCATGTAGCAATTCTTATGTTTTTCCACGCTACCAATCGCTTTCTACTCTGCATTAGAAATTAGAGATCATTTATTCTCCCCCATGGTTCACCTTTTATCCCTTAAAGTGCTTGACACAGAGCAATGAGAGAGAAATGTCGAGGCGAATTGCTCAATGAATACATGCAATAAGGTATTTGGTCCTCCCACATCCGTAATTGGTGAGACCCAACATGAAAGAAAGGACCGGAGTTGGAAGCATGTGCCTCTGAAGCTGTCCTGGCCAAGAGCAAAGCATTTTGACTCAGAAGGGGCCATTTTCCTAGGGATGCGAATAGGTGTCCCTGTTCTCCAGGCCCCTGTCTCTTCAGGAAAGGAATGAATGCCAAGGTCTTCAAAACACCTTGCTCTATGTCAAATTCACAGACACACCCTATGAAGTGCTGGTAGAAGTTGTTTTACCAAAAAAATTTTCAAAAAAGGAAGATCAGTAATTACAGTGGGTTATCCTCCAGTGAGATTTAGTGGCCTCAGCCGTGGTCTCAGGATTTTGTTTGTTTGTTTGTGGGTCAGGATTTTAAGCTGGCAGTTTGATGCCCTTGTCCCTCAGAGCTCTAATAGCTTAAGGGAAGAACTTAATAGGAACAGCCACTTAACCTGAGTGTCTGTGGAACTGTATAGATGATGGTTCACGAGAGATTCCCTGCCAACCTGAATTCAATGTCAGAGGACACCCAGACTGGTATAGCATCACTCATGTAAATATATAAACACATATAGGCCAGCTCCACCCCCAGAGAGTTTGAGGAAGACTGTGGTAGGACTCAAGAATATGTACACGGAAAGCTCCCCGTATGATTCCAGCTAGATCTGGGAGGTACTGGTGTCCATAATCAACCCTAAGAGTGGCCCAAGTATGAAAAACCCAGAGGCAGCATTACCATTCTCTAGTGAATTTTGCACTTTGAGAAATACTTTGCAAGTGTGGAAATACGTGCTTTAACTACATACACACACACACACGCATGCACACACACACAGGCATATACACACGCACATGTACCAGTGAAGAAAGAAAAAGTCTAGATTTGATTCACCCAGTTGCTGGCCAAATTCTTTCCATCCACTGAACTTCCGTGGAGCTCTTTGAAGTCAGCAATTACTTTGTTCTCAGAGGAGTCATTCTGTGGTGAGGAGAATGTTGAAAGTTTGGCAACGTATTAGGACTTTCCAAATCTGGGTTCTTTCAAAATATTTATCTGTATGTTGTTTATCCCCTTTCAGTATTTAGACTTCATTCTTTCTAATAACCAGAGGACAAGCTATTGATATTAGTCACCTGGAACGCATAATAAAGATAGTAAATTTGCCAGCGCCAATAAAAAGGCAACTACCCATGGCTGATGTCCTTATTAATTCACCCTGTCCTCTTTCAGACGCGTATGGATTTAGTCACTGAACAGATCCCTTCTCACAGTACCTGAAACAGCATCAGTCCTCAGTTAACATGAGCTATCATTTTCATTTTTCTTCTTTCATGAACTTGCTAAACAGCCCCGCTCCTCCCTATAGGCTACCAGGGATGTTCTGAGCGAATGTTTTATGCACATCCCATTCCCATCTTCTAGCGTTCCTGTTATCTGACTTCCTGTTTTATCCCACATGTTTGTCCCTAACACTAACAGAATGAGAAATCTTTGGGTCCATCTCCACTGATAATTGAAACATGCGGCTTTATTTTTTATGTTCTCTCGGATTCCCCATTTGCAGGAAACCACAGGTCCTAATGTCGATTTCCTGTATTGCCATAGAATCTCACAATGCAGGGATTTCACTTTTTAATGATCCCTTCTCTCTTGGCACAAGCCTGTCCATACAGCCATGTTCGTGCTGTGTCTGAACACGCACTGACTCATAATTCCAGGCACGGCTGCTCCGACCCACTTCTACTCTCCAGCTCCACTCTGTGGTGCTATCCCGGCCTGACCGTCCGACTCCAAAGGGTATTGAATCAGTCGGACATACCCAGTCCAGGTCCCAGTTTGTATCCTCCGTGATTTTTGCTATGTAATGAATTAGGTGTTGAAATTTAGAGCAGCTTGATCGACAACCCTGATGATAAGATGACTTTGGTATATCCCAAACCATAAGTGTTCGATCAGTGAATGCTTCCACTGGATTCCCTCATCGCAGCACATTATCAATCAGGCTCTGCCTATCACAGGAAAATTCACAAACCCAGAGCATGTGTGCGTCTGTGCCTCTGGAAGAGATAGGCAAATTACAGAAAAAGGGACAGTTTTGATCTGTTTTGATTTTACCATCCTTCTACCTCACCAAGACACACACACAAACACAGACACACACACACACACACACACACAGAGCTTCTGTTTTTCCAAGAGCTTTTGAAATTTTGCTTGGTGTATACCCCCGAGGCCAGTAGACAGGAAATGAGAATCGGATAGGAAAGGAGCTGAAACATCTTCTGCAAATTTTTTGCTGTGTGGGGTATGGTAATTTTCCACTTAAAATGTTTTTAAAATAGATTTACCAGGAAATGCTGCTTTATATAGAAGGATGGCCATTCTTTAATATTTGTATATGGTTATTATCACTGCCAGTTAAAATCACCATATTAATAGCTCTCTTAAAGAATGGCTTTCATCTGACTACCTGAAGAGTTCAGCCAATATTGGGGTACACATCCCTGCATTGTAATTCCAGGGATGACATTCTAAGAAAGGTTCTAGCCTGTTAAAGGAACATGTCCCATAAAATTATAATGCTAGAGGTGCCGGAGAGGAAGCCTAATTTTTTAAACTCTTGCATCCTTCACTCTTTTAAATTCACTTGCTATAAAGGAATAGTTCCAAATGATTTCATCTAATCACCTAAGAAAATAACCCTTCTGATTCTATTTACAACTTTAAGATATTCTAATTCCCTCTATCTTCTTTATCACTTACACATTTGTTTCCCAACCTACATCAAAATGGGGAAATAACATAAACTGACATAGCACCTCTTTTCAAAAAGATCTGTTGCTTCCATCTGAGACTATTTCCTACTTAACAATTTTGGTGTTCCAACGTCCTTCCTTTTTTGAAGTTAGGGACAGGATAGGTGGAAGATTTTTGTCTCTTGTCCTCCCTTGACAAAATAAAAAGTTAACACTCCCAGACTGGTCCCCAGACTTGATGTTGTAATTTAACTTTTTAAAGAAATTCAAGGCTCCTGAAACTAGCACTCTGCCTTTAGAATTCCTGACAGCACTCTGCTAACCGCCCACCCCTGCTTGCAAAAAACCAGACCGTGTAGGGATGCCTGCTGGAGACTTCGCTGCTATAACGTAAGAAATAGATTAGGTGACTGTTGCTGGTGTCCCAGAGGTCATAATTCTTCTTCAGATATTTCAAAAGGATAAGGTAATTAAGTTAATAATCCCTGTTGTTATAAATACTAGATGTGGCATTGTTCATTTATTGCCTTCTCCCCTCCATGATATCGATTTACACAAGAATAACTCGGGGGAAGTTCTGGTATTGAAGACTCTAGAAAGGAACTAGGATCAAAGACTCCTAGATTAAAGGGTTGATTTAGGATAAATGTTAAAAGGCATAATGTGAACAACACACTTATTACAAACAAGAAATCCCAGTCTTACCTACTGTTCTGACAGAGATTTCACTTCCTGTAAAAACAAAACAAAAATGGAAACATAATTGAGTGAAGTAAATTGTTACTTGTGCAATTAACATAAAAGTGCTTCCATTTAGATACCTTTAATTTACATTTAAAATGCAGTTTAATAGTTAATGTAGAAAGGGCCACACAGGAAGAAAAGTTTGACTTCTGAATATGTACGTATGTGCATAATATGGACAGTAAAAGTACATATATATTTTACGATCCTAAAAAGTTCACTTATCTTGTATTTCGAGATCATAATATTTAGAGTCTCTATCTGGCCTCTTTGGAGAAATTCAGAGAGTACAATTTAAACTGCCGGATGGTCCCACTTCATAAACCAGACGTCCAAATTAGCGTAGTCTCATAGCCTCAAAGTTGGAAATTAATTGGTATGTGGGCAAAGAAGAATTTTAATAAAACATAAAAATGCAACCTGTACCCACCGCACAGTATTTCTGCAGATGACTGTTTCTGGGAGCCAGCTCCCCCGTGAAAACTGCTGTGGCAGAGGGCTGGTAGAAAACTTAAAAAGCAAAAAATTATGCAAAATACTGGAGTTTCAAAGTGCTCTACCAGCTTGACCGAGAAAGATCATTTCATAGAACATTTGCCTCCACTAAGTCTTACTTTTCCCACTTACCTCTTATTCCTGGGCAATTTGCCAGCCCAACCACCACTTTCCAGAAGCTTCGGGTAGGTATTTGTGTTCATCGTCTGGTGCTCAGAAAGGATCTGTCCTCATGCCTCTGTGATTGTCCACCTAACCCTGCAAGTAGATGTGCTCTGTTTTTTTCCATAGTCAACTTTTATTTTTGGTTAATTAATATATGAGGTGTTCAAAACAGGGGTCACAGACTGCAGACTGTGGGGCAAATCCAGCACACTGCTGATTTTGAAAAGAAGGTTATACTGGATCACATTCATGCTCACTTATTTATGTACTGTTTACGGATGCTACAACATTTGAATAGTTGCTGCAGATATTGTATGGACCACAGAGCTTAAAATGTTTACTTTCTGGCCCTTTATAGAAAATGTGTGCTGATCCTGGTCTACAAAGAAGAAAACATATTGTAGGAGGACTATCCTTTGACATGGCTTGGGTGCTAATTCCTTATCATAGAAACATTTCAAAAGCAGTTTATATTTAAACACACTGCCCTTCAACTCACTGAGAGAAAAAAATAGATATTCAGTGCAAAACCAGATACTTGCCCGTGTTTCTATCACTTTACTTTTTATTACTTGGTCTTCATGTAGATTCACAACCTATGCTAGGAGAGGGAGAAATATTTGGGGCAAGCGTAATCAATGCTGAAACAGGCAGGCCTTTGGCAAAATTTGAAGAAAGTAAACTCACCTTGGGTGCCTTTCCACCATCCCTTTTCTCCTATCCTACCCTATGTCTCTCCTCTTTTTCCTTGGCATGGTCTAGGACATACCTAGATACCTCCTCTATTTGGGTTAGCTCTCAGTTAATCCCCACTAGACTCTTGGCTGATAGGGACCTTGATATGACTGTTCGCACTGGCATTTATATATTAAAGATGAATTTCTGAATCTGAGGCACTAAAACAAAAAACAGAGCTTGCCAGTCAGGTGGCTGAGTGTATGGGTTACTCTCGTGCCCCAGTGTCGGTCTCCACTGGGCAGACCCTGGGCCATTTGCTTTCCAAGGCCCAGTAGCTACTCCAGAGACAAACAGCTTCCCTTGGGGTGATACACCAATGTTATATATTTCTATTATATGAAAAAAAAAAGATTGGGAAGCACTCACCTCTCAGAATAAATCATTATATGTTTCACTTACTCAAAAGGGGGGACAAACCTTAGGAAATCAGAGTTGATGGTGACTACTTTGTATTTCCTGGCAAGTGAGAACACTGTCTTATAAGTAAGTCAATAATCTATAGATAAAAATACATGAACAAGTCTAACTTATAGTCACTTATAAATCTCAATCAAGAGGCGCCTGGATGGCTCAGTGGGTTACAGCCTCTGCCTTCGGCTCAGGTCATGATCTCAGGGTCCTGGGATCGAGCCCCCCATCTGGCTCTCTGCTGAGCGGGGAGCCTGCTTCCCCCTCTCTCTCTGCCTGCCTCTCTGCCTACTTGTGATCTCTCTCTCTCTCTGTCAAATAAATAAATAAAATCTTTTAAAAATAAATAAATTTCAATCAAGAATAAAATCAGGTTTTACTGATTAGCTAATTGGGATTGTACACTGGTTATAAAAATATAAAGTGTGCTCTGTCCTTTTCTCCCATTGCCTGGTCCATAGAAGGAGTTCAAGAAGGAGTCTTGCTACCCCTAATGCAATAGACGGACCCGCAGCATTGTCATCACCTGAGAGCTAGTTGGAAATGCAGAATCTCAGGGGGCACATGGGCAGTTCAGTCTGTAAAGTGTTCGACCCTTGGTTTTGGCTCAGGTTGCCATCTCAGCATCATGAGATCGAGCCCTGAATAGGGCTCCATACTGGGTGTGGAGCCTGCTTGGGATTCTCTCTCTCCCTCTCCCTCAGCCTCTCCCATCCTACTCATGTACTCTCTCTCTAAAAAAAAAAAAAAAAAAAAAAAAAGCAGAACCTAAGGTCTACCCCAATCTCCTCATTCAGAACTTGCTTTTTTAACAAAATCCCCAAAATTCAGTCTGAGAAGTGTTGGGTAAGAGACCAAATGAGACTAGAAATCTGGCCATGCCACCTTAAATTTGGAAGATGTAAAGTTAAAAATAAATATTTTAGGAAAGATGAAAAAAAGTCAATGAAGTTAATGTGGAAGGAGAAAAGTGTTTTTCTTTGAAATAAAAATCCCTGAAGGAAAAGCGGCATTTTGTAAGCTCAGCCAGTAATCAGGACAGGCTTCATGAACCACGTAGCTGAAGTCTGACCTACAGAGAGTTAAAAAGAAATCTTGATTTGGTCCATAACATGTACAATGCCCTTTAAAATACTGTACAAGGAGTGAAACCTTGACTGGTTGAGCTTATTCCAGGCTCTGTTTTTTGCCTGGCAGGAAATTCCATCAGCTTCATGCTCATGTGGAGAGCTTGGGCTCATAGCAGGAGGACTTAGCAGGACACAGAAGTGATTTCATGGACTGTGTAAATCTCCAAACTAGAGCCCACTCCCAGTCCAAAGTAGGACCGTGGTCCCTGTCAGCTCTCCACAAGGTCATCTCCAGGAATCTTCCCTCTAGTGGGATTCCAGGAGTGCATTGTCATGGGGCCAGCAGGAAGGATGATCCTCTCCACGGTTTACTGAATTTTGAGATACTTTCTGTCAGCCATTTTGACTTCTAAAAGACAGAATTTAAAAATCTGCTGCCTAGGCAAAAATGGAAAGTGGAATTGCCTAATATTTGGGAGAAAGAATCACATTTGCAAGTCTATAGAGTATGAGGTATATCTGACATGCTTGGCTTTGATCCTTTACTATCTTCAAAAATAAACGCTCCTGTAGCCAGGGGCCAGAAATGAACGCCATGGTGAGGTCGGCCACATTCTGCTCTGCCCTTTCTGTACAGTAAAGTGCTTTGAATTTTTCCAGACATCACTAGGAATGTGCGAAGCCAATTCTGATTCTGTGAGATCATGGGCATCCTTATTTTAGCTTTCCCGTGTGAAAACAAAGGCAGAATCCCACTGCAGGGAAGATTCTTGGAGATGATCTGAGGTCTCAGACCTTGTGGAGACCTGACAGGGACCACGGTCCTACTTTGGACTCTGCTGAAGCTGGTCTCAGCTCACGAATGCATCTGGGCAGTAAGATCCAAGCAGAGAGAGCAGGTCTGGATGCTCAGGTAGCAAGAAGAAGAAAAGTAGAGAGAAAATGCTCTGGAATCCATTGTCTAGAAGGTTAAGCCAGCACAAAGTTCAGAAGTCTCTCTTTGGCCATCTTGGCAAGATGTTAGAGGCACTTCATTGCCTGCTCTTAAGCTCCCTGTCCAACATCAGCATGTGCCATGTTCTTTCCTGGTACAAGTGATCGCCCCTCTGATACTTTTTCTCTCCCCAGCACAGTGAACTAAAGGTCATCTTTCAGACTTGGGGCCTGTAACATTCCTTACAGATGTCTTCCCATGTTTTGCCATGCCCAGAAAGGCAGATTATATCAGTCGTTTGTTGGGTTCCTCTAGCAGGCATGACATAATTCTTCTTTAGAGCTTACTGCACTGTGTTTTAATTTCTTCTTTATAGCCCATACACAGCAGTGTGGTGCCCCAAAGGAGACACCATATCTTTCCTGCCCATATCATATGCCTAATGCTTGGCAACAAAGGATGACATAGAGTTGGCATCAATATTTGCCAAATTAGAACAAAATTACCCCTTTATATGCGAATACCCTTTAAATAATCTCTCAACCCTTTTTTACTTTTTTTTTTTTTTTAAGATTTTTATTTATTTGTTTGACAGAGAGAGATCACAGTAGGCAGAGGCAGGCAGAGAGAGGGGGAAGCAGGCTCCCTGCTGAGCAGAGAGCCCGATGCAGGGCTTGATTCCAGGACCCTGAGATCATGACCTGAGCTGAAGGCAGAGGCTTTAACCCACTGAGCCACCCAGGCTCCCCTACTTTTTTTTTTTTTAAAGATTTTATTTATTTGACAGAGAGAAACACAGCGAGAGAGGGAGCACAGGCAGAGGGAATGGTAGCGGGAGAAGCAGGCTTCCTGCCGAGCAAGGAGCCCGATGCGGGGCTCGATCCCAGGACCCTGGGATCATGACCTGAGCCGAAGGCAGACGCTTAACGACTGAGCCACCCAGGCGCCCCTCCCCTACTTTTTTTTTTTTTAATAGGGGTGGCACATCAACAATGGAATCATTTGAAAAACTCACTTCGAAAAATGTGAAATGCATGAGTAGCCCAAAGTCCCTCTCGAGTCCCTCATCTTCCATAAGTTTTTTGCTGACAACTTTGATCCCTGAGGCTATTTCCTTTATCCACAGAGCAGTTGATATGAGACAGAGACACCGAGGTGTGCTGTCTTTTATTGTTCTAAATTGTTTCATACCCATAAATCTTATCTCCTCAGACAGATTGTAGTTCAATTCAAGCAAATTCAGATCAGGAAATGGTGACTGAGCCGCTGGTGCATGTGTGTGAGTCTGTGCTCCTTCAGTGTTGGCACCAGCTCTTGTTTTCACTTTAATCTCTTCAACATATATTTGTCGAGCACTTCATTATGTGTGTAATCACCTTCCTGAGCGAGATTACATTTTTTTTCTTCTTATATTTCTGTGTTTTCAAAAAATTTGCCAGGATTGTACAAGGTTAAGGGTAAATTGACCCGTCTCCAGTGAGTGATGCTGGGAGTTGCAGCTCAGTGGTCCCAAGTTCAAGGCAGATTTATGAACGGCAACAAATTCACATGAGATTCGGATAATCTTGGCATCAGGAGGTCCCATCCAGGGGTGGGAAACATGGCAAAAAGGGATTCTGGACACCAGTCCACATCAAGACTCATCTATTCCTTAGGTTATAGAATCGACTCCTGCTCTGGGCTGAGGGCATAATGTGGCCCCAAACCTAGAGGACACCTAGAAAATACTGAGGAAGATAACTTGGCCAACAAGTTGAATGTTGGAGCTGAACTCTCATAGACCTTATGAACTTCTGATGAAAATGCTGGCACCAAAACATCTCATACCTAGAACCCTAGAACCTGACCCGATAGGCTGCAGAGGAGACTGGAGGAAGCTGCAGGAGCCTGGGAATTGTGTCTGAACCAGTGAGTATCAGATGTGGGGAGCTGACCCCAATTCTAAATTCCCCCAGAGGGTGGCCCTGAGACTGCTGACCTTCCACCTATCTATGTTCGGTGTGGGAATGAGCCTACTGGTAGGGGACTCAGAGGACCCAACATCAGCTGAGTCAGGGCAAGAAAAAGAGGACCAAGTGGGACCAGTAGCCGGGAAAACCAGAAGGACCCAGAACTGGGCCTAACCAGTTACTATAAATAGCTCCTGTGTCACTAAATTTATTGTACCACATTAAAATTGTCTTTTTCCTTGTCTGTCTCCCCACTCAACGCTAAGCCATAAGCCATCTTATCTTGCTTATCATGTTATTCTTAGCACAAAACACAGTGCCTGCCACCGAGTGGGCATTCAAGATATATTGCCCAATAAATGCTTATTCTGGGGAGAAAGAGTGAATCTGTGTCAGGTGTAGGGCAAATAAACTCAGTCAAGTAAGGAAAAGTCAAAGTGTGGAAGGTGGGCTACAACCTGCGGGTGAGGCCAGCAAGAGGTCAAGTCTAGAAGAAAGACTGAGGCAGCACTGAAGAGCAGTTATGTGTTTGGGCTTTGGAGTCAAGCCTGGGTTTGAACACTGCCTCCCTTCTCTTGGTTTCTACCTTGTGAGCTCGGGCAAGTTGTTAAATTGCTCTGGACCTTGCTTTCTGCTCTGCGAAATAACAGTTTACACTACCGACCTCATGCAAAGATTTAATAAGGGAGCAGAAAAAAAAAATCAGCTCAGTGCTGGATTCAGTACGCAACAAATGACTGCTGTTGAAGCAAGCAGGAAGCAGCAAATCCTGTCATTCCAATAGCTAATAAGCATCATCCAGAGCTGGGGCGATTGGAGCCCAGAGATAAAGAATCTAGTCTCCAAGGCTAAAACATAAATGACAAGGGACTCATAGAGAATCAAAATAGATGATAAATAGATAGGTAGATAGATAGATGATAGATAGATAGATAGATAGATAGATAGATAGATGATAGATAGATAACCCAGGCTAAAGATTGAGGTGTCCCATGCAAGGGATCTTGTCTAGCAGGTGAGGGGGGGGATAAGATTAGGAAGGAGTGTAGCTTAAACCTGTTCCAACAGCTTTCGAAGTCCAGGGATCCTTCTGTGCCTCAGAGCAGGGCTGCTCGGAGTGAGTAGGCAGGTATGAGCTCATCGGAGAAGCTAATAAGTACACTTGGCAAGAGCAGAGATGAGAAAGGGTGTGAAGTCAGACAGTTCATGAGAGCCAGGCACGGAAGGTGGTCAATAAATCGTTGTTGATAATTTACTTTCATCATTAGCACCATTGTTCCGAAGTGAGGAGATGCCTGAGCCCTCATTCTATCGTGAAACTCAAATGGGCACAGTTGAGCATCTTGCTTGCCAACATTCTGGAGAAAATAGTGTTTTCTAACCTATCCCCACGGTTTCATTTGTGGAATCACTGGTGTATTTTGTGGAACATTGGGCCATTTGTCATTAACCTATGGTCAACAATGGAGGAACCGCCACCTTGGCTAGCATGGAAACCGTATTTCTTGGCTGAAATGGGAGTGAGCCCATTTGAGGGCTGGCCGTGTGGATCTGGCACTTTTCCCACTCTGGAGATCTTCTCTCGCCAGCCACCCCCTCCTATGAGAGCTGTGTCATGATCCTGCTCACAAAAACAGTGGTGATTCTGAAATTCTCCAGCTTCTTCAGTCTTCAGATCCTTGCTTGTGCATGTTGCATTTGGGGATTGGTTAGGGCTGGTTGGGTTTTTTTTTTGTTTTGTTTTTTGTTTTTTTTCCCCCCTGAGTAATGAATCTGTTTCTGAGCATAAGAGCAACAGGCATCACACAGAATGCAAAGTTTCCTTGTAAAAATGTCAGTTGCAATAAAAGGAATCTGGAGCCAGCCTGGCAGCCTGGGAGCTGTTACGGGATGAAGTCAGAACCTCAGCTTGTGTCTACATGACACCAAACATCCAGTTAAAAAGTGAAAAACTTGAGCAGTCATCCAGATGTTTTGTCTGCTTGATGCCAAACATCCTGGTGTTTTCAGCTATCCAGATGTTTGGCACCGGGCAGACCACCCTCCCCAATCTGGAAGCATCTAGGTGTCTGTATCTTGCACAAACAGCCTTGGACCACTGGGCAGCGAAGACCAGAAACTTGGACACCACTCTTCCTGACTCTAGGGACTGTGAATCTCATGAGATCTTCACGAGAGTAAGGTGATGCCGTTTAAAAAGTGAAAAGAGCTTGGAGTTAAACGCGTAGTTTTGTAGGGCTTTGCCGAAGGAACTGATACAAAGGAAAATAAAACACAACAAAGCCCACTGCAGTTCAGGTGACTTCACAGTCTCTTTTCTGTGTGCCTCCTTCAAATCCCTGGGGAGGAGCAGCAGGGAGCTCAGCTCGGAAGCAAGTAAAAGTTAGAGTCTAATCTTGTATTGATAGCACGCATTACTTATTAAACTGGACCCTCTGCTTCCCAAAAGTGAAGCTGACCTTCTAGACAGACTTCAGAGCTGTTTTCATGTTCTCATGACCAGCCTGGTCATGCTGAAGTTATTTAACCTTCAAGCTGAACTATTTCTGGATATGCCCCTTTAGTATGAATATAAATGAGGACTGAGCGGGTCTCTGTGAGATTAATAATCTCTCAGAGAGATTAAACTGGGCTTTGCCAGGACATACTGCTTTCTCTTTTCTAGACAAGCCCTCTCTTTCATGTTGTTCCTCCTGATTCTGGTTCATGATATCTGTCTGTCCCTCTTCTCCCAATAATCCTGAGAAATAAGAAATGAAGAAGAGAAGAAGAAAGGAAGGAAGGAGGGAGGGAAAAAAAGGTAGGAATAAAAAAAGAAGAAAGGCAGAAAGAAGGCGTAAGAAAGAGAGAAAGAGATCCCAAAGGTCCTGAGGACAGCATGTGCAGGCGAGTTTAAAAAACAACAACATAAAAGGAACAAAAAGAGCAACCCAATAAAAGGCTGAAACACAGTCATGGGACTGCAAAGAGAATCTGAACATCTGTACTTTTTCTTATTTATAACCATGTCAGAAAAACAGGAAAAACAGTGTACAAAACCTCAAGTGGAATTTTCTTTCCGTCCCCATTTCGCTGGTGCATTCTGCTAGGAAGAAAGTAACCATTCTGATTGTCTTCTATAAGCTTGAAATATACAATTCATCATTGTCTCATGCATCCTATGATTGTGAGTTAGTCGTTATTACTCATTGTTGTGTGAGAGAATTCCTCTCCTACCCACATCTGGACCTCTGCCGTTAGAGCGGAGTATAGCAGCAGACCTGTCCTTTATCATTTCTGCATTCGATGCATCGCCTTTTAGGATGGCTCTTTGGTTATTGTTTTATTGTTGCTGTGTTCATTACTGGCTGATTGAATCGCTTTTAAATTTTATTGTGACCGCGCTAATGGCAATGATTGTGCTCAACCAAATTAGCTCACCATCGGTGTTAAATCAATCAGGAGATTAGCAATTGCTAATATACACATAATTTGGGCTCCTTAAAGGAGACAGACATCTGTTTTCCTTGGCAGCAGTCTGTTTCCAGGCCCTTACTTGATACCATGTGCGTGCCTAACTCCTGTTCACAACAATAGCTTTTATCCTTGGGGGTTGGTAGTATAGTTAATTGATGCCTTTATCTTTTCATGAGAGATGCCAGCTCACATCAAAAAAAAAAAAAAAAAAAAAAGAGGAAAAGAAAAAAACACAACAAAACACACTACAAAGGCTTGGCATTTTATCTGGTGGAACTAGAGAACCTCAAAGCTGGACCAAGTATTAGAGAAAACTAAAGATTGCTTTCATCCTCGTTGCTGCAAAAATTTTGCCTGTATCCTCTCATTTTTCCTGCCATCACTGAAAATTCAATGAGTATTCAGGTCTGGATATTCAGATCTGGCTTTTGCCTCTGAGATATACAAGTATCAATCGGAATAGATCAGAGGAGGGGCCAGGTATGTGTTTCCTGGATGAGAAGGAGTGATGCCGGACAGCAGGGGAGGACCAAGATGTGAAGTGTGCATTGTTATAAACCCTGGAATGAAGAATCGGGTCAGTGGGTTGGTTTGATGCGCTCTGCAAATTGGGATACCTGCATATTGGGACACAAGAACACTGTCGTGCCCTACATGATTCTTTCGTGGGTACATGGTTCTGTGCTCACAGTGCCTAGGTTTCTTGTACAAGACACGTGGGTGCACTGAAATTATGATTATTTGCTCATCCCTTCAAAAAGCATTTATTGAGTAGGAAAACAGCATGCTGTTGACGAGGAAAACTCCAGACTAAAACCTGGATGATCAGAGTTCTGGTTCGGTTCAGCTGGGAAGATAAGGACATGAAATATTTACGTGAATGTAAAAGACAATACACAATTAAGTACCTCAGGGGGCATTGGGTAAGATGAAACCTGTCTAAAGGAAAATAACGCTATATACTTCCAGGATGGAGTAGTAAGAAACACTTTTCAAAGTGTGTCACCTTACTTATTTTCATTATATTCACTGTCATTATTGATACTTAGTCTCAAATCCAGGTATTTTTGTTATGTGAACACAAAGACAAGCATCAAGACGTAGGCTTTAGATAGTGATATCAGGAGTAGCTTAAATTATATTTTCTTTCAAACCCAATGACTTACAGGTATATTTTAATCCTTATATTTTCTTTTCTATTAATTCTTACAAGTCTACAAAGGAATATAGTAATGATAAGCACTAATGTATGCATCCAGCTACATCAAATCTTAATATTTTGCTCTATTTCTTTCACTTTATTTTTTTAGAGAGAGCATAAGAGGGGGAAGGGGCAGAGGAGAGGAAAAGAGAGAATCTTACTTAAGCCGTCTCCCCACTCAGCACGAAGCCCAACACAGGGGCTCAATCTCACAACACTGAGATCATGACCGTAGCTGAAATAAAGAGTTGGATGCTTAACCAACTTAGCCACCCAAGCGCCACTAAATAAAAAACATTCTTTATTCAGCTGAAGCCCCTTACATAACCCTCTCCTCATTCTACTCCCCTCCTTTCATCCCTGGAGTAATGCTAGATTTTGTGTTGCCCATGCATACTGTTATACATTTTTTACATTTTATGTTCATATCCATAACTATATATTCCATGTTCTTAACTTTATTGAAAAGGTCTTATGATTACGCACTTTTTTTTCACTGAGTATTGTGTTTTCAATATCTGTGTTGATATTTGTGTATGTAGCTCACTTATCTTAATGGCCATATATGAATATACCACAATTTCTCTAGCCCTCCTGTTCACAGACACTTGGGTTGCTTCAGTTTTTGTTATGACAAGCAGAGCCCTCATGAATTACTAAAACACGCCTCTTTATGAAAGTGCTAGAGTTTCTCCAGGCGCAGAATTGCTGAATTATATAATATGCACATCTTTCACTTTCCTAGCTATCTTTTGATCATCCTCCAAAGAGAGTATACTGATGTATACACCCACCAGAAGGGTACGAGAATTTCAGATTATCCACCGATCTGAAAATGCTTGCTATTGTAAGTGCACATTTGAAAAAGGCAGTATCACTGTTTATACACTCAAAACATCTAATGAAAATAACCTATTGTGAACTAGTACGAAGCGATAAAAGAATCTCTAAAGCCTCCAAGCCTTCCCACTTGAAGGGGAAATGTTACCCAACACCAAAGACTGCTTTTCCTGAGCTTCTTCAGGGTGTTCATCCAAGTCATGCTCAAGTTTTAGAACCAGAAAACATTTTAGAAATCATTTTTTCCAGCAGCATCATTTCAACATGAAGAGACATGCCAGAGTCACACAACTATGATAACAGTCATACTCCTCTGATTTATTTAGAACCTACTATGCTCCAGATGCTTTCCAAATATTCCTAATCCTCATGACAAGAGCCAGAAACCACCACAAAGAGTTTATTCTCTAAAACACAGTTATTGTCATATGGCTACTGAGAGCAGACACAATGCTGTTTTATCCGAGCAGAACAAAATTGTGCCAGACACGGTCCCTACTATCAAAGGCATATAATCTAGAAGGGCAGGAGATGCCAGAGTATAAACTAGCATGTGATGACTCAGATGAGGGGAGGCTACTAGGAAGGGGTCTTTGTCTAGCTGGGATCATTTAGGAAAACATCCTGAAGAAACTGGTATAGGAACTGGGCTTTGGAAGACAGGTAGAACATAGATGGACACCATCTCACCCTGGATGTGTTGACTGGGCATTGCCCATGTAATGACCATGAGGTGGTCAGTGAGTGGAATCCAATGGTCTGTAACCATATCCCGCCACCCAAGTAGGTGCGCCTAGGAGTCAGGGAGAGAACAAATAAGACTGGAAGGGATCAATGGGAAGGTCAGTCTGATGAACAGTGCAGAAGATCTGGAGGGCCAGGCAACCAACAACTGGGGAAAATCCAACAAAATGACCTTTCAGGAACACAGAAATAAGGCCTCCGTGCTCAGGCCCCCACAGCCACCTTCCTTACCACTCTCCCCTCCTTTGCTCATCTATTGGCCTCTCTTCTGTTTCTAGAACATGGCAGTGTGGTGAAGCCAGTAGGATCATTCATCTGCAGTTCCCTCTGCTTGGAACAGGTGCCCCATTTTACACATGGCCAGCTCATTCTCATCATACAAGTCCTACCTGAAATGCTTTCCTTTAGCATCTAATCTAAGCCAGCCTCTACCCTCCTCTCCATCTTAGCAGCCCATTTTTTCCCCCACGGCCTTTCTCATTCTCCAAAATTATCTTTGTTAGGTAACCTCTTGCCCCAGTGAGAGAGTGAGCACCATGAAGACAGTAAATTGTCATTTTTATTATGTGTTCTGTGACTGGCCTGTAGCCCATAGAGCGGCTTGAGAAACATTTATTGGTTGTTGGACCAATGAACCACAATATTCTAGTTTCCAAAGAAGCAGACAGAGTATCAGAAACTGCAGGGTCTTTGGGGAAGTTGGGTCTCACAATGATGGAGTGTACGGGCAGGCTTATATTAAGGGAACATTGTGTAAGATATATTAAGTAGGAGGTCACCACGAGGAACTCAAAAACAAGTGGCGGAAGTTCAAGTACCAAGACTAAGGTCTAAGGTGCGCATTTGAGTCACAGCAGAAATTGAGGAGGGTGAACAGCCTAAATCAGTACAAAAAGACTTTCTACCACAGTCAGGTGTCAGGCTAGAGCTCTTTAAATCTTTCCAACCTCAGGTCACGGGGAAAAGGATGTGTATATACCATGGCTTCATCCAGTGGGAGAGGCAGAGAACTCAGTGGTTCTGAAACCAGAAATATTGGTACAAGGGAGAGTGAAGACTCCAAGCAGAAGGGACAGCAAGAGCCAGGCAGAGAGGTGATATGTCTCCAGCTTAGACCAGTGCCTGGCACATCACAGAGCACAAAACACTCTTGAAGGAGTTGATTCACACCATCAGTCTGATAGTGCTATCAAGGACAGAGAGCCTGAATGGGGGCAAACCAGTTGGAAATTTATTCCAAGATCTGGTTTTAGCAATTTTGGTTCTTCGCAATAGAGCTGGGTGGGGACAGATACGGCTTGATGACTAATTGATTGTGCGCGTGGGGAGGGAATGGAGCCAGGGACGGTATAGGAAAGAGGGAAATAAATCTTACCCTGAGCTTCAGAGTCTGGGTGACTAAGTGACACAGTTACAGAGCTAGAGAAGTCGAAATGGAGAGCGAGTTTAGGGTGGGGCTGGAAGGTTCCATGAAGATAGTGGAGGTACAGGAAGGCCTGGATTCAGCAGTGATGTTTAGGAAGTGGCTGAAATGAGACTGGAGCTCTGCAGAAGCCTGGAATAAAAATATATAAAGGCACGTTAGCTACTTCAGTCATTTTCAGAAACAGGCAGGCTGGGAATAGAAGTAAATAGAATTGGAAGATCAGCTGTGTAGTAAGACATAGCAGGAACCAATCTATCCAGCCTCATTATTCAGTGGCAGAATATCAGGACTTATCTCAAAGACTACACGTGCTAGGTTTCTCTGGACCAAAAATCAATTCCCACTAGGCCCTCCGTACCTAACACCCTTTAATCTAGACAATTCACTTTTCTTAAGAGGCAAGACCGCGAAGTGGTTACAAATATAGCAATGGCGTGAGACTACCTGGGTTCAAGTCCTGACTTTGCCATTAAAAATTAAAAGATGGAGGTGCACCTGGGTGGCTCAGTGGGTTAAAGCCTCTGCCTTTGGCTCAGGTCATAATCTCAGGGTCCTGGGATCGAGCCCCGCATTGGGCTCTCTGCTCAGCAGGAAGCCTGCTTCCTCCTCTCTCTCTGCCTGCCTCTCTGCCTACTTGTGATCTCTCTCTCTCTCTCTCTGTCAAATAAATAAATTAAATCTTTAAAAAGAAAAAAAAATTTAAAAGATGGAGAGCATGGGGGCCCCTGGTTGACTCAGGTCATGATCCCACGGTCTCGGGATTGAGCCCCAGGTCATTGGGCTCCCTGCTCAGTGGGAGTCTGCTTCTCCTTCTCCCTCTTCCTCTATGTGCTCCTTCAAGCTCTCTCTTTCTCAAAAAAAAAAAAAAAAAAAAATCCACCACTCTCTGGAGTCCTGTGCTTCTATGCAGTGTGTAGCAACTCTGGGAGCCCTACATTCTCACAATTGAAAAAGCCCTGGGAGAATTTCAATGCTATTGTTTTGGAGACTTCCTTTCATCCTGCCTTGAATTTGTCCCAGTTCCAGTTTTAGACAATAAATCATAAGCCTTTAAAAAGGGAGCTCCATTCAATATTGAGAAAAGGGAAAATGAATCCCTGGACAAGAGGTCGGTCCCGGACTTGGGCAAAGAATGAACTCTTCCAGGTTGGTAAACTCCACCGTGGGCTGTTTTCTTGCTTGTGTGTTTGCTTCATTTGCTATTGTGTTTTAAACAAGAAGGTTTATTTAAAACGAAGCCATCTTTCTGTTTTGTTCATAGTTGTTGGACCATCACTAGCAATGAGGCCGTGGAATTTATTTGAATTGCCATTCCTCATTATCTTTAAAAAAAAATGGACCCTGACAATAGTAACTCTTACAAGGATAATCTACCAGCAAACATCAGTAGGCCAGACGTACTGGCAGGCCCTAGTCAATCTGTAACTGAAAACTAAAAGTGTAGCCGGAAATCCTAATACTGAAACTTGCAGGGTTATATAGCTGATGAAGCAGAAAACAAAAAGTATGTGATAACTGCTAAGAAGTGCAACCTTGACAGTTGTCATGTCTTTGAGGATTTTTTTAACGTGTGGGCAGAGCTTCACCTATTTTCAAATTCACTTTGGCCATCCAAAACAACTCTTGGCTCTGGGTTATTTTCCATACTCTTCCAAGATAACACCTGCTAGCTATGATCAGCAGCACTATTCCAACAAGCATTTTTTTTTTCCTCAGTTGTCTTTCCTAAAGTAATAGTTCAGGTTATCATATCTTCGCATCATGTGGTACTAAATCACACTCTAAGAAGAGATAACAAGATGGCCCGGGGGGTGGGAGGGTGGGGGTGCGTGGTGGGTGTGGACTTTGTACCACCAACGGTCCCTTTCTCTCCAGGGGGACTAAACATGTCCAGTGGGAGTGGAATAGGAAGAGGTATGGGGCTGGGTGGTGTGGGGTAAAGGAAACAAGGGGGACAACTCTGCCGTTGGCTCAAAAAGTACCTCGGCCTATCTGGTCCCACAGTCAGAAACTTGCTTTGCCGATGGATCCCAAAGTAGCCTCGAGTGGTCATACCCTCCCCAAGTGTCCCAGCTGTGCCTCCTCTGAACTAGAGGCCTTCACGTTCTCTGCCAAGAATGGGATAGGGGATTTATGAGGAAGGCCGAGTCTCCATGCTGGTCATATACACATGGTTTTTCAGATCTGCTGACTTATTCTATGCAGCCCTCACCCCACCCCAAGCTGACTGCTGCCCATGTACCCACAATCTGCTGATCTCTCAGTGGCTAAAACTACCCAGATACCCTGGCTTTGGGCAGCGGTGCCTCCGAAGGCATCTTCAGGAATCTAGAAGGAAAGGCTGAAGACCAAGGAGGACTCCGCTGATCATTCCACGAAGACGCGTAAGCCCTCATGGAGACACGACAGTTGCCAACTACACAGTAACTCTTTAAAAAGAAAATGAGGTCATTTATATAGAACCAGAATCCGCTCTAAGCTGCTCACCCACCATGTACATATCTGAAGTCGCGTAAGTGTGGCAATTACAGAAAGAACATGCTCCCAGGGTTGGAGACCATTGTATTTTCACATCTGACTCAACATACAGTAGTTTTGTAGCTATCAAATTAAAACTATGGTATATAAAAAAAGACAGAAATCAGGGCCTAGAAAATGCGTCCCTTCGCAGCCTCTCGGCCTTGCCAGCTCCCAGAGAAAGAGTCAGGTGCCCTTCTTGTGTGAGAGGAAGAATCTCCCCAGCTAGGGAGGGGATACAGGACTTAAACGACTCTCAAGTGCCTGCGGCAGGAGACTGCTCAGCCTTCCGATGATCATAAGGCAAAACCAGCCCCTGTTCTTGCTACATGGAAACCACATGTAGGTTTAGTAGGCTTCAGTGCCTCCCCGGTGCCCAGCACACTGGGACTGTTTCCAAATCAATGCGTGTTTCCTCTGCATAGGAGCCTAGCTTAACCCTGGGGACAAGCCCAAAAGAATCACTGGGTCGGCCTACAGAGTACTCGAGCTGGGCTCCTAAGGGTCCAAGGGGCCCTTTAGGGGAGCCAGTGGGTCTTGTTTACGAACTAGAGAAATCTGGGAGTCCTACCGAATATTTGCTATATTCATAGAAATAGGGAAAGCTGTCTCAGGGAAGCTGCCTGCATCTGGTCTTCTCTCAAAATGAAGACCTGGGATTAAGAACATTCAATGTTGTAAACAGAGTGATAGAAAATGCTGATGTCTGTGGTACCCGAGACACAGCACCTGCTGTACCCCGTTCTCCTCCACCCTCACGGAGTTACGGGCATCAACTATGTACAGCTTTCTATCAGTAAAGCAGTTGAGAGAGTAAAAAATAAATACACTGTATTATATTCTACCTTCTAGTTTGCATAGTTGTTCACCTCATTTCAGAAATTTGTAGGTTTTCTATTAACATTGTCATAAATCTGGTTTCTTTTCTTCCCATCACACATGTTTCTTGTGGGGAGTTTTCCCCTCAGAAGATACCTATCATACTGGCCCTCAGGTCATTCCTCATGTTCTATATTTTTCTAGACCCGGATGAGGACATGATGGGATTCTGGGAGTATGTGCTTCATTTACACTTGTCTGCTGATCATTTCCTAGGTGCTTGTTGTGGAAGAGAATCCAAAGCAGGAGTTGAAGGAAATGCTCAAAAAGTTAAACCTTGCTTCTTTTCACCTACAGTACTGTCTCTGAAACCAGCAGGAGAAAAAAGGAAAAGGTCATTCTTTTGACGTCACCAACTATGCTAGTGTCCGCTTAAACTCTACTTTTGCACATTAGTCCACTGGGAGCATCTGAATATGTGTTTGGGTTATAGTGACAACAGCCATTTGTTTCGCCTACCTTTGCAAGAGGTCAGAGAAGGGAGTCCATTTTGGCCTTCTAAAAGGTAGGCGTCCCCACAATTACTTGAGTGAGGAGACAAATGCTGTGAAATGACATTTCGCAATAGCGAAATACCATCCTGATGCATAGCATCACTATTTTAGTATGTGGTTCAGAGAACGTCCCTGGTCACCCATCCATGTGCACAGCAGCACCAGCAGGATCTTCGTGATCAACTGTGTCTCTTTGTGGGTACATCTAGTACATCTAGTATATATACGTAAGAATATAAATAAACACATGTGCCTGACTCGACCCCTACTTTAAACATAATCTACCCTCAATATGAGGTGATTACAGGAACACTTGGAAGACATTTTGCTCAGAGGACCTCCACTGATATCATAAATTCCACAATTAGAGACTCATTCCTTTGCTTTAAGTTTCTTCTGCTATGATGCAAATAACAACTAGGACAGTGCTAATTAATGTTTAGAGCTATACTCCAATACAAACAAAGTTTTCTGCTTCTCTGCTGAGAATTAGGTCTGATTCCTAGGAAAGCAAAAAGGACAGATGACACTGGCTGCCCCAGGGAACCCAAGATGGGAAAGAAAGATATCCAAGGCAGGAGGATAGGGTTGCTCCAAGATGGCTTTCACAATTATCCCTAGGGCCAGAAAGGCAGAGCTGTTTCAAAACAGACGTGACCTTAACTAGTGAAATCCAAAGAGACCTTTAGCCTCAGAAACAAGAGAGAAGGAAAAAAGAAATAGAAACGCAAATAAACGTTTCCCTGACCTATTCTTATTTGTAGACCCCCAACAAGATCCGGTTGCCTTTCATACATGCAGATCGGCCATTGACCAGGGCCTACAGTTCCCTTGTTGGGTAAAGGAACTGATCCCCGGATTGCCAAACATTCATAAACAGATGAACGTAGAGTAAATTTTCAAAACAAGCTTTGTAACAATTGGAGATGGTCAAGATGGTGAAAGTGAAACCGAACTGAGCAGAAAGGATAAGAGGGTGAAATAGAAGCCCCGAGAGCCCCGGGCCCCAGAAGCGTGGCCCCTGAGGAGCCAGCTTTGGTGTGCCACGCTTAGATCTGGCTGAAACCGTGTTCTCCCAGCGCCCACCAGCCTCACCAGCGGAGGGTCTGGGAATGGAAGTGATTTCAGCATCTCCCTTTGGAGCCTCAGGACTCTGGCCAGGTCACGTGACACGCCTCCCACCCTGGCCCCTGGGACCCCGCTGCCGGGCAGGGGAGAGACGGAACGGGAGCCTGGAAATGTGAAGGTGGAGCAAAGCGTGCCTGGTCCGGGAACAGCCGGGCTCCCGCCGAGCCATTGTTGTCCCCGGGACCCTTCTCGTCCTGCCAACCTCTTGCGAGCGCTCGGTTGTTCCTCTGAGACAAAAGAACCCAGCTGAGACTTGGACAAAGAAGAATGCAGGGAAAGGGGAGAGAATACCTTGAACAAGAATAGCCTGGAAGGAGCCAAAAGTGGAAAAGGAAGTCTAATTCTGTCCTAGTCCGGGGGGAAAAAAGTTTTTTGAGAAATGTAAACAAATCAGGAAATCCTGGCACTTACTCCAGTTCCGATCTGGGGAAGCGCACCGGTCCTTTCCCTAGGAGTGAGCTGCTGTTTGTGAATGAAATCCAGATTAAATTATTCATTGAGTCCTGCCAGCCCCGCAGTTTCCAGCTTTCCCCTTGCCTATGGCGTCCTTTAAACCTTAAAATAATAATAATAAAAAAACATATGCATGTTATTAACTCTCCATATTCAAATGGAAATTCAATGCTATCATAAATCTCTCTTTTCTAATGTAAATTCCTTTCTCCAGCATGAAGCTGCAGGAAAGCATTGTATCTGAGCAATCTAAACTTGAAAGAGAATTTTTGTTAAACCAGTTATGATAGGGGAAACATGTTTTTCACTGAGTCGAAAGATTAAAGTTGGTTGTAAAAAGGGGTGGGGGACTGAGGGAGAATTATTGGTTGCTCAGCTAATGATTAGATACAGAACTTCAAGGACAAATTAAGAGGCACAAAAAAGTCACGCAGATAAGTGAAAACAGTTCCAATCCTATTAAATAAAAGATGCATTGTTTATCTTTGGTTGTAATCTCCATTTCCATATTCATCTCCATCTAAGCAGCCCCCTGCGCCCTATCCATTCATCACCCCCAAATGGATTCCAAACTCTGGGCACAACCCAGCTGCAAATCGGGGTGCCCATAGTTTCTCACCTACCAGAGGGCCCCCCTCTCTCCTCCCCTAATTGTGTCGGGTCTGGGTGGGTCTTCTAATGAGGCTTTGAGAAGTGGAAGTCGGCCCTTTCTGGGGAAATATGTTGTGGACATTTTGGTTTATTTCAAGGAATTTTCAGCAAACATCATATATCCTTCATATCATGTCGACTCCACTAGTTCTGATTTGTCCCTCCTCTCCCGCCCACCTCACCCTGCCTCTTGCCCCCTCTCTTGCCCATGGGCCCACTCCAGATCCTTCATCTCAAAGTATTCTTTTCAGGGTAGACTTGGTCCGAGGGGGAGGAACAAAAATATATATCCATGTATTACAGAGGGAATAATTCTAAGGGCCTTCCTCAAGCTGTGGGATCAGTGGGAGCTCACTGACAAGAGACCAGGTGCTCCTGGTGGTGTTGAGAAGGCCACAGGCCTAGTGTGCGCCTCTCCTCCAGGCCGTGGCCCCAGCCCCCTCACTGGGGGGGTGTGCATGGAAGCCTCCAGAGTGGAGTGAGCCCAGGACTTCAATCCTCAAGGCAAAAGCTTTCTCCACTGACTTCTAGGAACCCAGTGCAGGGAAACAGAGAGAAAATACATCCCTCTGTACGAATGCAAAATATTAGCTCTGTCCAGGAAGATGTTTGTGAGGAAAAAGGACATTGGAATCAGAAATAAAAATATTAACAGCAGGACAGAACGTAATTCATTCAGCTTTGCTGTTAAGGGTTTGAATACATTAGCACTCAGTTTATCACTAAAATTTAGAACTGAAATAATAGAACATAGAATAACCAGATTAATAAAAATACCAGAACCAACCTCTCTGGCAGCCAGTGCTGAGAGTGGAGTCACCCTCCAACACGGACCGATTTCTCCCTGATCTCTTATTAACATTCAACATTCAAGAAAGAAGATTTAACGTTCTTTCCGGATCGTTCAGAGATTTATGGCACCTGTAGAAATGTTCATAAAATCCCAGGCTGTGCAAGGCTTTCGACATCTGTATCATTGTTATCAGAACCATAAAAACCATCACCCTCATGTCCATGGCCGATCTTGTCTTTCCAGATAATATAATCCAGAGAAAAATAAAATTGCCAGTGAGTATTGCTTCTAGAAAACTCTATTGTCCGGTGCACGTGTGTGGAGAGGATGGCGGGTTCAGATGAGGAAGGGAGGGAGAGCCCAAATCAAGCTGAGTGTAGTGAGAACTTCACGGGGAACTGTGTGGCACTGTTTCCAGGGCAACTCATTCCGTCTGTCGGAAGGATGCTGCCCCGGGTACGTTTTCCTCCTCAACCCAGTTCTCTGGCCTCACTTACCGGGGAGTGGCAGTCTCCAGAGTGCAGACAGAGAAGGGAAGCAGGTGCCCGGCCTCCCAGCATCTGGTTTAGATGACCACAATGCGGAGAACACCTGCAGCCTGCCTGTCAGCCAAGTCTGGCCTCCCATTGTATTCGATTGGACTTTCTGCCTTGAGCAAGAAAAAGGCATTGTTTATCAGATTTGCCGAAGGATCTCCGGGGAGGTGGAGAGAGACAGGATAAACAAACCTAAAACAAAACGCAAGTGTGAGCAAAGCACTGGGAGACCTTGATTCCCTGTGACTACCCAAGGTAATCCTTCAGCCTGACACAAAGTGAGGTAGAGCCAAGCGTTCGCGTGGACCAACACATTTGGTGTTTAGTCCTTCTCTGGAAAAGCCCTTTCCCAATGGCTTTTCCAGAGAACTGGTACTAGTCCCAACTCAGGTCCTTACGGACAGGGAGAAACTAAACCACATTCATTAAGGTCCAATTTGTGCAGGACTTTGCCACGGGCTTTATAGGATGACTAGAGACCGCACTGTCCTAGAAAAAACTGGCAAAGAAGATTGTCTTACGACTTATGTACCGAATGTTCTGTTTGTGTGCATTTTATATTTTCATATTTTGTAATAATGACACATTGGGTCAACTGGATCCCTGCAAACCTGAGCAAAAACAGTCAACTGGGGGGCGCCTGGGTGCCTCAGTGGGTTAAAGCCTCTGCCTTCAGCTCAGGTCATGATCTCAGGGTCCTGGGATCGAGCCCTGCATCGGGCTCTCTGCTCAGTGGGGAGCCTGCTTCCCCTTCTCGCTCTGCCTGCCTCTCTGACTACTTGTGATCTCTCTCTCTCTGTCAAATAAATAAATAAACTCTTTAAAAAAAAAAAGTCAACTGGGTTTAGACTCTTACAAAGGTAAGCGACACAAATGCAACTGATCCAACATTATAGTGCAACCGTATGACTGGTACTTTGTTGTTGTTGTTGTTTTTAAAGATTTTACTTATTTACTTATTTGACAGAGAGAAAGAGAACACAAGTAGGCAGACAGGCAGGCAGAGAGAGAGGAGGAAGCAGGCTCCCGGATGAGCAGGGAGCCTGATACGGGGCTCCATCCCAGGACCCTGAGATCATGACCTGAGTTGAAGGCAGAGGCTTTAACCCACTGAGCCACCCAGGCCCCCCCTTGATTGGTATTTTGGAACAAAAATTAGCGAGCCTCTTTCAGAGACCAAAGAAATCGTTTAGGGATACCACACGTAAAAGACTGTTTCGTTAGTAAATAAATTCTGAAGCGGCCCCTCTGTTTTCTTTCCTTTGTATAGAGCCCCAACTAGTGGAAAGCGGGAAAACTGCACGTGAGGAGTAACCATTTGCCTGGGACACAGCCACCAGTCTTCCCGCAGGTAAAAGCCCATGCGATCTTACAGACGCTGCTCTTTTTGGAATGTGGAGTAGAGGATAAGGTGGGGAGGGAGGCGTGAAACTGGTTGGTCACCTGGCTCCTCGCGGCAGGCAGAGTAAACTGGGAGTGATAAAAACATTCAATCTCTCGTTTAAAATGAGTCGACGCACTGGCTAATCTGAGAAAGACTATTTGCCCAGTTCAGAACTTATCTTTCTCGAAGAAGTCTTTTCAAAAGAAAAGGGAAGATACCCTGGGACACAAAATTTTATACACAGGAAGAAAGGGACTCAGTTTCACAAATTAAATGAGCATGCACTTAACAAAAGATGTCACACCAGTTTGGAACGAAACAGGTAAGAATGTGCCTGTGTTAGGGTCCATGAGGGGAAGTGTAGAAGGGCTGGTAGAGGCAGCAAAAGGAAGGGAAGGACTAGAATCTCGCTAGTGTAGAATGAAATGGCTACACCTGGGGGAGTAATGACAGATTTTCCTAAAGGAATTGACTCTTTGGGGTTGTTGGGTTTTGAGTTTTGTTTGTCTGTTACCTCTCCATTTCAAGGACTCCCATCTTTTTGTGGATTTTTAAAGGAATCTGGGCTCCTTTTACCAAAAAGTACTGATAAAAGGCAGGCGGCCTATAAAGGTTATAAAAATGTAAGATGACTCCATCAATCAGACACAGTATATATAGCCTCTGTGCAACAAGGGTTCACAGACATGCTCTGGGATTTCATGGAACTCCCTCATAAGACATGCAACTTCTATGTGTGTGTGTGTGTGTGTGTGCCTTTTTTTTCTAAATTCTGTAACTTTTACTGATCTGAATCTCAAAGGAGTTTATAACCTGAAAGAAGAATAAGAAACATCACCATACAGGAATCTGCATGTAAACAAAAAACAATCATGTTTTTGTGGATGCCCATCAGAGTGATTTCAGACTTCATAAAATTCTGTTCTTAGAGAAACCACGCAGAGATACCAAAATATTTCAGTGTATCACAAAGCGGTTTGCAGCCTTTTGGTCTTTGATTGTGTGGACAGAAAGTGATTCTGTGGACAGAAAGTCACGAAAAGTTTCCTATTGTGTTTCTGCAATGGCATAGGGGTATCGCCCTCAAACCTCAGCATAATGCACATTCTGTCTTTGAGCAATTTCTGAACTGATCAATGTCCATTAACCAGCTTTCTTCAATATGCATTAAACTACATGGTTTATGCTCAAAAATCCAAAAGCAGTAGAAATCATTTTTTTTTGGTAGATTAAACAGTGGAAAATGGGGGGAAAGAATGTTTAACTTTAGGATCTGAAGTCTTAGTCAGCATCTTGCATTGTTATCAAAATTAAATCAAGAAATGGGAATTTTAGGGGCACCAGGTGGCTCAGTTGTTAAGCATCTGCCTTTGGCTCAGGGCATTTTCCCAGGGTCCTGGGGATCGAGGCTGGCATCGGGCTCCCTGCTTGTGTTCCCTCTCTCACTGGGCCTCTCTCTGTCAAATAAATAAATAAAATCTTTAAAAAAAAAAAAAGAAAGAAAACAAAAGAAATAGGAATTTTGTACCACTTACTTTATGTTTGTGGTGGTTATTAAATAAATGCTCCAGTCCTTTATTTCGTTTGAAAAGAGGTTTGTTTAAATACTACTTATTTGAAGATCATTAAGTGTCTAGAGTTCAAGGATAACAAGAGTGATAACACCACGGTGATGCTATCTAATTTCTTTTATGGCATTAGCTTTCCCATAGATTTTATTTAACAAATGACTTAGCTGTGAAGAACAGTTGTTACATTAATCTGTCTGTCCTAGCCTTCACCTCCCTACCAGACGGTTAATTGTACCAGGGGAGTTTCAGGGATAACTAAGGAGCGCACATCACCCATCAGTAATCTCCTCGTCAGCTGGCTTTGTAGTCCTATGTCACTAAGATTTTCCTTCTGAGCTATCGAGGTGCACCATATGTTCTCCCTATCTCAGGTAGGCATAGCCATGTTTTTAAGATTCACAAAAAGGAAAACGAATAGTTAATCTAAGAACTAATACAAAACTGGCCTCCTTTTTTTTTCTTTTTCTTGCTTTCTGTGGCTTCTGAGACTCTAATAAACTCACACATTTGATATAAGTTTTCATGTCTTTATTGGAACAATTAGGCAGAAGTCTTCAGGAAAAAGTTTTCAAAAATTGAGGTTTGGTGGTTTTTTGTTGGTTTTTTTTTTTAACTCCCTTACCCCCTTACCAAGATCACTTTAAAAGTTTATTTTAAATATTATAACCACAAACTGTTCAACCAAATGAAAATGAAAGTAGGCCACTTAGAGGTTTACGTCCAAATTAAAGCAAAAGCTCTTAAGCTGATAATTTCAACCATTGGGAGTTCACTGCCTACTAAACGCAATTACTTTGAAATTAAGAAGGAAGTATTTTAAATATTACATCTGAATTCGTAATTCTTCTCTTGCAGGATATACAGAGTCTAGTGCTTTTTTCCCTTCCCCTTAGGACTAAACTGACCTTCCTGCCTGAGCAGTGAAACCCCAAACTTGGACTAGAGCCAGCTGCCTTTCAGCACACCATTAAGAACTGTTGGAGGTGCTGTTTAAATGTAAATTTTCCAGCCCTCCACCAGACAGATAGGCAATGCTAAAGCAGTCAGGGCATGTTTAACACATCCAATTTCCAAAAGGAAGAAAAGAGAGCAAGCTTTCAAAAATATGTGTATCAAAGTGAAAGTTATTGAAAATAAGGCCATTCATCT
>CM053608.1:47549053-47621158 GCA_028646535.1 Procyon lotor
AATCCCTCGAATAGAGAGGTTTTTCATGCTTTCTCGAGAAGGCAAGCAGCCCAGGAATAAAAGGAGGCCACTTATGTTCCCTATGTTCTAATGATTTAGGATTTCTTCAGCATTATCAAGGTCCAGTGTGGAACCTGGACCAATAAGAATTATAATGTACATGCAGGTAAAAAACAAACCAAAAAAAAAAAAAAAAAAGGAAGGAGGGAAAGAAGAAAGAAAGAGAGAGAAAGAGAGAAAGAGAGAAAGAGAGAAAGAGAGAAAGAAAGAAAGAAAGAAAGAAAAAAAGAAAGAAAAAAGGAAGAAAGAGAAAGAAAGAAAGAGGAGGCAGAGGGAGAAAGGAAAAAAGGGGAGAAAAGTCTGTATTTCCATTCAGTTGATATTCACATTTTAAGCTGATATTGGTTGAGATATACAGGTGAAATTGACAAGGTCACCTCCTGAGAAGGGTTTTGGAGGGGAGCCCTACCACCATCAGAGTGAATGCTGATACTTTAGCTGGTACTTACCTAACAGGTCTAGGCGTCATTAAATACTTTCATCTCCCCTCTACTGTAAACTATGATGTAAATTGAATGTCCAACAATATAATAAGGCAGAAGCAGCCAAGTAATTTGAGATTTTCCCCTCATTTCACAAAATTATATCAACATGTACAAAAACACAAGCATATAAGCACATGTACATGGTCAATTCTCAATTGCCTGTAATTATGCTTCCACCTCCACTGATACAACAAATTAATTTCTAATCGATTTTAGAATGCATTTCAAGTGACTATACCTTCTGGTATGCATTTAGCTTGATCTCATATTATTATTTTAGCACGTCTGAAATCAGAATCAGAGGGCTGAAAGATAATGAATGATAAGGACCGAGGAAATTGCCAAAGACATTCAAAGTAACCACGAAAATTTACAAGATCGATGATCAATACTTAAGCAGGAGACAAAGCAAACATTTTCTTTTCATTGTCTTCTTTACCCTTAATGAATTCCTTCCTAATGAATATTTAACCTTATATGCATTTTCAAATACCTTTCCACTGTGGTGGGTTCTTTTAAATTAATTTCCATAATGACTAAATGTGCCGAGTAAAATATTAATTCTTAATTTCTTTGCAGCAAAACTATACACCTTGGGAGCATTCCTATATTGATGACTTTTCCTGGTGATAAACCACAGTAGAGTTGTTGATAATTTTTTTTAAAAATTGACTTTTCATGTATTTACAAGTTTTCTTGGGACTTCTCTTCAAAGAAAAATATAGTCAGATCACATACAAAAAAGAATATACAGATATATCAATGCCACTTTTTTCCATGTATTTTAAACATACACCCATATTTTATTAGAATTAATAAGGTAATTTACATCTCCTCTCTTGCAATTTGCACAAAATTTTGAAAGAAAATAAAAGTTGACTCTGAACAAGTCCCATGACTTGGGAATTCTGAGTTTTAGCTTTTTGGTCAGTAGATAACTTTTAGCAAATCAATTCAAAGATCCAAAGAAAATACAGAATTGGTTGAAACAAGTTATCAGCAAAAGTACAAGTATAGAAGGGCAAGGTGCAGGGGCACCTGCGTGGCTCAGTGGGTTAAACTCTCTGCCTTCGGCTCAGGTCATGATCTCAAGGTCCTGGGATCAAGCCCCGCATCATCAGGCTTTCTGCTCAGCAGGGAGCCCGCTTTCCCCTCTCTCTCTGCCTGCCTATCTGCCTACTTGTGATCTCTCTCTCTCTCTGTTAAATAAATAAATAAAATATTAAAAAAAAAAAAAAAAAAGAAGGGCAAGGTGCATTTCCATAAATAAATTTATGTTGGTCTTGGTAAGTCTCTGTGTCTAGCCCACAAGAGACAGAAATGTAAATTATGTTTTGTTAAAGCCGAGTTTCTAATTCTAGAATTTTGGCCACCTGTTCTATACTCCTCATACCTCTTTTTGAAGGAATATTTTATTATCTAGCCCTCAGACTATCTGGTTTTTAAATTTAAATTTTTATTGATATATTTTCTCAATCTACTTGGGAAGGATACAAAAATGCTAACATTGGTATCAATAAAAAAAAATAATGTGAACACTTGAAAGGAAAGAGTGGAAGAGAAGAAGGCAGAGAAACTATTTCATGTCCATAGCCATTTTATTGTCATCATTAAAGTAGACTTACAGTAAAAGTAAGAGAGAAAAGAATGCCGTGTATATGTATCCACTCATACTTAGTTCAAAAACATGTCAAATCTCAATTTTAAATTTCATGGTATTTATCATTTTGAACCCATCTAAAATCTTACTGAGATTTTTGGACTAGGCACAGGTAATTTTGAGTAGTAGCAGACATCTGTCTAATAGGAAATTTTTGGCCATTAGCATAGTTATAATGTAACTTCTCTTAATTTTCAGTAAAACATAGATTGATATATTCCTATAACTATAAAACTAGGCTCTATGTCTATAGTCTATTGTGATGTGAGGGGTTTTTAAAATGATTTTTCATTACTAAAATCTTTGTCACACATTGAGAACATTTAAATATGTATTGGGCTAAAATTAGTCTTAAATAAGCAATCTCATTTTTTTTCAGGCCATACATCATAACTTGAGTAGAATTTACATAACACAATAGTCATTAGAACTCTACTCCATATTCCTTAAAATAATATTGGCAAGACATTTTCTTGGGGGACTGAACAAGAGGGCGTTTTTTTATTTAACTATTTCTCCTTCAATTTCTGGAGACAAAAAAAAAGTTGTTACTTAATATCCGTCTTTCCTGTGAGAGCTGGTAAACCACTGCAAAGCCGAGTGCCTAAAATTTCAGTAGTCATTGCCTCTGGCTGCCCTACCAAGGTACCAAAAATGAGGTGCCCTAAAATGACAGAAATGTATTGTCTTACAGTTCTGGAAGCTGAAATCAAGGTATCATGTGTGTCACGCTCTCTCTGCCAGCTCCACGGGAGAGTCTTTCCTTGCCTCTTCTAGCTTCTGGCATTTGCCAGCATTGGTGGCATCCTTCGGTTGATAGATGAATCAGCCCAGTCACATGGCCGTCCTCTCTCCGGGTGTCTTCACAGAGTCTTCCCTTGTGATTGTCTCATGTCCAAATTTTCCCTTTTCATGAAGATACCAGTCCTATTGGATTAGGGCCCATCCTAATGACCTCATTTTAAAGACCCTCTTTCCAAATTCACATTCTAAGGTACTAACGGTTAAAACTTTCGTGTGTGGGGGGGGTGGGGGAACACAAATCAACCCCTAATGGTTAGTATATCTTAGTTCAGACAGCTAACTTGGTTTTTGTTTCGTTTTGTTTTTTGTCCTAGAAAGAGATTGCCTCATCATGATACAGATGAAAATAGAATCCTTTTATAAAGATTAGGGCAGGAGAAAGAACATGGAAATTGAAATTAAAAACTATGAATTATCCTTGAAAAAGTAAATTGTGTTATGTTGAACTATATGAAATAATCCCTGAAAAATTCAACCACTTTTTAGCCTATGAAAATGTCAAGTTCTCATGTTCCAAATTAAGAAATTAGTAGAATGAAAAGAGAATAAAGAAGTAACAAAGAAGCTAGGGAATAAAGGAAAAATAGGAGCTAGACACAAAGAGAAAATAAAATTCTAAATAAGACAATTTCCTCATTAACATTATTTTAATTTTCAGGGTTTGTTAACAAAATATACCATATTTTGTTCAATTCAATGTCTAAAAGAATTTGTTATCACAGCACAGGTATGCTGTTTCTGGTTTTTATTCATTTGGGTTTTTGTTTGTTTATTTGTTTCTGCTTTTTTAGATTTTATCTCTTTATTTGTCAGAAAGAGAGAGAGCACAAGCAGGGGGAGCAGCAAGCAGAGGGAAAGGAAGAAGCAGGCTCCCTGCTGAGCAAAGAGCCAATGGGGGACTTGATCCCAGGATCCTGGGATCATGACCTGAGCCAAAAGCAGACGCTTAACAGACTGAGCCACCCAGGTGCCCCTCATTTGTTTTTTAAACCATCCTATCTACTAAAAAATATTTTAATCTAAGAAACCTAGTTGTTAAAAAAAAATAGCATTGTGACCATACTACAGATTTGTTTGACAGAGTCATTGTTATCTATCTTTTGAAGGAAGGCAAAATAAACTGTCATCTGAAGATACATTTAAAAATTCAAAATTTCAGATCCTTCAAAAGAAATGCAAAAACTTTAATCTCTGTTGCTAAAAGCAAATCTAATATTCAACAGGAAACAATAATTAGGAAAACAGTTCAAAATTGTATAAAACTGCATTCTAAAAACTCACCATTAGTCTCATTGTTATATGTTAATCCTGAGGGGAATGCCCATAGGTAGATACAAATGTATTTTTACTTTTTCCCTACTTGAATTTTGCAGCAGGAGTACATTAAATACTGCAATATTCAATATAGTCGATGCAGAAATGAGACCAGCTCCACCAAACAGGATCAAATATTTAGAACATTTTCCCACAGGGACTAATTATGTGCTTACATATGAGTTCTTTTTTAAAAAAGATTTTCAGGAATAAATAGATGGGTTTATATTTTTAGGTATGCTATCAATAGCAAAGTTCTCACTTCCCTGATTTCTGAGAGTCCTAGAAAGTGCTTAAATTCAAGGACTTGGCACTCAATACAAGTACCACATTTTTATAGACATCACTAAACCACTGGATTTGGACACTATCTGAACTCTCAGTATCATTATAATGTTATCATAGTAACAATTATTACTCCTCCAGCTGAGAGCAATGACAACCCAACTCAAAAGCGACTAAAGCAAAAAGGGAATTTGGTGGGTTTTTTTTTTTAACTGAATTTTCCAGGAAAGACTTGACTCGGGATTCAGACAATGTTACCAGTAATCAGTTCTTCCCTCACTAGGCTCCACTTCTCAGTTTGGGCTCCATTCTTAGGTCACACGTGGACCCAAAGGGCTGACAGGACTCCAGGACCCTATGCTTCTGGAAGGAGTGAATATATTTGTCCCAACATTCTCAGCAAAAGTCCAACATTTACTCTGATTGGTCCATCTTAGATCATGAGTTTGCCCCTGAACCAATCACTATGACCAAAGGAATAAAATTTAAATCTCACTAATGTGCTGTTACCCTTAGGACCCTACCACAAAATTAAGAAAGGAGCGGGTTCTAAACCAAAAGTTGCAATGCTGAAAGGAATGGAGTGGGGCAAGGTAAGCTAAGGTTATTGATTTGTTTGAAACACTAACCAAATGGGTAAAAATTATAGGAATCTCCAGCAGAAAGAGAAATTATGTTCAAATCAGTTTGGTTCTTTGAACCTAAATGATATTTTTAGTTCACTTTTGATTGTGAAGATGACAAATTCCTTCAACACTGAATTGTGCTCTTCAGGGAATGGTAAAGATTTCACTCTTAAACTATTTGGGGGCCGTTGCATACACACAGTTCCATCATATGGCAGATATCCTTTAAATGCATAATCTGCACAGCCTTCATCACCGTTAGACTACGTGGAAAGAGGTTTCTTACATAGCCAGCGCTTGAGAAAGACCCATAAATGAGGCTATTGATGCAAAGCTCTGTGGATTAGGTTCAACACCTTGGAGTTACATGGGAAATGAACAGGAGTTGGGGGCAGCTGAGGGAACCCAGGTGTGGCATGTCCAGAGGAGCCCACATTCTTCAGTGGACAGGCAGCCATATTGTATTCAAGCCCCATTGCCCGGGTGGTCCAGCTGACAAAGCTTCCTGTCATAAAGCTATCGCTCAGTACAAGCCGAGTGTATTGTGAATGCCAGGTTCAAAACAGTTCATTGAAAACTTCTTGGTTAAGTAATTAAAGCAGGCCGAGCTTTGGGAAATCCTCCAGGAGGGAGCTCATTTTGAGAACAGCTTTCCAATTCACATTTCCTAAGCCAAAGGTAAGCTTAGCTCAGATGAATCACACACACACACACACACACACACACACATACACGCCATGAATTGTGCAATTAAAAAGTAGAATTGAGGTCAGAGCAAGACCACAGCAGAAGTGAATTGGCTTAAAGAAAACTAGATATTTGGTCTCCCAAACCATCTGTTTATAGGATTGTTTTGCTTGGTCGCCCCTCCTTGCCATGTCCAGATTCAATCTGTATTAGAAAGATTGCAGGTGAAGTTGCCTGCCTACCAGCCACACAGTTCAGTTTTTTTCTTCTTTGGGCAAACACCAAAACCAGAAATTATATGTGTTTTAAATGAATGAAAGGTAAGCAGAATTCTATATCCTGCAGAGTGAAAGCAAAACAAAACAAAACAAAACAAAATGTAGTCGTTGTTCCTACATAATGCACACACATCCACCATCAGTCCTACAGACTGTCCTTTGCCTTAGGTCAGGTGATCAGAAGGGATTATTTTTCAAATTCTCTTCCAATTTTATTATTTGATGTGTTTGTCAAGTAAGTTTTACTTTTCTCAGTTTGCAGAAACTGCCTTCATGATACTTGTATCAGTCTCTCATGATTCTGCTGTCACAAAGTGCCATACATTTAGTGGGTTAAGACAACACAAATTTATTCCCTTAGCTTTCTGGAGGTCAGAAGTACAAAATCATTTTATTAACCCAAAGTCAAGATTCTGGGAGACTGGTGCCTTCTGGAGGCTCTGAAGGAAAAATCTGTTTCCTTCCTTGCCTTTCTCAGCTTCTTGGGGCCTCCTGCATTGCTTGGTTCGTGTGTGACCCCGTTCCCCATCTTCAAAGCATATCTCTTTCTCTTCTGGCTCTGACTCGTCCTGCATCCCTCTTATAAGGACCACTATGATTACAGTGGGCCCACCTGGGTAACCCTCAATTATCTCCCAAATGAAGGGTTAATATAATCATATCTGTAAAGTTCTTTTTGCCATGTAAGTCAACATTCACAGGTTCCAGGGATTAGGACACTGACATATTTAGAGTGCCACTATTCAGCCTATCACAGTTCTTGAGAAAGCTGGGTTCATATCATTCTATAACATTGTTCTATGCTTTCAATCTTGAGAAAGGCCCACGTGTACTAAATACTGCTGGGAACTGTAATATCTTCAAAATAATAGGGATAGTTTATGCCCTTGAAAAGCTTTAATCAAGTCAGGAGACCTACTCATCAGCCAGTTAGAAATATATTTTTTTAAGATTTTATTTATTTGTTTACTTATTGGGGGGGTTGGCAAGGAGCAGAGGAAGAGGGACAAGAAGACTTGGTGCTGAGCACAGAGTCCAATGAGAGGCTCCAACTCACAACCCTGAGCTGAAATCAAGAGTCAGTTGCTTACTGGACTGAGTCACCCAGACGCCCCATGAGATTTACTAATAATAAATGGGAGTGATACACAATGTTATTGACCACCCACTGTATGTCGGATATGATGCTGGATATGAAAAGATGAATGAGTTATGGTCTCTACCCTGAACCCAGAGAGTAGAGAGACAGGGGAGAAAAGTCTATATTTACAGAGAAAGACTGCAGTTTTACACCCACAAATTATCTTGTAGGTTGGCTTAGTATGATGGAAAAAAAAATAAAAAAACAGTGGATTGGCAGAGTCCCAGAATGTGGGCTTCTCCAGCGACTTTGCAACAATTAGCTGTGTTTCCTTGGAAAGATCAATTTGTCTCTCTGATTTGCTGTGGGTTTTAGCAACTTGCTGGTTTTGTTAGCCTGTGAATTTTCCGAATACCTTTCAGAATTTTGATGAAAAACTGTGGCCAGGCCTGCAACTGATGGGAAACACAACCCTAGGAATTGAGAAGCTGGAAGAAAGGACTCAAGATCATTCAAAAACTAAACATAAAAAAAAATAAAGGAAGACGACAGGAATTGTTACTGAGATACTGAGGGAGTGAAGACCAGGGAGGATTCATAAAGACAGCTGCTATGCAAAGCATTGCCTGTGTACCCAGAATAGAACTTGCTTTTCTCGAATGACCACCGTACGTCCAGCTTGGCTTGGCCTGGCTATGGCCATGAGGCACAGTGCACAGACAGCTCTGTAAACTTAGCACTCCTGATTGTTGAGATAGCTAAAGCATTTAAGAGGCCATTTGTTTCCTGGGGATCAAAGTTAACTCCTGCCTGAAAGCCCGGACTTCCTGGCACGAGGCACAAGGTTTTCCGGCTAAAGCCCGAATATTCCCAAATAGGGATAAGAAAAATAATTTATTTTCATTCACGTATTTAAACTTATTTTAAAGATAATCTCCCAGCGGGGGGGGTGGGTACTGTGAAAAAATATATCTTGATCTATTCTGATATAAAAAGGAATCCGCTGTACACAATGCTCATTCTATAGTGTAACATGGTTTACTTCCCAATAGCCTAACTTTAAAGTGTCCCCGAGCCCTTTTGACTCTCTATGAAGTAGAGTTGGAGGTGAATATCAGTGGGAAAAAAGAGGCCCTAAAAATAAAAAGGAAAATCCTTTCTCACAAACAGCCTGAGGTGAAACAACACTTGTTTTCCCCCTGAAGGGAGAGTCAAAACTGGCTCCTTCCGGTCTTGCATTCTGAGTTTTGAAAAGCCGCTGTTGTTGGTGGGTACCATTAATGTGCTTCTGGAGAAAAAAAAAAAAACAGCTTTCCACTGAGCTGTTGATATTTATGGAAAAGGTAAAGTGGGATTCCTTTTAGCCTCTGGAGTGAAAGGAGAAAAAAAATGTGTGCATTTGAAGGAAATGATATCACTCATAAATGGTGTGTTCAGGAAGTTTCTGAGGGGGCCAACAGAAATGGTGTGTCAGCTCACAGAGTTTATTTTTTACCACAGTTGTAGAAATTAAGAAAGTACAGATTTTATAGGAGAAATAAATAAAAATTAAATGGCTGTGGCTAACCTGGGAACACCGCCTTTTTCCACTCATCTCCTGGGAACAGGCCATAGGCATTTAGTGAGGTAAAAACACAGAGCAGCACAGTTGCTAGTGTGAAGAAATGTGGAGTAAATCCATGGATAGTTTGTTGGTTTCTTACAATGCCTATTGCAAACCTGGAATTGACAAGCCTTAAACACAAGGCCATTTTTTGTTCCAGTATAGTTGGGGTCTGTTTAAAAGCACAGCCTTGGAGTACAATAAATTCCCCTACTTTCCCTAATGGATTTATTCTCTTAAGTTCTTTATGTAAGAAACGCTACACCATTTGAACCAATGACATGAAACTGTTGAAGAGAAGACTTATTCACTTCACAGGTCAATTCATGAAAGTGTGGGTCTAATTGTTGCATTTGGCAAGAGGAACTACAACATTTGAACAGTGCTACTCATTTCCTTTCTTAACAGCGAGTTGAAATAGATTTATATTTTGCAACCCCACTTTTCATTTCATGAGATTTACACCCTGTTCCTAGAGCAATCAACAGCTTGTGATTGATGGCGATACCAATTAATTCAAGTGGTCTTTTCCCACAAGCTTATAGAATTGCCATTATTGCTCACACAATTTACTCTTATGTTCCAGACTTTTCTCCATCTTTTCTTCCATAGACTTATCTTGAGGTGTTTCTAGGACCAAGCGCCTACACGTAGATCTGGCTAACATCAGATAGTTCATAAAATTGACATTGCCTGCTTATGTATGCTACGAAGATATTCTATTTCAATATTCCTATATGCTACTATCTTAAAATTCCTGGAGACATATAAAGGTTTTAAATGGGCACTTTTAAAAAGTCCTGTCCTAGATTACAAAGTTCTGTCTCCATCAACAAATACTTACTGATATGTAAGTGCAATGAGGCCTTTTACATGTTTATACTGATTTGTACCATTTGCCAAGCACTCTTTTATCCATTGTGTCATTTGATCCTAAAAACAACCCCAGAAATTGGAATGGGCAATATTACTATCCCCATTCTATCCATGGAAAAAGATAGAGGTTAAATGTCCTGCCAAAGGTTGCACAACTAATTACCAGCAGAACCAGATCTTCTGACTTTCAGGACAGGGCGCTCCCACTCCACCGGGGGGTACAGATTCTCTCCTGAGGAACCTCCATTGAGACCACATAAAACTTTCCATTGCAGGGGAGCAAAACTGCAGGCGTGCCACACCCCCGTCTGAATTCCCTCAGAGAAAACAACAGTCTTGCTTTTATCTGTTTTATATGTTGAGAAACTGGATATATTTTTATTTGAACAAGATTTATGGCAAAAAAAAGAAAGAAAAAAGTGGAAAACCACTGCAGCTGCCCTGTGTACAACACCACCTTAACATGACTAGAAAATACTGGCACAGCGACAATGTGACTTCAGTCATGTTTCTCTAGTACCAGTAGCTGGCTTAATCAATTTGAGAGACAAAGGCCAATTATGACAAAAAATATCATCGGTGTCATTCTTAAAGCATTAAGAACCTGGTTATCTGTTAATAGCATATTAGAGGGTACCTGGGTGGTTGAGTTGGTTAAGTGTCTGACTTTGGCTCAAGTCATGATCTCAGGGTCATGGGGTCGAGCCCCATGTAAGGTTGCCCATTCAGCAGAGAGTTTGCATCTCCTTTGCCCTCTGCCCCGCCCACTCGTGTGTGTGTGTGTGTGTGTGTGCGCGTGTGTGTGTGTGTGTGTGTGTGCGCGAGGGCACACACACGCACATGCATCTTTTTAAAAATACCATAGTAGATAACTTTTAAACTATAAGTGGACCTTCTAGACACCTGTCAATTAATAGTAGCAAAATAGTTATTTAGATGAATACAAAGATCTGACAATAGATATGAGTCATATTGGCTGAAGGGAAAGAGGACATGGTAGATCTTCACTATTGTCTTCTTTAGGATACCATGCTGGCCATTTTTCACCCAGGCCAGTACTGTGTCTCTTCAGCAGGTTGTCAGTATCCTAAAGCCATTGAATAGTTTACCTTTCTTTCTCCAAGAGAAATTTTCTGTGATGCACATTAAATCATTGGGTCTATTAGATTTAAAGGAATGATACATGTGTGGGGGCCTGTCCAGTCATAAAGGAGGAAAGATATGAGTCTGGGGCTGCTGGTGGTCCTCATGCCTCTCTCCCCAACACACAAGCAGAGAGAGTCTCTTTTCACAAGGAGAGAATGGAGCCTGAGCCAAGACAGCCTGCCTCATGGTTTCGCCTTTCCCAGAAACAGTTCCTGTTTCTGATGTTCTCAGAGCAGCCCTGGCTTCTGCAGAGCTTCCCATTATTTTGTGATTCTTCCAATAAATCCTTCTTTTATCCCCAACTCGTTTAAGTCAGTTTTCCATCAGCGGTGCCAAAGAAAAAGCCTTGACTGACACAGCAGTGGTTCCGAGTAATGGAAAGGGCTATGAGCTCAGAAACAAATAGCTCTGCACTTATATCACGACTACCCAGCCATGCAAACTCAGGCATTATTGAATGTCTTAAAGTTTCAGTTTCTTCTATGTTATGTGCTAGCATTAATACTGCTTCTGTCATGGAGTGATGGTGATGACTCCGTGAAACTATGTGTGTGAAAGCACCCAGCCATTCTTCCCTAGTGAGATCTTCAGTGCTTAGGAATGTTTGCAAGCCCCAATATATCATTCATTCATTCATTCATTCAACACTTATTTATTAGTCAGGTGCTAACAATCGGCCTAGTGTTATAACTAGCAGCAAAGTAAGAATGTTAAAAAAGAGGAAGTAGAGGGAAGAGGAGAAAAAGAAGAAAATACAGGGCTTTTGACTTCAAAAAATGTGTGGTTCAGTTGGAGAAACATGCAAATTATGGGGTGGACTGGTGTCACAGAAGTTTTTAGCACAAAGAGTGACATCACCAACATGATGACCTAGATTGTTTCTGACTTCATTCCTCCTCATAAGAACAACTAACAACTATTCAAGAATGAGACGCCACTGAGAGAATCCTAGAACACAAGGGCAAGGCGGAAGCCCCCTGCTGCACCTCAGTGACTAAGACAGACTGCATTAGAAGGGTAGGAGAGGCAGCTCCATGCTGACGTAGTGTTCCTTCCCCAAGCCAGCAGCAACATTCAGAGAGGTCTCCCCTGAGCCTCTGGCTTCTCCATGGGAAAAGAAGATCCAGGAGAGATCACCAACACTGCCAAAACTTGTGGGGTGCTTTGCCAGAGCCCCCACTTTGCTCTTGCCCCACAAGAATTTCATGGGGTTCTGTAGGCCTCAGCCACTGGGAATCTGACTATGATGGGAAAGGGGGAAAGGGCTTGCAACAACCAGCATACGGGTCTTGGCAGACCATGCTCAAACCTGCAGTGCCCAAGGAGTACCTCAACCAGCAGTTTTGCTCATCTACAGAACCAAGTCAGGGGCAAATCCTGACCAAGGAACTCAACGGAGTGCAGATCTGTCCGATGTGTATCCTTAAACAAGGAGTTTGGTAGTCTGAGGGCCCAGTTTGCACACACCCAGGCAAGGAGCTGAATCATAGCTCCACCCACTGCAGAGAGTGCCTTTCAGACCCATTTGAGCAGAAGAGCTGGTGACAACTCCTGGAACCTGTCTGGCCCAGCAGCACTCAAGCTGAGAGGCAGGGGATCAGAGCCAGTAGTCTGCAGAGCAAAGCTAGTGGCCCTGCTTCGTCAGAGAAATTGGGGTGCACGTTGGCTTGAGTTGAGACAACAAAGACCTTTACCAGTTTTAGAGCTGCTTCTCCTGCTTCACTAGGGCAGAGAATCTAATTCATAGCCCCCCCTGCCATCACTGAATACAATGATGGCACTGTATTCAACTAGGATAGCCTATCCAACTAGGCAAACTAACCAGAGCACACAGGAAGCTGTGTACCCATTCAACAGCCCTACAGAGAGTGGCACTTGAACAGAGAACACAGCCTGTGATTTCCCCTGCCTGCAGAGCAAAACCACAAGGGAAAATCCTGTAGTAAATACAAAATAGGACACGATAAATAAGTCAAAGTGTACTAATACCAAAAGACATCAAAACACAAAAAAGACAGCATGGTAAGAAACAAGGAAAATGGGTCTACAAAACACCAGAAAGCAATTAACAAAATAGCAATGATAAGTCCTTACTTATCAATAATTACCTTAAATGTAAGTGGATTAACTTCTCAAACTGAAAGACACAGAATAGCTAGATGGATTTACAAAAAACAAAACAAAACAAAACAGGATCAAACAGTATACTGCCTGAAAGAGATTCACTTTGGCATCAAAGACCCACATAGACTGAGAGTGAGAGGGTGAAAAAAGACTTTTCAGGTAAATAGTAACAAAACAAAATGAACAACAACAACAACAACAAAAATACAAGAGTACATACACTTACATCAGACAAAATAGATTTTCAAATAAAAATGGTAAAAAGAGACCAAGAATTTCCTTATATAATGATAAAGAAGTCAATACATCAAGAAGATATAACAATTATAAATATTTATGCACCTATACACCCAACATTGGAATGCCAAAATACATAAAGCAAAAACCAGATAGAGCTAAAAGGAGGAGTACAGTAATACAAAAATAGTTGGAGACTTTAATACCCCACTGTCAATAATGGATAGATTGTCCATACAGAGAATCAATAAGGAAACAGCAGCTTTGAACAACACTGACCAAATTGACCTAAATGACATATAGATAGAACATTCTATCCAACAACAGCAGAATACACATTCTTCTCAAGTGCACATGGAAAATTTTCTAAGATAGAACATATATTAGTCCACAAAAAAAGTCTTAGCAAATTCAAGAAGATTGAAATCATGCCAAGTACACTCTTTGACCACAGTGGCATGAAACTAGAAATCAATAACAAGAGGAAAATTGGAAAACTCATAAACACGTGGAAATTAAACACCACAACCCAATGGATCAAAGAAGAAACTAACGGAGAAATTAAGTTTCTTGAGAAAAACAAAAATGGAAACACAATGTACCAAAACTTGTGGGGTGCAACAAAAGCAGTTCAAAGAGGGAAGTTCATATCAATAAATGCCTACATTGAGAAAAAAGAAAAATCCCAAGTAAACAACCTAACGCTATGACCTCAGAAACTAGCATAAGAACAGACTAAGCCCAAAGTTAGCAGAAGAATGGAAATAACAAACATTAGAGCAGAAATAAGTAAAATAAAGCACAGAAAAACATAGAAAAAATTAACATTATGAAAAGTCAGATCTTTGAAAACATTAAGAAAATTGACAAACGCTTAGCTAGACTAACCAAGGAAAAAAGAGACTGAATCAAATTGACAAAATTAGAAATGGAAAATGAGACATTACAACTGACACCACAGAAACTGAAAGGATCATAAGAGGCTACTCTGAACAACTTAATGTCAACGAACTGGACAACCTAGAAGAAATGGAAAAGTTCTTAGAAACATAAATATATCAAGATTGAATCAGAAGGAAATAGAAAATCTGAGTAGGCTGATTATTAGTAAGGATATTAAATCAGTAATCAAAAATCTCCCAACAAAGAAAAGCCCAGGGCCAGATAAATTTACTGGTGAATTTTACCAAACATTTAACGAAGAATTAACACCACTCTTTTTCAAACTCTTACAAAAAATTGAAAAGAACAGAACATCCCCAAACATATTTTATGAGACCATTTTTCTGATACCAAAACTAGAAACAGACACTACTAGAGAAGAAAATTATAGGCCAATATCCCTGATGAATATAGATGTAAATATTCTTAATAAAATACTAGCAAACCAAATTCAGTAGAGTATTAAAAGGACCACTCACCATGATAGAGTGGGATTTATCTCTGATATGCAAGGATGGTCCAACATTTGTAAATCAGTCAATCCGATATATCACATTAATAGAATAAAAGAAATGAATCATGATCACCTCAATAGCACAGAAAAAGCATTTGATAAAATTCAACATTTATGACAAATATTCTTAATAAATTAGGCATAGAAAAAAAATGCCTCAACATACTAAAGGCCATATATAACAATCCCACAGCTGACATCCTACTCAATGGTGAAAGATTGAAAGTTTTTCCTTTAAGATCAAGAGTGGGATAAGGGTCCCCACTTCCATTCAAGTAGTCTGGAAGTCCTAACTAGAGCAATCAGGAAAAAAATAAAAGATATCAGAATTGGAAATGAAGAAGTAAAATTGCCCCCAATTTATAGATGACATGGTTTTAGATAGAGAAAATCCTAAGACTCGACCAAAAGTGTCTTAGATCTAATCAATGAATTCAGTAAAGTTGCAAAATACAAAATTACCATACAAAAATCAGTACCATTTCTACACAATAACAATGAATTTTCTGAAAAAGAAATTTAAAAAATCTATCTTATTTCCAATAGCCTCAAAGGCAATAAAATACTTAGGAATAAATTTAATTAAGGAGGTAAAAAATCTCTATTCTGAAAGCATCAAGATATTGATGAATGAAATCAAAGACACAAATAAATGGAAAGGTATCCTGGTTCATGGATTGAAAGAATTGATATTGTTAAAATGTCAATACCGCCAAAAGCTAATGCAATCCCTACCAGGATTCCAGTGCCATTTTTTGCAGAAGTAGGAAAAAACACTCCTAAAATTTATATGGAACCACAAAAGACCCCAAATAGCCCAAGAAATCCTGAGAAAGATAAACAAACCAGGAGGCACCACGCTTCCTGATTCCAAGCCTTACTATAAAGCTACAGTCATCAAAGCAGTACGGTACTGGCATAAAACAAATATACCAAAAGAATAGAATTGAGAGCACAAAAATAAACCCTGGCATATACAGTCAACTAATATTTGACAAGGGGCCAAGGATACTCAATGGAGAAAACACAGTCTTTTCAATACATGGTGCTGAAATAATTGGATAGTTCCATGTAAAAGAAGGAAATTTTCCTTACAAAAATTAACTCAATACGGATTAAAGACTTGAATGTGAGTTCTGAAACCGTGAAACTTCTGGAAGAAAGGAGTAAAGCTCCTTGACACGGGTCTTGGTGATGATTTTTTGCATATGACACCTAAAGTAAAGCAACAAAATAAAAAATAAACAAGTGGGACTACATCAAATGAAAAAGCTTCTGAACAGCAAAAGAAGCTATCAACAAAAAGAAACCAAGGCAAGCTATGAAATGGGAAAAAATTTGCAAATCATATATCTGGTAAGGGGTTAATATCCAAAAAATATGAAGAACTCATAAGCTCAATAGCAAAAAAAAAAAAAAAAAACATAAAAAAATAAAATAAAATAACCTAGTTTAAAAAATGAACAAATGACTTTAGTAGAAATTTCTCCAAAGAGGATGTACAAAAGGTCAATAGGTACATGAAAAGATGCTCAACATCACTGGTCATTAGTAAAATGCAAACTAAAACCACAATAAGATATCATCTCACACCTGCTAGAATAGCCATCATCAAAAAGACAAGCGATAACAAATGGTAGCATGGATGTGGAGAAAAGAGAACCTTTGCACACTCTTAATGGAATTGTAAATTGGAATAGCTGCTATAGAAAACAGTATTCAGGATCCTCAAAAAATTAAAAATACTACCATATGATCCTGCACTCTCACTTCTGAGAATGTACCCAAAAGAAAACAAAACAGAACAAAGCAACAACAACAAAAATGAACTCAGAAAGATACTTGTACCTCCACATTCATAGTAGCATATTATTTACGATAGTCAAGACATGGAAACAACCTAAGTGTCCATCAGTGGGTGAATGGATAAAGAAAACAAGGTTGAGGCGGGGGGAGAAAATATGGTAGATACACACAATGGAATATTATTGAACCGTAAAAAATGAGGAAATCCTACCATTTGTGACAACATGGATGGAACCTGAAGGCGTTGTGCTAAGTCAAATACGTCAGACAGAAAGACAAATTTTGTACAATCTCACTTATCTAAATATTTTAGATTTGTGGAATTTCTAAAAAAACAAAAACAAAGTCATAGAAAAAGGGATCAGACTTGTAGTTCCCACAGGTGGAGGATGTGGGGAGGAAAATTGGAGGAAGGTGCTCAAAAGGTGCAAAATTCCAGTTGTAAGATAAATAGATAAATAAGTACTAAGGCTAATGTACAACCTGCCATAACTAACGCTGTTGCATGACACATAGGAAAATTGTTTCTATAGTAGATCCTAAAAGTTCTTGTCACAAGAGGAAATCTTTTTCCTTTTTTCCTTTCTTTTGTTTCAGTGAATCTGTATGAGAGGGTATTTGCCCAACTTATTGTGGCAGTCAATTCACAATATATGTAAATCAACCCATCATGCTGTATGCCTTAAACTTATTCAGTGATACATGCCAATTATTTCTCAATGAAGCTGGAAAAAAAAGTTTTTGCATAAATATTCATCAACAATATGCATTCCCAGTAAGGGAATGACCAATCTGGGGTATGGTATGTCCAGTGAGACTTTAAGGGAAGTAGAATTTGAGCCAAGGTTTAATAGGAAATACAGTGATGCAGTAAATTGCCAAAGAGACTCTTTTTTTTTTTTTTAAAGTCATCTCTACACCCAACGTGGGGCTTGAACCCATGACCCCAAGATCAAGAATCCTATGCTTTACTGACTGAGCCAGCCAGGAACCCCCAGAAAGTCTTTTAAATGAAATGCCCTGGTAAAACTTTGTTTGTTTGTTTGTTTGTTTAGAAATGGGGAAGAAGCAAAGGGAGATGGAGAGAGAGAATCTTAGGCGGGCTCCACACCTAGCATGGAACCCAGCTCAGGGCTCAGTCTCACACTCTTGGAATCATGACCTGAGCCAAAATCAAGAATCAGAGACTTAACCACCTGAGCCACACAGGTGCCCCTAAAACCTTAGGTTCTTCATCCTTTTGAATGAAAATTTTAGTTATCAAATGGCATTCGAGTTGTGATTTAACTCAAAAATCACTATAGTCCCTAGGGAATCAGGAGTTTGTGCAGGTCAAATTTATTTCATATCTGAGCACTCACATGATTTTTATTTGCTGTTCTAAATTTCTCTCCAGCTCCTTCCTTTTTAAAAATGCCTTGCAATAAAAATACTTGTTATAAGGAAATCCAAATAAAAACGTATTACTTAAAGGAATACAAGAGGTAGTTGTATTTTTATTTTCTCCATGGTAAGAGTAATTTTTTAAAGGGTAGCTGTATGCTAAGTACAAAATTGTTTTTTCAGATTTTCTCTAATAGCACTTGGGCAGAACTTTTATGTGTGTGTGTGGGATGGAGGTGTTTTCTGTGAATGCTCCCGGGGTCCCTTCTGTCTAATCAGGCTCAAATTTCATGAGGTTTGAACTAAGAAGAATGTGATATCAGCTGGTTATAAAGTGGTTTTTATCTAAATAAATAATGTATGATCGATATGCATAAATACTTGCTTGAGAACAGAAATCAAACATATTTCTAAGAAATTTTTTAGTAGCTTCTGTTCTACCCCACCCACACACTTGTTGGAGAAGAGAAATTAGAAGGTTAAGAGCATGGCTTTGGTGCCAGGCTGACCTTGTTAACCTCTGAGGCTGTTTCCTCATCTGTGAAATAAGAATAATAGTATGTATCTCATAGAATTCAGTGAATACTAAGTGAGGAAATGTAAGTAAAGATTTAGGATAATGCTTGGTACATACTGTGGTAGACACTTCTGAGGTACCTTACTTAAAATCAGTGGTCCACAGTCTTAAATGGATAATAGACTCACCTGGACATCTTTAAAAAAGGAGATGAGGGATGGGGCGCCTGGGTGGCTCAGTCAGTTAAGCGTCCAACTCTTGATTTCAGTTCAGGTCATGATCTCAGGGAAATCAAGCCCCGTCAGGCTCCGTGCTGAGAGTGGAGCCTACTTAGATGCTCTCTATCTCTTCCTCTGCCCCGCCTCCTCTCTTTCTCTCTCCTTCTCTAAAATACAAATATACATATAAATATATAAATATTACAGTATTTATATATAAAGATAGTACTGATTTGCTTGTTTGGGAAGAGGCCCAGGCATTAGTAATTTTTTAAAGCTCTTAAAGTGATGGCAGTGTGTAACCAGGGATGAAAACCACTACCTTAGTCTTTGGCATCACCAATACCTACAATCCCTCCATAATCCAGTGTTAAGCTTCTCATTCTCTAGGCAATACCTCCTTACTTTCCAGCTCACTCTCATATCTCAGTAAAAGATTTTTCAACTCTATGAGGACCCAGTAATTCTATCACCTTAACACTGATCCTTCCCAACCCACCAACCTTTTCTTCTCTCCCTATTTAGCTTAAATTCCATGGTTCGTCATGAAAATTCTTCACTTACATATTTTCTCAGCTTCCTTGGCTCATCCGTTTCACTCATCCCATCTGGTATGGTGTCTGGGTCTTCAAAGACAGCTCCCAGTGAAACATACCTCCCAGTGTTCTGTACCCTCCTCCCCTAGTGAACCTGGTATGTTGTTCACCTTAAACAACAGAATACAGTGGAAGTAATGTTGTCCTGGACCAGGCCTAAGACTTAAGAAGGACTGGCAGCTTCCTACTTGCGTTTTGGGGAGCCCTAAGCTATTGATTGAAATTCAGCTCCCCTGCTGAATTTCACCTTGCTGGTGGCTCCATGGAGACACCACATGAAGGGGTAATATAGAGAAGAGACGCCGGGCAGAGCCCAGGCTTGCAGTTGTCCCTGCTAAGGCACCAGCTCAGTTGAGCCCCAGATAATAGCAGCTTTGGCCAACACCACGTGATGCAAAAGAACAGCATGGTCAAGCCACATAATTATGAGAAAGAATACATTACTGGTGCTTTGAACCATTATGTTTTGGGGCTATTTACAATGAAGCAGTAGACAAATAGAAATTTGTTCCTACAAATTTTGTGCTGACAAAATAGAGACCTAAAATTGGTGGCATTGTCTGTGGAACCATTCAGAAGATAGAAGAGCCTTAGTAAGACTATTAGTGAAGAATAGAAGGGCAGTGAAGAAATTGCTATTGGAGACTGGAAAACCAGGGACCTGGATAATGTACTAGCCAATCAGTTGAAAAACTGTCATTTGTTTTATCATAAAAGCTAGGAAGTATAGTTAATGATGGGTGGATCTGAATAAGGAGATTTCCAAGCAGAGTAAGACTTTCGTTCAGTGAAGTGGATTATAACGTGATCATTCTAAAACTAAAATTTTAAAGGATGTATATCAGCTTGAAATGAAAGGGACAAATTGTTCAAAAGGAAAACACATTTTTTGGTCCCTAACTTATAAAACAGACTAAGAATCACGCTGAGATGCAAACATGGGCTGTGTCTTATGGGAAAAAAAAGATGGTCTTTGTGTAGCCAAGAGTTTAAAGAAGAGAACAAAAACCCAGAGAACAAATTTCTTCCTCAGTAAATGTCTGTTCCTTGCACCTGGAGTAGAGAAAATTGGTGGTATGTGCCCTGCTGGATTTCAGAATTGCTATGGACCAGTGATTCCTAATGTTTCCTTTCCCACCCTCTTTTAAGTGGGAACATCTCTTGTTTTCCTGTTGTGTTTCACTGTCATATGTTGGGTGTTTGGCCAGGGGGAGGGAATCAGATATTGTGTCTTTACACATCTTATGATCAAGTAGAAGTACATCCAAGGAGAAGGAGCAACACCCACAGACAACAGTAGAGGCTTCAAAACCTGAGCATGACACTGTCCTGAGTTGGAAGTTTTGAGGTCTTGGGGAGGGAGTGAATGTGTTTTACATACAGACGAGATGTGCTCAATGAAAGCCACATGATAACTTCTGGTAGCTAGTCTCTAGCAATAGACCCAACTGTGCCACTCCTTCTTGTGGTCCTCTCCCTCACTGAGCCAACAGAATGTGGTAGAAGTGATACTCTGCCAGTTCCAGGCCTCAGACTGAAAAAGAACTAGCAGTTTCTGCTTTTCCACTTTTGGAGCCCTGAGCCCCATGCAGTAAGTCTGACTACCTGCTGGAGATGTCAGGTGGAATAGAAAAGGCCCCGTGACTACACGGAGACAGAGAAGTCCAGTCGTCCCAGCCCAGTCTGCCAGCCATCTTGCCAAATACAGACATGTGAGTGAGCTACTGTGGACATTTCAGCCCATTCAGATCCACCATATTACTATAGCCCTTCCTGATACCTTGTGAAACAGAAGAACCAACAGGTCAAACCACAGACTTGTGAGAAATAACAAATTGTCATTTAAAAATTACTGCGGCTGGGGATTTGGTATGCAGCAATAAATAATGGAAACACCTCAATTCTAACTGAATACAACTCTTCCATTGTGCAAATATGACAGAGGTACACTCAGCAGAACCCTGCTGACTGTCCTCACTTAAATCATAACACAAATTTTAAGTGGGCTCTTATGGAAACTGAGTTATAATACTATGCATCCCTAGTCCATATACTCATTGACCTATACCATTCTGTTGTTTTTCCCTTGCCTCTTTCAAATAGTCTGTATCTCATCCTCCATCCTTACTCTCCACTGATGACCTTTGCTTCTTACTTACCTCTTAAAATAGAAGTTGTACAAAGACAACTTCCACAAACTCTCTGCCTTTTATCTGTCTACACTTGGGACTATCTTTTCTGCCTTGTCTTCTGGATAAATGGTCTATGTTTCTATTTAGTGCCAAGCCCTTCACTTTTGTACAAGTTTCCATTCTCTGTCACTTTAGCACCTCTTTTCTCGGCTTCATCAATTTTTCCTTCTCTACTGGATCATTCCCATTAGGAAAAAAAAAAACTTTCCCATCTTAAAGCTTATCCTTCTCTTGATCCCACTTTCCCATCCAATCCATTGACATGTCAATACTCCAATTATAAAATCCCTCAAAAAAGTTGTCTCCTTTCTTTTCACCTACTCTTTTCAAAATTCACTCTAATAAGGAATTTACTCCCAATCACTTCACTGAATCATTTGTAGAGTCACCCATGACCTTCCTGCCAAATGAGAAGTCCAAAAGCCAAGTCTCAGTCCTTATTTTATTTGAACTATCAGCATTATTTGACATAGTTGATACTTCCTTTTCTTTCATTCATTGTCTTTACTTGATTTCCAGGACACACACTCTCTTGGACTATCATCATTACTCTAGGCCCTCCTTTAAGTCTCCCTTACAGGCTCATCCTCATTTCATAATACCTAAAAGTTGGAGTTGAACTGTTTCATACCTTGATCCATAGACCTCTCCTCTTCTCCCCATACTTGTTTTTATCATGAAATCTCGTGACTTCAAAAACCATCTATATGCCGTTGTTGACCTCAAATGTGTATTTCTAATGTATATTTGTGTAGTGTGTATGGTGTAATGTGTATTTCTAATCCTAATCTCTCCTTTAAAAATCCAGATTCATATCTGCTCATTCAACAATGGGCAACTCAAATTAAACATGCCTAAAGTGAATTCCTGTCTTTGTTTCTCATACCACGACTAATTCCCCCTATTTTTAACTGTGTACTTCAAATTACTCAAGCCAAAAACTTTAATTCTTATCATCCTTAACTCTTTTCTTTCTCTCACACTACACGTTCAGTAAAATACTATTGACTTTAAGTCAATAGTTTAAGTTATGTCCAAAATAGGGGGACCGCCAGAGTGGCACAGTCAGTTGTGCCAACCAACACTTGGTTTGGACTGGTAGTGATCTCTGAATCATGAGATTGAGCCCTACCTCCAGTTCCATGCTCTGTGCAGGGTCTACTTAAGACTTTCCCTCTGCCACTCCTCACACCCCCACTTTCTCTTTATAAAGATTTTATTTGTATTTGCTTCTGCATAGAATGCTCTTCTTCTAAATATCTTTATGCTTGGTCCTTCATCTCCTTCTATACTCAAAAATATATTTCTGGTGGTTTTCCCAAGTAATATTTTCTAAAATCTCCAAGCATTCCTTAATACTCATTTCCTGCTTTATTTTTGTCTATAGCCATCATACCAGTTTTGTGTACATACAGGAAATTTTTGTTTCCTATCTCTGTTAAAATGCAAGCCCCATAAGAGCAGGAATTTGTTTCCTTTTTATTCACCGTTGTTTCATTGTCAAGAACAGTGCCTAGCACATAGCAGATGTTTCTTGAATGACTGCATGAGTAGCCCTAATAAAAATACAAATTCTAGAGCTGGCACACTCAATAACATGGGTGAACTTCAAAAACATTATGCTGAACTACAGAAACCAGATGCAAAAGAGTACATACTGTGTGACTCCATCTATATAAAGCACCAGAAAAGACAAAGCTAATCTATAATGACAGAAAACAAATTAGTGGATGCCAGAGGCTGGGAATGGGTGAGAAAATTGACTGGGAAGGGATACAAGAAAATTCTTGGGATTGCTGAAAATGTTTTCTATCTGGTGTGCTGGTAGTCATACAAATATATACATTTGTCAAAACTTCTTGAATTTTACACTTAAAATGGCACATTTTATTGTATTTAATTATACATGAGTAAATTTGATTTTATATACTTGTATTTATAAAAATACAAATTCTGTAGTTCGGACCATATGTCATCAGGGCAAGTAAGAGAATGCCAGAAATATGGAGTCTATTAACGTCTTTGGGGTAACAAGAGTCACAGTGATTTCAAGTGAAAAACAAATAAATCTCCCCAGTAGTTTAGTACAACAAACACAGTATTTAGGGAGCACTGCATAAATTATCTTTCCCTCACTGTCAATGTAAGGAATGTGTTATATCTTTAGGAGATAATAGCCAAACGTGTCATGCCACAAGTGTAGTTCTTCAAGTTTTTTTTTTCTTTCAGCAAGATTCACTCATTTCTCTTTCTTACTTAATGGGATGTGTAACTAAATGTCTATTAAAATAAAGCCCACATGGAACAAGATGCATTTCTAGGGATGGAGAACCAGTCCAGTGCCCTGTAGATCACTCCATGTCCTGACAAGAAATTCAAAATGGGAATTTAATACAGAAAACCAGTGCAAGTCAACCACTGTAAACAGTAAACCTAATTATTTCAGAGTATTTGAGAAAATGGCACCTTTTAAAATAAAGAGTTTTTGCAGACTATGTTCAAAAAATACATTTCTAATAAATTTTGTTAGGTAGATCCAAAATACATTTATTTGTATACATTACACAGAAATAAATTTAACAAATAATATACAGTGACTAAATAAGGAAAATGACAAAATATTTTCCTGGGACTTAAAGAGAATAATTGATGGAGACAATGTGACTTCCGAATAGGCCTATTCTCAGGGCATCTGGGTGCCTCAGCCAGTTAAGTGTTTGATTCTTGGTGCTCTTGATTTTGGCCCAGATAATGATCTTAGGTTGTGAGCCTGAGCCCTGTGGGGCTCTGTGCTTGGCAGGGAGTCTACTTGAGATATTCTCTCTCCTTCTCCTTTTGCCCCTCCCATCCACCTCCTCAAATAAATAAATAAGTCCATAAAATAAATAAAAATAAACGGACCTATTCCTCCTAAAGTTCTATACACAGGAAAGAATGGTTACAGCATAACAGCAAATATCCTAAATGAATCTCTAGAGAATTACTCTAAGTGAAAAAGCCAATCCAAAAAAGTCACATACTGTATGATTGCATTTATATAACGTTCTTAAAATGACAAAATTATAGAAACAGAGGACAGACTAGTGGTTGAAAGGGGTTAAGGAAGTGGATGAGAACTGAAGGGAAGTGGGTGTGGCTACGAAAGGTATAAATACAAATTTATACACACACATGGATTCCCTCCTTGCCCTCCCCAAGCCTGCCCTCACCCGAATCCCATTAAGATTCCCTTAAGAGGGAACCTGGTGGTGGTAAAAATAAATGTTCTAGATCCTGATTGTACCCACATCAGTGTCCTGGTTGGTATGATAGTTTAGCAAGATGTTACCAGTGGCGGAAACTTGCTCTATTTATCACAACAGCATACACATCGACAGTTATCTTAAAATTGAAAGTGTAATTTTGAAAAATTGAATCAATTTCTTAACCATCTGGGAAAAAAAATCAAGCTATTCCCCTATTTCATTTCTGACGTCAAAACAAATTCCAGAACGAAGAGTTAAATGTAAAAACGGCTCAAAGCTACCATTTATTGAGCAAATACTATGTGTCACATATATGGATATATATTCTCACTTCATCCATCCATCTAAACTTGTAAGAGAAGTTTACTGTTTTACCAGAGAAAAATGAAGTTTTCCCAAATGCATACATTTAAAAAATTTACAAATAAAAGAGAAACACATAACAATGTGTTAGCTCTGATTTGGATGAATATGATTCTAAATATTTTAATTTCTTTCTTCTGTAACTATTTATATGCACTGGGCTATCTGTAATGAACATATTTTATGTCTTAAAATTTTTTTGAGGTTGGGCAAAGATAACAAAATACGGAATTTCTGTCAAGGTCAAAGAATGCTTTAGTAAGGATGTATGGCTCTCACAGCACAACACAAAAACCCCAGCTTAGCATAAACTATGTTTTAATAATTGAATCTAATTGCAAGGAATTGTTGAGCCTTAATAATGTTTAAAGATGTTTAAAAAAATAACAAGTACCAATTAGAAAGAAGAAACTTGGCAACAGAAATGACTGAATGGAAGAGACACACCTTTTCTGAAGGGTGGAACTTGTAATTCTAATTACCTTTGTTCTCATGGCTGCCCAGTTGCAGGAAGAAAGACAGGCAGTCCTGACGCCAGTCAGTCAACCACAATCTTCTAGGCAAGGGCAACCAGTGCCTGGATTTGGGGACAGCACTGGGGATGAGAAGGAAGGGACAGAGATCAAAAAAGCTAGGAGGGAAGTGGGTAAGGCTAGGTGATTCATTAACAAGAAAGAAGAATGGGCGCAGAAAAGCCAAAGTGTGATGTGATAGAAAAAAGAACACTAGTTATAGTCTTGGCTTTGCCATGACCCAGATGTGGAGCCTCGAGACAATCATTTTAAGAGACAACGTTCTCTTGGCTTCATTTTCCACATTCCTGCAATGAATGGGTTGCTCTGAAACTTCTCAGATCTCTCCCAGATCTAACATTTTGAAGCTGGGTTACCAGAAAGGTAACGGTAACCTTAATAGACATTTCAGGAAGGAATCTGATCCTAAAGGCTCCGTTGTAGATTCTTTCAATACCACTGTTGTGTGACCTTGGACAAATTACTTAACCCCTCTCGTGGATCAGTTTCCTTTGTAAAATGGGAATAATAATAACAATGCCTATCTCACAGGATTGTCCCACAAAGACCTGTAAGGAAGTGCCTGGCATAGTCGAAGTCCCAGCAAATATAAGCAATTAATAGCAAGGCAATCCCTACTTAGAAATGATCACAACTACACCTCGTGGACCTAGCACGCAGACACAGAGAACAAAACTTTTGTCAGAGCATTCAACTTTTGTTACCTAACATAATAATATGTTATCCCGGGAAAGGTCAGATGTTTACGGGAATAGGGCATGTAGGTATGTAGGATTTGGGTGGCTGAGTCAGGAGACTTGAGGAGTTACAGGCTTCAGATCCTATTTCCTAAAAGTGAGTGCTAGTTGTCACGTCCACTCTTCCTAGCCCTGAACCACCACGTCCTAATATTTGTCATAGGTATTACCCTAAAGCAACAGAACATAAAGATCTGAGTCATTTTGAAAAAAATAAGTGTTGATCCAGCAGCTATAACCGTCAGAAACAAACCACTCTGAGAACAACGGATACCCATGCACCAGATGGAGGGAGCATGCGGCTGACCTCCCAGGCCTCCGCCCTATTGCCTTTACTTGCTGAAAAGTGCTTGAAGCAAGAACAGGAAGAGATGCTGATATGAAGAATTTGAGAGGCAGGAGGGGGGAGGGGTCGTGGGGGGTGGGGAATGAAACAAGATAGGATCAGGAGGGAGACAAACCATAAGAGACTCTTAAACTCAGGAAACAAACTGAGGGTTGCTGGGGGGTGGGGGGTAGGGATAGGGTGGCTGGGGGATGGACATTGGGGAGGGTATGTGCTGTTAAGTGCTGTGAAATGTGTAAGCCTGATGATTCACAGACCTGTACCCCAGGGGCAAATAATACATTATATGTTAATAAAAAAAAAAAGAAGAACAGGAAGAGATGCAAATTTATACACACACATGGATTCCCTCCTTGCCCTCCCCAAGCCTGCCCTCACCCGAATCCCATTAGAGAGAGGGATAGCAGGTAGAATAATGTTTGTCAACTGAAAAAAATAAATAAATAAATAAAACAAAACAGTAACTCATTTGCCTAGGATTGTGGGAGGAAAACCAAGTACAAGAGGTCCGAGCTTTGGAGAAGGTACCAGCGAGGAAATGGTGTTTAGTAAAAATGTCTTGATATTAAAATCAGGGAACACATCTATATCAAATTATGTAGGGAAATTTTTGTTATTATGTGAGGTTCAACCTACTGAATTTTGTAAAATTCGTTATTGTGAGGTCAACTTTCGATTTCAGCTCAAACGGGGCTACTTGCGTCAAGCACTCCAAGCTCCGGGTAGAATGGCGCTAAGGGTACTTTCCAGACTCTGCTCAGGCTAATTATCTTGAAGTTCCCCCAACTTCACTTTAAAGGCCCCCAAAATTGCTGGTCTGGAAAATTTCTGTAAGAAAAGGAAGAGAGGGCAGTTAAATAATTCTGGTTTTTGTTTTTTGTTTTCCTCTCTAGTGGCAAAGAGTATTTTTGTGTTAGCACTGTTTTTTAAAATGTTTTCATCGTTCTTGAAAATTATATCCTGAATAGGCCGAGTGGTTACAGCAAACCTTAGTATCTCTCATTAAAAAGCTTGATAAGTGAAAAAACCGATTTAGTGTTTGTGTCCTCTGACTACCCAGAACACCAAGTACCTTCCCCTCAGGAGTTAAAACCCAGTCGTCATGGGCAGGCCCCCGTGAACACTCACTCTTAGTAACACACTGAAATTTCTTACCGGCTATCTTGTTCTCTGCTAATGTTAGCAGAGATGATCTGTAGTTTTGTTTTTTTTTTTTCCTGCTCACAAGCAAAGGTGCCGAGAGGAAGATAGGTGTTGGAGAGTCACTGCACTTTACTCTTGAGTTCAGTAATTTCAATGGTGACCTCCAGCCCTTCCAGTAATTTTAAAAGTACCCCTTTCCCTGTATTAAAATTCTTGTATTCTTAAGATACCTGGAGGGGTTTCTATTTCCAACTCTGAACTCAGTCTAGGACAGAGAACCCCAGGAGATGGTCCCACCTTAGCATTACACAACAAATTAACATTTCCTGATGTGTAAAAATACATATTGGAATTGGTTATTGGGCCACCTTACTTTTTCTAAGTTGGGGTTTTTTTTAAAGATTTATTTATTTATTTATTTATTTGAGAGAGAGAGAGAGAGAGACCATGGGGGAGGGGCAGAGAGAGATGGAGAGAGAGAATCTCAAGCATATTCCCGGCTAAGCCCAGAGCCAGGCAAGGGGCTCCATCTCACCACCCTGAAATCATGACCTGAGCTGAAATCAAGAGTCCGGATACTTATGTGACTGAGCCACCTGGGCATCCCTAAATTGAATTATTTTTGTTGATGTTTCCATTATTCCTGTTTTCCTGAGTATTGACAAATCAGTGAAATAAACACAAACAGCGGAGTCAAGAATTCTTAGCTCTGAAAATGGAATTTTTCTTTACGCTCATTTTTTTGTTTACTAAATAATTGAAAGAAGATGATATTTGTGAATCTTGGTAGGAATGGGGAAGTATTTGACTAAGAGCTATAATGTCAATAGTCAGATATTTCCTGATAATGAATAACTTGCCTGGTCTTTTTTTTTTTTAAAGATTTTATTTGTTTGACAGTGAGAAACACAGCGAGAGAGGGAACACAAGCAGAGGGAATGGTAGCAGGAGAAGCAGGCTTCCCGCCGAGCAGGGAGCCCGATGCGGGGCTCGATCCCAGGACCCTGGGATCATGACCTGAGCCGAAGGCAGACGCTTAACGACTGAGCCACCCAGGTGCCCCAACTTGCCTGGTCTTTACAGGACACAGTATGTTGTCACTTCTCTGTTGTGTTAGTTTCAAACATGAGAAAATTGAGACTCAGAAAATTTTAGTCAAGGTAAACAGCAAGCGGTCAAGGAAGGACTCAAACCTAGAATATTCTGGTCCCAGAAGATGACCTATCCTCGAGGAGCTTTCTGTCCACATTACCCCTCTTTAGTGTACTAAAGATCAGGCCAAAAAATTGTAGGCAGTATTATGTATAATGTGTGTGTGTGTGTGTGTGTGTGTGTAAATATAACAAGTACATATGTAAAACATTAGGTATATGTATATATGTGTGTGTTTGCATGTGTGTTTCTTGATTAACCTCTCTGGTTTTGTCAAATACTCATCTTCACCTTTGGAAATTGCAAGGAGAGAAGGGCATATTGGGGCTTAATCCTCCAATTCCCTTTTCTATTTTTAGATTATCTGCATATAAATTGAGTCACTTTAAGCCTGAGCACACCTGGTAGTCCTCTTTATAACTCTCTCCCCTTTTTGAGAAATCAGTTTTTTCCCTTTTTCTTCTTATTTATCCCACACTGGGGCATCATTTTTTGGTATTACACGGTATAAAAAGCCTTCCTGAAATAGTGCAAGTAACTTCGCTCTTCCTTTGCGTTACCTCCAATCTCTCGGAGGGCTCCATTTTCTGTATAGAATTGTCATCCTTAATCACTTGGAGGCTTTTCTGATAAAGCCTTATGTGATTTTTTTTTTTTTTTTTTTTTTGGTACCTTCCTGCTTTATTGTATTTTCAGACTTAGTACGGAAGCAGCTGGAAGCAGAGGCAAAGATGGAGGTAGGAAGTAGATTCTGAAACCCGGTGTACCTCAAGCTTGAGAGAAAGTAGATGAATGGCAACAAAATGGTAACTCTTGTTCCTTTCTTTCTCTTCTGTTACTTGAGCGTTTTCACTAACCGAAGACCGGCTACACGGGTTGTGTTCCATTGTTTCCACTTACTACTTGTGTTAAAAAAAAAATGATTAAAGAAGACAATTTAGGTGATACAGATGAGCTTTATTTACACTCCATGAAGCAGACAGTCTCCTTTCTAAGAACTGCAAAATAGGGCAGAAGCCTTTATAGAATAAAGAACCAAGAACACAGAAGAGAAAAAGAAGAAAGATCCAATGGCTGCTGCCACACAGTCAACCTTGTGTGGAGCAAGAAGGTCCAGGGTTGGCTGGATGCATGGGGATTGGCTGACTATACTTTGTTTCTGGTTAAGTTGAGCACTTACAGGGAAAGAAAAGTTATCTAAGTTTCCATCTTTTCACATGGCACCCTGGGCAGGAGTTCAGCCTCCTCAGTAGGCGTTTCTAGGCTCCAGCTGAGCCTAGAAAGTTATTTCAACACATGTGATTTTTAAAAAAATCATTAAATAACATTCTGCTATGTCTTTAACCAAGTGGCACTCTGTAAAACAGTGTGAGAGGCGTTTATATCTACCATTATTGTATTTTGCTCCACGTGTGTGCTACCTTTCCATCTCCCACCCAGTTTGAGCGTGTGAAAAGGTTAAAAAAAAAATGCTGTCAAAAAGCCAGTTGGCAAATCAGAAGCATGCAAACCAGGGAGGAATAACAGAGAGATTGGATGATGGGATCTGGACCAGAAAGACTGCAACAGGCTTGAACTATGGACCAGAAACAATAAGGAAAAAAATAAATAAATAAGAGTGATTCAAGTAACGACCTCCACCCACGCACCATAAAGCAGTTGTTGAGGGTAGAAGAGGCTAACATTCACTGAGTATCTTTCTGGGACTGTGCCCCCTTCAATGTGATTTTCCTTGGGTTATCTTGTAAATTATAGGAAACTCACACTCTTGGAGTATGATTTTACCTGGTGGGGTAAGGTTATCCAAGATTAAGGAGCACAGAGGCTGGTTAAATGTAGTATATTTGAATTCATGGTATGAGTAGGCACATTATTTGGGGGTTTTTTGGAAATGTGAAGAATGGCAGGACTTTGGGGTTTCAGTGAGCCCTGTATTGCTGAGGTGCTCATAGGTAGAATGGTGGCATCTAGACCTGATGAGAACCACATTGTCATCTCTGTCAAGACTACATCAGGAGTTTCGCTTTGAATTCTAAAGACTATTCTGTAGATGAAAAAAAGGCAAATAGGACCACTTTCAGAAGAGAAGAGAGTGGAGTACAAGTTCTCAAGTCACTGTGAATCATGTATGGTCAACTTTATCTTTGGAAATTCCTTAAATTGATTTTATATTGCCTGCCCCTAGGTCACGTAAAGGACAAGAGCCAAAATTAACTCCTTTTGTTGCCCTGTGTATGTTGTCTATGGGTTCCCTTTCCCTGGTTCACTCTGAATCATTGGGGAATGGCAATTGTAACTCAGGGAGGGAAGGGTAAAAGAATTTCCCCCAATACTTTTGTTGTTGTTGTTGTTAGGTGCAACAGAGACATCATTGAATTTCTCTAAATTAAATGCGCTTCTGGTGCAACTCCACTGCTACCAAGAGAATAAACCATGTCACATAACTAAAAAAATTAGAGATACTGAGTCTTAGTTATAAGGAAAAAATTGTATTCTAAGATGGCCAACCAAACCAGCGAGGGAATTCCAGTTCCTGTCTCAAAGCCCTTCTGGGTTCTTCTTTCCTACCCCATTTCCTGCGCGCACCAAAATACCAAGTATGTGGAAGTAGGAGGGTATAAATTACACTCCCTGCTTGTGCTTGAGGCTCAGACCTTTGGAGAACGGTCTCCTCTGAGCCCACCAGTGTTAAATAAACCTCCAATCCTCCAAAGTCTCCAAGTGCCGCTTGGTTCTTCCATCAGGATCCAGTCCAGTTTCCGTAACATTAGAGCAACGTAATCATAGGAAACCCTATAGCTACCTTAACATATTTGGAGGAATATCCAGCAAAAGAGGAATTAGAACAGAGATGGTCGTTCTAAACAACAATTACCAGTTGTTACCATGGCTGTCTGGATCTCTGTATTGAAAAGAATGTGAGACAACATCCAAGGTCAGTGAGAAAGAATTCTCCTTGACAGTGATGTCTGTCCAACGCTTGAAAGCAAGCCAGTGCCCAGGTGTTGTATATGGTGGAAACAGAATGGCTATAGTTGACATATAATGAGCACTTGAAAGAGGAATTCACAGGAGGTTGGGAATGCTGTTTTCTGTCATCACACTGAGAAGTCAAAAAAGTCAGTCTGGATAGAGAGAGAATGGGGGAGGGAGGGAGGGAGAAAGAGAGAGAGAGAGAGAATAATAGAGCAAATTTTCAGAAATGAGAGAACTTACCACCCTTAAGAGTCTTCTCCCTCACTCCTGGTAAGTTTCCACTTGCCATTCATTCCCTCCTAAAGAAATCAATGCATGCTTGCAGTAAATTTCCCTTTTTGGCTTTAGCTAGTCATGTAGGTTTCTGGCTTTTGCAATCAAACACTCCCTAGAGGCCTATGTCTCAGTGGGGGCCATATTTCAATCCCATTTAATTCAATTTAACCAATGTTTATTGAATGTCTGTTATGCTCCTTGTGCTCAATAATTTGGGTCAATTTATGAGCCTGGCCTATGACTAGAATCTATGAAAGAGTCAAAGGGAAGAGCAGTCATAGATTATGATGAAACATTAATAAATTAAACAAGACAGAACATAATGAGAGTTCTTAGGTCTTTCCACCCAGGGTGTGTGTTCTGAGTTGTCTTTAACATTCTGTCCAGCTCATGCTAGTTGGCAAGTGGTATGGTGGGCAATGGCTGACACAGCCCTTTTTAAGTGCAAACCCGAGGGATGAGAGGAAGTTTGACACGGGAATTAACAGCCGGCAGTGGGGCTTTCTGAAAATGAAGAATACAATCCAGTGAAGCCCTTTAATTAAGCAAGATATTTTAAAAAAAATTTTCTTTCAGACACTACTGCCTTAAACTCTGATGATAATAAACTTCACTTAAAGTCCTAAATTGATTCACCGTCCATGATGACTGAGATACAAATAGAGCTTTTATCCCGCAAAACCATCACCAAGACACAGCTGATTAAAAAGTTAACCAAAACCCCTATCCCAAGTTAGAAGCCTTACCTCTAGGAAGAGTCTGAGGGAAATAATAAACATACAAACAGTTTCTATTTGTGTTCTGACTGCAAAGTCCAAAGCAAAGGAAACCCAAATCAAGTCAAAAGTCGGGAAGAAAACTCTATTAATTGGCCTTGAGCAACCAAACTTCCTCTTCAGTTAACTGTGCTCAAGTAACTGATACCAGGAACGGTGACACTGCTGTCCCCAAATCAAATGTCTCCGCTGCCACTCCCACCAGAAAACAGATTTGATAAAATTCCTCGTGCTGCTTCTTCTGAATTGAAGTCTTTGCACAGGGTATCAGGTGAGCCTGGGTTACATGCTCGGGCCCTCCCTCCAAGAGATGCTGGAAAAACAAGCTACCGCCTTTGCTCATGAGGTAGCAGGGGTCATAAAGTGGGAAACTCTCCAAACTCAGGAAAGTTGTGCAGAAGGTTCTAGTCAGGCAAAAACATGCAAATATCCCTCACGTTGCCCAGAGGATTTATTCCTCAGACCTCAAATTCAACCAGTTAATAACCTCATTTGGTAAAAGATGACCAACCATCCTCCAAAAATGATTCTCTCCTCCTCCTCCCCCTTCCCCTCCCCTCTTTCTAAAGACTTTATTTATTTGAGAGAGCGGGAGAGATCACAGAGGGAGAGAGAGAAGTAGACCCAGACACCCCTCCCCTTCTTCTTCTTAGAACCTAGCTTCCCTGTCCTCAGGACAGTTCCTGACCACAGAGCCTAGGGGCTGGGGCTCACTCACCACACGTCCAATGTGGGGCTTTAGCACTGTGGACACTCTGCAAAGAAACTGCTTAGTACAACAGCAAATAAACCACTCTGGAATAAACTCTAAACAGTCCCATTAGGTACTCTCAGCCATGACAAATATCTATAAAATGTTTCCTTTAAGAGTTTGGTAATATTCCACACAGGTAAGTTTGTTTCTGACAATCGGCTACTTACATATGCTACAATAGAAGGCTGATCATTTTTATTTCCACATAACTGTTGATCTTGGAACATGGGTTGCAATTGCTCAAGATCAAGAAGTGCCTGAAATGTCAGAAAACCTAGAGCAGGGGTGGCACACGTCCATTTTGGTAATCCTTTCGGCAGAGTCAACAGGAGCGTATGTTGTATAATCTACTTCTATATTTTAGGAAAATGGAGCCCTGAGTCAGTTCCCCAGAAAATGCAAAGGAACGCCACCTTGCCTGACAAAGTCCACATATTAGCAGAAACACTTTTCACTCCCGGAACCCCTGAGGAAATTAGGAAATGACATTGCTTAGTCTAGAAATTTTCCTCAATATATATTAATTTAGTATTTATCTTCAAACCATATTTTCTCCTTTTTTGAGGGAAGACATTTAAATTAGGAGAATTTTTTTTTCCCCCTGAGGTGAGAATGGCCTTTAACTCAAGGTTAGAGGAAGAAGCTCCATAAAGAACACTGAGGGCTTTGTGATGGCAACAGGAAAAGCCCAAGAAAAGAGAGAACCTTGCTGAAGGATACGTGCCTGAAAGGGAAGGGTGGGCTTTGGTGGGGGAGGAGGGAGGAAGGCAAAGAGTGAAGAAGATGAAGGAGACCTGGAAGTGACTATTATTTCAAGAGATGGCCCCGATAAGCTTATTGTAGAGCATGGAGCACGGTCAGTGACCTTTAACTGGACTCAGGTTACATTAGCTGTCAGTATTCAGTTGCCTCAGAAAGGCCCCAACCTTTTGAAAGACTCATACAAAGTAGAGCTCAGCCGAAACTATGCCTAGGATGGCATGAGGGTTTTCACCTGCTGCGTGTAACATCCAAATAGTTACTCAGGGCCACTCTGCCTTCCACTTGCTATGACAGGTAGAGTGTTGTGGTCCCCAACTTAAGCATAACGGTGATCGATGCTCAAATAGAGACAGTGATTGTTGCAGGGTTGGGGACGTAATTGGGGGGGGAAGAGAATGGGGATATACGAGATGACTTTCATTTCACTGAGACGGTTAGTCTCTCTTTACATGAGTTGTGAGAGTAGTCCGCAACTATGTCATCTTGAATAGTTCTATGTTTCATAGTTTCTTCATTTTGTTTGGTTCCCCAGAAGAGATGCCATCTCGTATATTTTAAATCTCCTTTAAAGAATCTAATTTTATAGTGCCATCGAGACCAAACATATGTCAATCTGGTGAGGGAAGATATTTAATTGCTTCAGAACATCCACATTTTGAAAAATAAACATGTTTCTTTTTCTCTTTGGTCAATTTGGCAGCACAAAGTAACTTATTTGTGGCTGTTATTTGTCTCCACAATTTCCCTTAATAGCAGGTTTCACAGTCTTTATGTTCATGAAGCATTTCCTTATGTCTGGACCAAATCCCTTTTTGCTCTAATTTGAGGCCAGAGACTCTGTGGAGTTGCTCACAATTGTCTATTGAATAGACAAACACTTGGAGTTTGTTTTGAAAACTCACTTCAGCCTTCTCTTGACCAGGGTAAACGATTCTGATCTTGCAGTCTTTCCTCAATAGTGCTATAATGCGTTCACGATAATGTCCTCATGTACGAAATTGGACGCAGTTCAACAAACTCAGGACTGGTTCAAGAAATGCCATACAAAATTGACTGGACTTAATCCTCTTATCCCTCATATTCGAATGGTACTTTAATTGAAAAGTACTTTTATAAACAATAGCTCCTTTTCTCTCCATAACAGATCTGTGAGATGAACATTATGTTTCTTTTCTTTTTTTCTTTTGCTTGACAGATGAGGCCACAGAATCTCAGACCACACTGCCAGTCAGTGGGAAAACAGAGATTCAATCTCACTCTTCTGAGCCAAGGGCCAGGTGGATTTCCAGTACCCAGCAGCTGCCAACTATGGGCAAGGCTGGTCAGGGTATTGCCAAAGATCCCACCATGAGTACTTGATTTCCACAGATCTGCTTGCAGAGGTAGGAGAAAAGGTCTTGGGAAAGAAATGGAATGAGCTGGGCTCTGAGGGTTAAGTAGGGTGTACAGGTTGAGAAGAAAGTTATGAACATTCCAGGTAGAAGGGATCTTCCCATGTAAAGGTAAGTTGTATAAGATCACTGTGTCTCAAGCTTATCTCTTCTTAAGTAGAGAGCATGCTTTGAGATAGGATAAAGTTCCATGGTTAAAGACAGAGCTAGGAAGTCCCAGAGGCCTGGATTTCAATCTTGATTTCACCACATACTAACTTCATGGTTCAGAGCAATTTCCTTCATCCCTTTTTGCTTCATTTTCTCATCTGTAACATGGGAGGATTAAATGTATTAATTTATGTAAGTACACAATAAACATTAGCTATCAGTGAACAAAAAACACTAAAGAGACTAATTATATGCAGCATGTAGTAGGAATAAAGGGTGGATAGAGGTATTCCTAATTCACGTCTCAGAGTATCTCGTTTCCTAAGGACATGACATGATTCAAAAACATTCCTATCCTTGCCACCAGTGCCTTGCACTAGAGCATAAGAATTTTCACTTTCATTTAACAGGAAAGGAAACTGAAGAATAATTTGGTGGATGAACTCCTTATCCCTTCTACAAAGATAATTTTCAGTTCTCATTGTTACATATTAGTACATCCAATCAACCTAAACTGTACTCACAAAATCTAAAAGGGTAAGAAAATAAATCACTGGCTTCATTGGCCTAAACTGCCATTTACTTTCTGATTAGAATGCAGGTGTTAGGTATTGGTTGTGCGTGATTTGCACTTTAAGTTTGTATGGCTAGTTCTATAAAATTCACCTCTCATTGGATTCCCAGTCCTGAATTAGAAGTAAAGGAATACGAATGGAGTCACAGCGCACTTAACAAGTATTTGAGCCTGACCCTGAGTTCTCCCAAGGGTCATCCCAAGATGTGTCATGCATGTGAAAACTTTCAACATGTGTGCTCTGGATGAAAAGGAAAATGAAGTCATTAGTTTAGGGACCAGTGAGGAGGGCTTTTATTGTGGAAGTGGGAGAGGCAAGTATATATTGCTGTAAGGGTGATCAGTGTCTCTGTTTTGAAATGAAGAATGGAATATTGCAAATAGTCTCCATTGCCATGGGTGAACGGCACATGGGTACAGGCTACTAAATAATCATGGGTCTGGTTTTCTTCCCCCAACGGACTTCTTAGTGTGGCAAGAGGAATGTCATTTGAAATTGCGGGGTAGTTATATTGTTCTGTAGGGTTGCAATAACAAATTACCACAAACTTAGTGGCTTGAAACAATACAAATTTTTTTTTAAGATTTTATTTATTTATTTGTCACAGAGAAAGAGGGAGGACAAGCTAGGATAGTGGCAAACAGAGGGAGAAGCAAGGCTCCCTGCTGAGCGAGGAGCCCGATGTGGGACTCAATCCCAGGACTCTGGGATCATAACTTGAGCCCAAGACAGATGCTTAACTGACTGAGCCACCCAGGTGTCCTGCAACGATGTAAATTTCATTGTTTTGCTGTTCTGTAGAAGTCCAACATGGGTCTCACTTGGCTAAAATCAAGATGTTGACAGGGAAGATTTCCCTCCTGAAGATTATACGAGAGAATTTGTTTCCTTGCCTTTTCCAGCTTCTGGAAGCCAATCTTCTTTGGCTCAGATCCTCTGCCTTCGTCTCCAAAGCCAGCAGAAGTGGGTCCATTCATTCTCACAGGGCATCACTCTAACATATTCTACTGCCTCCCACTTCCATTTGTAAGGTCCCACGTGATTACATAGGGGTCACCTGAATAATCTGGAAATCTCTCTATTTTAAGGTAAGCAGATGAGCAACCTTAATTCCACCTGCAACCATAATTTCCCTTTACAGGAAGTGAAACATATTCACAGGTTGTAGAAATTAGGATGTGTACATCTTTGCAAGACCGTAATTCTACCTACCAGAGTAGACAGACACTGGTAGCAAAAAGCAGTCTCAAAATCTTTTGTTCAACAGATCCACTGATTAGCCAAGTTAAAAGTCCCTCTTTTGTCCAAAAATATTGACTAAAGTTGTTAAGACATGAACACCCCAGTGTCAGTGCTTATCTGGAACAACAGTTCTGCCCACTAACTTGAAGAGAGGCAAGGGAAGAAGACGAAGAGAGCCCAGGCAGTATGTTTTATATGCTCAGCTTCCGCCCCCAACAATCTGTTCTTTGTCTTCATTATGTAGTAAGGGCTTTCTGTGCTCAAAAAGATGATTGTCTTGCACTCAAAGGCATACCAAGAGCTTCTGCACAAAGTTCTTCAGAGCTCTACTGTGCCCCCTTGCCATCTCCGTACTGCAGCTCAAGTGGCTTGTAATAATCTCGGAGTCATTTCTTGTTGGCTTTCCCTCCTTCCTAAGTATTGAACTTTCACTTCCAAAATGCATCAGGACAACAGAACTCCAGCTCTGATTTTATTAAAAGAAAAGAGATAATTCAGGTACTGTCCAAATTCAAGTCACATTCACAGTCTCTCCAGTTGAGTTAGAATTATCACAAAGGAGTAACCAAAAAAAAAATAGAGACCTTTAGAAAAGTTAAATTTAATTTTTATATTGTACATTATAATTTTAAAGTTCTGAGAGACCATGGGGTGCCTGGGTGGCTCAGTCAGTTAAGCATCTGCCTTCAGCCCAGATCATGATACCAGGATCCTGGGGTCAAGCCCCGCATCAGGCTCCCTGCTCAGTGGGGAGTCTGCTTCTCCCTCTTCCTCTGCCCCCTCTCTGCTCATGTTCTGTCTCTCTCTCTCTCTCAAATAAATAGATAAAATCTTAAGAAAAATAAAATTCTGAGAGACTTTAATGATTTCTCTTCATTCATCCCTCTTCCATGTCAGCCTGATCATCAAACAACTTACATCAGAGAAAGTTATCTTGTTTTGTCTTCAAGATCCTCATTCCACCAGAGGATACAACTCCACAAACTGTCTTAAAAATAAATATCTGAGTGTACTCCTGGTCCAACTTAGTTTAAATCCATGTATTTGTTTATATTCTTAGAAGTATAAAAAATCTGGTTTTCAACTTTATACAGAAGATGTTTAGATACTTAAAAACTCTTATCAAAGTTCATCCTTGCTAGGATGAAATCTGGAGAATATGGTATGTATTTTTGGCAACACTTGGGCTAATAATAATGCCCTGTGGTGTCTAATCTGGACTCCAAAGATTTTGTGTGTAAGTGCATGTAAGTGACTGCATGTGTGTGTGCACGCGTGTGTTCTTTTAGAAACAGAATTGCCAGCAAACCCCATCCATATGGGACATCTGGAAACCCTGCCAAATTCCCCTTTTCTCCAGATCAAATAATCCCAGTCCCATTTAATTTTGCTTCAAAAATTCAAATTTATAAACATCAAAATGAACCACACTGGCATGCACATATGTAGCTAAGTATCTCGGGTGACTTAGAGTCAAGCTCTTCTAAAAACAAGAGAACAAATAATTGACTTTTTTTTTTTTTTCAAATAATTGACTTTTTTGTTTAATTCCTTCTAGCATTAGACTCTATGAAACAGAACCAAATATACCAACAAATTTTTGAGTGTCCAGTAGATTTGTACCACTGCCATCGGCTCTGTGGACCAGACCAGTGAGCTGAGTTTTATGACCTGCCTCCAAGATGCACGTGTAGGACCTATGTTGGGGGTTCCAGTGGAACCACTAACTTGTAATTGACTCACATTTCCCATTTGCCTGGGCTTCAAATGTGGACTTTTGGTCCTTTCCCTAAAGGAAGTCTTTGATGGACAGAGATGTTCATCATTTAGATTTAAGCTTCTGTCCCGTTACAGGCACCCCACCTATAGTGCACTTAAAATATTTTTTCTAAATCCCGTAATTATCTTTTGAAAAGCCCAATTATATTGCATTGCGTTTGTATTAAAGGCATTAATTTATTAACCATAAACATTTAAAATTTACCACAATTATTTATAACCCTGTTATAAAATTGGGGGGAGGCCGTGTATGTATAAAATCCTATCTTGGCGTCTGAGCCTTTCAGTAAGAACCCACAGGCTCCCATGTGCGGCACTATGCCAGGATCCAAAAAAAACAGGGTCTGTCTTTATTGGCTTGATGCTTTGATGGCCTTTGATCAGGCCATTGTACTAGGGCAGCCAAGATATAGGGCAAGATGTGGCCTTTCGGTAACCTTCCTTCTTTGTGTGAGAGTAAGACAAGTTAATTGGGCTTGACAATACCGATGACCCTTTCAAGTCAGGAAAAATGAGACTGTTGTGCTTATCCCAGGTAGATAACCATTAATATTGCTTGTACTGTCTATGGGAAGAGAAAGGGGCTTGTTTGTTTTAAATGTTTTTCAAGGAAGGCAACAAAGTTTCCGGGGGGGTGGGAGGGTGGGGAGAGGGTTTCCATCTAAGGAAACAATGGTGCTATTTGAAGGGTTCAAGACACATTGAAAGGTAGAGAACACACTCCTGCTGATAAATTATTATTGATAACCTCTTCTTTGTCCTTGATTTCATGTAATTGTCAAAGTTCAGACTGTGAGACCTAGCGGACTCACTTTAGCGCTCTTTGTAGAAAACTATCTCTGGAAAGGGAGACTTTTTGTATTTTAGTAGCAATGGAATGTCCCAGGCAATCTGAGCTCATATTGTTTATACTTTATGAAGGCATTTGTTTTTCTCACACTATATCCTGGAACTCTTTTCTCTTTGTGTTAGTTTGTGTCCCTTTCTGAGTGGCACCAGCGACCATACGTGTGTTCACTGAGGGAGAGGGAGGTCATGTGGGGAGATCTCCCCCGAAAGAGGGTCATTCACTCTTCCCATTAAGAAAAGTTTCCAGGGCTGGAAAATGGCACCAATTCTCTCCTCTTCCCTGTAGAAAACTAAAAAAATTACAGGTACTTTCAATGAGTCAACGGTCCTTCGAGATATATGACTTTGGTGCTCATTATTCTCTTTTCACCTGTTTTGGTCCTGTTCCAGTTTCAGAAGTTCAGAACCTCATTTATTTATCTTTTCTCTCAGTTTTATTGAGATATAATTGACACACAGCACTGTATAAATTTAAGGTCGACAGCATAATGACTTGATTTACATATTTTGCAATTTCTTTAATAAGTTTAGCTAACATCCATCATCTCATATAAATACAAAAACAAAAATTAAAATTAAAAAAATGTTTTCCAGGGCCCCTCAGGTGGCTCAGTCGGTTAAGTGGCCAGCTCTTGGTTTCATCTCAGGTCATGATCTCAGGGTCATGAGATTGAGCCCTACATCCAGCTCCATACTAGGAGTGGTGCCTGCTTAAGATTCTCTCCCTCTCCCCCTCCCTACCATTGCCCCCAACCCCAGCTTGTGCTCAGGCACACACATGCTCTCGCTCTCTCTCAAAAACAAAGTTTTTCTTGTGATGAGAACTTTTTGGATCTATTCTTTTAACAACTTTCAAATATACCATGTAGAGTGTTAACTATAGTCATTATGTTTTATGTTACATTCTTAGTACTTATTTATCTTATAATTATAAATTTATGTCTTTTAATCACCTTCTTCCAATGCCTGCCCCCATCCCACCTTGCCTCTGGTAACCACAGTTCTGACCTCTTTTTCTATGAGCTTGATTTAGTTTTTGTTTTGTTTTATTTTGTTTTAGATTCCACATGCAAGTGAGATCATACAGTATTTGTCTTTCTCTGTTTTATTTCACATCAGCATAAAGCCTTCAAAGCTCATACATGTTGTCACAAATGGCAGAATTTCCTTCTTTTTTATGGCTGAATAGTGTTCCATTGTGTGTATATATACCACATTTTCTTTTTTTATTCATTCATCCATCAATGGACTCTAAGGTTGTTTCCATGTCTTGGCTATCATGAATAATGTCACAATGAACACGGGGTACAGATATCTCTTAGACATAGTGATTTTGTTTCCTTTGGATATATAGCCAGGGAATCAAATTTGAAAGAAAGAGAAAGAGATAGAGACAGAGGGAAGGAATGAGGGAGGGAAGAGAGAGGAAGGGAAGAAGCGAAGGAAGGAAGAGAGGGAGGGAGGAAAGGAGGGAGGGAGGGGAAAAGCAAGGAAGAGGAAAGAACGAGTCAGAGGCAGGGAGGGAGGGAAGAAAGTTGGAAAGACAAGAAGATAAGAGGGCCGGTCTCAGAGGAGGTTCTCAGGTGGCCTGCATTTGGGTTTTTGCTCTTTGTGAACATAGTCCTGTCATTAGGGGCACGATCTATGGATCAATGCCATGTGTCTTACATCAGTCAGCAGAGATTTCCAAGTAAGTCCAAGATTTACCAGTAAAATGTGAAATAAATCTGAGTTTTATTGCCTAGCACTGATGGAATTTCATCATTATACCACTGGCAGGGCTTCAGTTTTATCCACTTACTGTTTTTTTGTGATTTGTGATTTGTGACTAGGTATCATTTCTTTTGGAGAACAACCTGAAAACGCACAACCAATACTAGACAATCCAATATCCTGTTTTCAGAAACATGTCTTAAGGACACATTTCTAGGGACACATTCATGAGGAGAAAATCATATTATTGGAAAGTCTCTCTAAATAAAGAGATATACTTAGAGCAGCATACCATATGCTATCCCAAACTTGAAAGAATCTAAATTTCCAACCATAGAGGATAATTAAATAATAAAATATCAATGCTGTGAATATCATGCAACCATGAAAATAGTGTCATAGGTAGACATGGAAAAATATTTATGAAACATACAGTAAAAGCTAGTGTGAATTCTATACATACAAAAGACTACAATCATGAAATAATTTTTATACGTATTGAAAGGGTCTGTAAATAAATGGACATGAAGTCTATGGAATTGTGTGTGTGTGTGCTTTAGAATTTTCTGATACAATACTTCAAAGCTGATGTAACCACAGATCATTTACAATAAAATTAATTCATGTTTAGTGAATGAGTGATTGTTGGCAACAGTACATTTTCTTATAGTATCAGTCTAGACAAGGGATGTTAGATTGGTTTAGGCACCAAACTTATTCCTTAGAAATTCTCTGGTCATCAAAGGTTTTAAGTGTAGTACACCTGATATGCTTGAAAGATTAAGATGTTAGATTCGGTATCCTCCCTTCATGACATGATCAGTGGAAAAATCTTTTTTCATCACCTTAAAAATACAAAACCAGAATTACCACATGCACTTTCAGAAAAATAGTGGTAGTGTCTCATGTAGTTAAAAAGAATCTGTTCTCACTCATTTTTTCAATTAGCTGAAGAGTTTTTAATATTGTTCCAAATCAATAAACAAATTAAACTAATACATATATTATGAGTAGGGTAATATGTTATTAACAAAGCAAAAACTAGGTTTTCAAAGTTCGATATGTGGCAAATGTGCCTGCATGAAGACATTTGTTTATTTCTTTGTTGTTTATGGAAGTCTGCCCTTCTCTTGTGACTATAATTTCCTTTAAGGACAGATAATTTGCTTTTGCATCATTTATACTCCCACATATGTGCTAGCACCTGGCACATGATTGGCATTCAATAATTATTTGTTTAAGTAAGTAACAAATGAACAGGCCAAGCCAAAGATTTTAAACAAATTCTTTCCCTCTCCTATTTTCTGTATACTGTGTTACAGTAAATTTGTTTGCTAAAACAAAATCAGGATTGTTATTAAAAGCCAAAAAAATTCCAACATTTAATAATGGAGTAAATTCTACCATATCCAGAGCCAAAGAGAACGTCTACTTTCATATTTTATATACTGCTGGATTGTTTTCATTTTTTGTCATAATAAAAATGCATATTTGAAAAAGGAGATAAGATACTACATTGAAAATGTTTTGTTTGGGCATGAACACTCCATTTTAGGAATCTGTTGCTCCTAAAGGGGTAGAGACAAAAGGGAGTTTCAAGAGTACCGAAGCGTAGAAACTATTTAATGTAAATATTAAGATTCACATACCTAGAACTGAGATAGGTGCTGTGGACCTAGATATCCCCAATCCTTTGCCAAAGCAATTAAAAAAAAAAAAAAAAAAAAAAAAGCTTGTTTTTCTCTACCTTTAAAATAATAGATTAATTTTGCCTGACTTTGGGGGAAAGAAAGGCAAGGAATTATGTTGTTTTGTACTTCTTGGGAGTTGGTACACATTCCCCTCAGGAGAAGGGAGAACGAATATTAGAAGGACAAGTCATAGCTCTTCTCTCCCCTCCCTCCGCAAGCTGTTTTGTTCCAGGTTGGTAGGAACTGACGAAGACTGTTTGCCGCTAAGCATGCCTAATGGTCTCAGAACTGTGGCTGGACATAGAGGAAGAGATTTTACTCTAAAATTTAATTTATGGTGACTTGAAAATGAGTTAAAACTTCCCATTCATTGAGTGTGGGCTTCACAAGATGATTTTCTTCTGAAGAGTAAATAATGGAAACGGGGAAAAAGAGTAATTTTACAGTGGGGCATCCAACAAACCCTACCTCACCTGGATGATCAAGGTTAACAGCCCCTGTGATAAGTCTTGCCAAGAGCATGAACCCTTGAGATAACGTGCTGAGACAGGCACTTTACTTACCTCCGTGGTCTTTCTCTCCACAACCCCTAGTTCTAGTCTAATTATGAGGAAAACATCACAAATTCCAGCTGAGGGACATTCCACAAAACACCTCACCAATACTCCACAAGGTCATCAAAAACAAGGCCAAGTCTAAGGCACTGTGACAACCAAGAGTTGCCTAAGGAGACATGACAACTGGATCTAATGTAGTATTTCTGAATAATACCCTTCCTGGAACAGAAACAGACATTAGGTAAAAATGAAGGAAATCTGAGTGAAGAATAGATATGGACTTTAATTAGTGTCAATATATTAAAATTGGCTCATTTGTTATGGCGGAAGCACCATAGTAATGTGAGATGTTAACAATAGGTAAGCTGGGTGCAAGGTGTATGAGAGCTCTCTCTACTATCTTTGCAACTTTTCTATAAATCTAAACCTATTCTAAAACTAAAAGTTTAATTTTAAAAAAGTAGCGATGAGGGAGGAGCCATTTAATATACTAATGTTAAAAATTAAAGATCTCTTCAAGCATGAAAATTCTGATTGCCTGAGAAATATAGACCAGTCTTTATGGATTAGTATTACTCTAAAAAATTCTTTAATGACATATGCTTTCAATAACTTTGAGTAAGACAAAAAGGAGTTATATCTGACAACTGGAAGAAACCTTGGAAATATTCTCACCCAAGCCCTTTATTTTATGAAGGAGCTAATGAAGACCTGAGAGGCAGACCCAGAGGGCAAAGCCAGGCCCCCTTTTGCCATGCCCTCAAACTATAAGACCCCCTACAACAAAATGCCAGTTGAGTACAAGTAATCTGTTTCTCAGATAACCTACCAGTCCTCTCTCAGTCTGCCCTTGCTTTTGATCAGTTAATTCCTAAGGAAGGATCAGTCTTATAGCCAGAAATAGGGTATCCTTGCACACTATTATAGTGATAGAGATATCAGCCTAGCTGAGCATACCGTTGTCCCCCCATCCATAGGGATACATTCCAAGACCCTTAGTGGATGATACCAAACTCTATATATACTATGTTTTTTCCTATACGTATATACATATGATAAAGTTTAATTCATAAAGTAGGCATAGCAAGGAATTAACAAAAATAATAATAAAATAGAACAATCTGATAATATAGACTAATAAAAATTATGTGAATGCAGTCTCTCTCGCGCGCTCTCTCTCTCTCTGAGGCTATCTTATTGTACTATACTCACTCTTCTTGTGATGACCTGAGATGATAAAGTGCCTACGTGATGAGATGAAGTGACACAAATGACGGCATTTGTAGCGTTGGGTTACTGTTGAACTTTTGAGGATAAGTAAGAAGGAGGATCCTCTGTTGGTTGATGGCGGGAAACTGAAAACACAGCGAGAGAACCCTGGATAAGAGGGGACGACTATAGTACTCTAGAAATCATTGATATTTCCTGATTCTTTGCTGTAAAGCTTTTCTATATCCCTGGGGCATTAAAGCTAGTCTCTATCCCTGGAGTGTCAAAGCAGTTATATCTAGACTTCTAGGGGCTGAAAATCTCAGCAAGTAAGTTTTCAGCCTATATCCAGGAACATCCCAGAGAGGGAAAGTGCTTATGCCGTCTTTCAGCCATGTATGCCCCATTTCAGTGACCCCAAAGAAATGTAGACACTCGCTTTAAGGAAAGAACATTCCTCTTTACTCTCCCGTCACTTCCTGGAGTGACTGGGGCTATCTGTGTAACTAAAATGCCTTAATCGAGACCTTTTATGGTTGTTATAATCTTTTATGGTTGTGTATATTGGCCATTGTACAACGAACATGGCCAGACATGACTACCCCATTTAGGACTGATACTAAGCCAGGCATGAATCAGAATTGACTGTTGAAGTGAGAAGAGGTCAAGGTGTTTATATTTCCTTCCGCCCTTATGATAGATAGCTAAAGCCCTTTGCTATCTACCTTTTGTACACGGAGATAGCACTCTGTTAGGTAGTGATTGTTTTGATGAGTTTATTATTATTTTATAAATACACATAAGAGGTATGCTCTGATATTCCTTCATAATTCTATATGCACAGCAAGGCTTCTTTTTTTTTTTTTTAAGATTTTTTTTTTATTTATTTGACAGAGAGAGAGAGAGATCACAAGTAGACAGAGAGACAGGCAGAGAGAGAGGGAAGCAGGCCTCTTGCTGAGCAGAGAGCCCGATGCGGGGCTCGATCCCAGGACCCTGACATCATGAGCTGAGCTGAAGGCGGAGGCTTTAACCCATTGAGCTACACAGGCGCCCCCAACACACCAAGGTTTCTAATTCCCTCCTGCTTTCCCAAACAAAGGAGTATGGACATCGTGGTGCTTAGGCAAGGTTACTAGATTTATAACACTCTAGCTCAAGAGTAGAGTGATTTCATGCTAGAGACAAGTCAGGTTTCTCGACTCCTGATCCAGTACTCTGAATACGAAGAGGTGATAGTTGAGAATTGTTGGAATTATTTTTTTACTCTTTATTCTAATATGTCAAGCAAATTATAAATGAAGCCAGCCATTGTTAGGTGTCATGAGAAAAATGCACCATATCAAGTACTAGATACAAAGATTCTGTCTGAGTGTGCTCATGCATGCACTACATCTGAAGTATCAGAACTATATTGCCATCAGGCAAGGATGTATTTATCCTTACAGAGAGCTTCTCTCTGAGTTACTTTCACTTATAAAAAAGGGACAACAGTGTCCTTAAATATTCTAGAATATCATGCCAACACAAAATAATGTACATAATATTTTACTTATGACTTTATAATGTAATATCTACTATTTTCAGTAACATATAATATAATAATATATAATTTATATATAAAATATATAATATAATAAAAAATGCAATTTAAATGTGTTCCCACAACTCAAGGCCCTAAAAATGTCAATAAATAGCTAATAGTCACATTGACAAGTTTCACTCATGGATCAAGAACCATATATCACTGAGTCTACTGTGATTAAATGTCCTATGGCAGCATTTCTTATATACAAGCAGCCGAAACAGTACAAGATGGATTAGGTCAAAGGGTGATCTATTATGCTACTGCCTAACTTTTCTATTTGGGGCATAACTGTCCAGTAATAGCTGGAAAAGAGAATAATGAACTCCTTCTAGATAGAAGAAAAATAATTCTTCCATGTTAAGTAATGCAAAGTTACCTTAGAAAAGGATTTCATCAAGAGACATTTTCTTTTGAAGATATCGTGATCTTTTATTTCTTGTGGCATCCTCCAGCCAAATGATAGTTAACACCAAACTTTGCTATGAGAAATCAGCCATCAAGGAGAGCAATTTCAAAGCCGGTTGTAAAGTTGGGCATGAGATACAGGAAAGATGATTCCTGAGCATGGAGAGGGCTATAGTATTCCATATCCTAGACCAGCACTATCCAGAAGAACTTTCCATGATGATGGAAAGGTATTGTATCTGTGCTGACCAATCTGGTAGCCGCTAGCCTGATAAGGCTACTAAGCACTTGAAATGTTCCTCCCAGTGTGATGGAGGAACTTAATTTTAATTGTATTTAATTTACATTTAAATAGCCATGTAGAGCTAATGGATAAGTCACTGGGCAGTGCAGCTATAGACCCTGGGTCCTATCCTCTCTATACTATGAGAATTGTGGCACGTGGATCAAGGTAAGTGCTAGTTGAAGTCCTAAAAAACAAATGTGATGTCATTCTACCATTAAATCTCTTCAGCTGTAAAACAGGAATTTGTGATTCATCCAAGAAGGATGTACTTCAGTAAAAGTTTAGGAGTATTTTGCAGAATTTTTTAAGAATCAGGTATTCCTGATCAACCAACAAGAGTTGTGCCTCATATTTTCCTTAGTCTTCCTCTATTGGTTGTTCTATAATGACTTGATGATGATTGCTCTAAAGATTTTTATAAAGAGGGACACTTGGGTGACTTAGTTGGTTAAGCGTCGGCCTTTGACTCAGGTCCTGGTCCCAGGGTCCTGGGATCCAGCCCTGCATGGCACCGGGCTCCCTGCTCAGCAGGGAGTCTGCTTCTCCCTCTCCCTCTGCACCCCACCCCCGCTTGTGTGCATGCTCTCTCTCTATCTCTCTCAAATAAATAAATAAATAAAATCTTTTAAAAAAATGTTATAAAGATTCAAACACTGCTAATGAATAATGTAAGTAAATGTCCCGATCAAGGGGCCTGATTACCTGAGTCACTTAAAGTTACAAGTTTACATAAAGTTCTCCTTTTGTCCAATGTAAGTGTGTCTTGTCCATACAAAGCCTAAGTAGAGATCTCAAGTAGGCAGTTAAATGTACAAGTCTGTAATTCAGGAGGAGCTCAAGATTATAGTTTGCATACCCTCTCTTTAATTTTCAGAGTAGCATATATCTAAATATTCACATTATTAAAATTGCAAAGTCCGTTAAGAGACTTCCTGCAGTATAGTGATCTTTAGGTCTTTTCCATAGCATTTCACCCAGTTCCATATGTCATTGTTTTATTGTTTATTATATTAAATGAGATGAATCCAGTAACACTAGTACATTTGCATCGGCATTTTAATGAATTATCCATATGTGTTTTTTAAATCAGTGTTCTCGTTGACTGCAATAAAACTTATGGATAGTAAAAATGTCAAAGTTCCATAAACAGCCCATTAACTTTAAACTGTTAAAATCAGCAAAATTTAACAAACAAATAAGGTTTTACATTTTTAATAGCTCTTTGGAATTTAATGAGAGTTCAGCTATGATAAAATGTATAACCTGATGATATCATATATTGCTATATATATTAACTTTTTTCCTGCACAATACAAAAGTGCCAGACTTTCACACAACATGCAAAAAGAAAGTCCTTCCATATCTAAGTAAGAGGTAAAGATATAAAAGACCCGTTCTGAATATCACTTTAGATGGCAGTTGAGTATCCTCCGACCTTAGCCACAGCCACATTTAAAATGAAAGAAAAGTATAAATTCAGTTGTTTACAAAACATTTTCGCTTTAAAGGCTCTACTTTTCAATTCATTTTACAACAAATATTGTACATGTTTTCTTTCTTTCTTTCACGTCTTTAAATGTGGAGCTAGCTTTCCTTTGCTCATCACGTTTAAAATGAATATAATTAACTAAACGTTCTTTGAAATTCTGAAGATAAATCAAGGGCAGCTAGCCTTTCTTGCTTAACACACTAAACACTGGTTTTTGCTGCCACCTGTTGACTATAATTGCAAATAATAAATCTTGTCTCCACAAATCACAAACTCCCAAAAAGCAAGTTTCACTCATAGATCAAGAGTCCATGAAATGGACTTAAGTCCATTAGAAATGTCCTTAGAAATGCATCCATACTACCTCCTTCATTTGATGAATGGTACAAGGGCTCAAAGGGGGCAAAGCGACTTTCCCGATGCCATTCAAAGAGGACAGACCTGAGACTAGAATGTAGGTTTGGGCCTTGGAGTTGAGTATTTCTTTCTCTTTACCAGGTCTTCTCTCTTGCTTGGGAGGCAGAGCACCTGAAAAGCCTGGTATTCTTTGCACATGTCATTAAATTCTGATGTGCTTAAATCCATTACATGAATGAGTAATGCTTTTTGCCGCATCACGGGAGAACAAGTCTGTGCTTCTCCAAAAGTATTGTAGCAAGTAGGTCCATCTGAGGTGACATTCAAACAAGCATATCTGGGAGATGGGTAAGGTGGGCTTACCAGGGGTCTGTTTGTATGAGTGACTGAAGGCCCATCTGGAAAAGTTTACGTTGAGGCCCTCACATCTGATCACAAGGCCGTACGTGATTCTACGTACCGGTTAATATAGGTCCCAGAGTGACTAAAGGCTCGTTTTTGAGTCTGCAAGGGAAAAAGCTGAAACAAAGAGTGAATAAAAATTAAAAGGTCTGGGGGCACCTGGGTGGCTCAGTAGGTTAAACCCTCTGCCTTCGGCTCAGTTCATGATCCCAGGGTCCTGGAATCAAGCCCTGCATCGGGCTCTCTGCTCAGCAGGGAGCCTGCTTTCCCTTCTCTCTCTGCCTGCCTCCCTGCCTACTTGTGATCTCTCTCCTCCTGTCAAATAAATTAATAAAATCTTTTTAAAAAAATTAAAAGAGCTGGTCACACTGTTGGCACTGGCTTCTTAGGTGAAAGGCAATAACTCCCCTGCAGGCTCCACTCACTTCCCAGGCACCATTAGCCCTCTGGAAGAGGCACAAGTTCCTTCAACACAGGCATTGAGACATCATCCCCAGGGAGTCCGGGCAAGGCCAGAGGGACCACATGATGCCTGGACCATATTTATTGGCACATGGTAACTAGCTCCTGTGACTCCTAGAATTAGCTGAGAAGTGAGACTTTAAAGGAGTTGAGCTCTTTCACTTGCTGGTGGCAACCGAGCTGGAGAAATATTGTTTGGTTTCTCTTTCCCTGAGCTCCAGGCTAGTGCTATGGCATTGGTCCTTGGTAATCCAAATATTAATATGATGTTGAAAAATTGTAGATAATTAATTTTTTTAGAACCTGGCAGCTATGATAATCTAAAGGGAAGATGTTTGACCTTAATGTGTTTCCTTCTATGTAAAATGAGAAAATTATTAATCTGCTCTTCCTACCTCTGAGATGTCCAACAAAGTGCTTTAAGGTATAAGACAAAAATAGAAGGTAGTGTTTGTTTGTTTAACCCATCTTTCGCTTCTCATTGATAAGCAGTTGATTGTGACCACTTGGCCAATAAGATATGAACAGAGGTGACCCACCACTCCCAGCCACAAGCTTTAAAAGCCAGTGGATTTCACTACATTCTGATGATCAGGGGACACATATTAGGATGGAGCCTCAATAGGTCTGGATTGGGTCCCTGAGTGTGTACACATGAACAGAGCCTCCCAACGGATCCACACTGGACATGGAACATGAAGGAGAAACACACTTTTGTTGATTTAAGCAGCTGAGATTTGAGGATTGTTACCTCAACATCCACGACCCAGTCTCTTCTAATCCAGGGGCCTAGCCACAGCTGGGGTACCAATGTAAAATATAAAGAAACAATCTGGGTAAAGTGGACGTGATCGAAAGGGGGCTTCTGGAAAAAGATGTTATAGGGAAAGGTTAAACAAACAAAGAATAACAATAAGAAATGAGCGTTACTAATAAGAGAACTATTATATTTCTCTGACGAGCTGAATTTTATATTCAGCTTAGATTTAGATGGTCAATGACAACTATGTGAAGTTTTTAGAGAACATCAAAATATTAATCTGTCATGCACTATCATTCCTACATGGGCTTTAAGGAAAAATCAGTTCTTGACCTGCATTTCTATGAGGCTTGTATCTGAAATGAAGAGAGAAATAAAAAGCCTATACAGACTTTGTCTAGGTAGCACCTGTTGTACTCACTGTACCAGCAGAAGTCTCCATGAGTCATGAACACAGATACATGATTTTGAAATATCTGAACTCGGACAAAAGGGAGACAGACCCAGGGGACATAAACAGATAAAAACAAATCCTCTGTCGACAAGTTCTCCATCCTTTCTCATGTCTGCTGAATGTCAGTTTTAGACTCTTGATGAGGAAATCTTTATCTTGCATCTTGCCACTTTCGCCCACACCTTTGCATGTTACGAAAAGTGACCCAGAAGCCATTACTGAGTGAAAGGATATCTTACCAGGATAACACAACTGAAAGAAAGCAATACCCAGACAATGAGGCCTTTGATGGAGAGGCCTGGGATTTCCTAATAGCAAACAGGCCTAATCAGTGGTCATGAAAGTTGTAGCTCCAACTCCCATTAAAACAACACACACGCTCCTTTCTATAACTCCCCAGAGGAGCCTAAGGAGAGCAGTTCATGGTGCTTTCCAACCCAGACAGGTCGAACTTCTTTGCCCTTCCTGAAGGCACTATGAAGAAAGCATCCACACAAAGGAAATATTTTTGTTGGCACTCAGTTCAGAGCATGTTGATATCCCTGTTTTTAACAATCCGCTGGTCAACCTGGGTGTGGTTACTCTTTTTGAAAGTTGTGTCTTGAGGAAGTAGGTCAAGTGAGCCAATGCTGTGTTCTCCTGAACATGACCACATTCTTGTGCTCATTATGTGTGTGTGTGGCTTTGGGGCTGGTGTCTTGCTGACACAGAGTGCCACCTACCGATTCACCAACCAGCATTTCTGCTTGCTCCCAGTGACTAGCAGGGTCTGCCTCTGCTTGAAGCAGGCTGAGCGAGGCAAGCAGACGGCTCTGTGCTGAGAGTCAGAGGAGATGGATCAACGTAGCAGTGTAGTCCTAGAGGCTGGGAGCAAGAGCTAAAATCAAGAAATGGGAGGAAGTTAAGGACTGTGAGATAATCAGAGGCGATAAGACAAAGGGTTTTGAGGGGAAGTGTGAGCAACCATTCTAATGCAGTCAACCAGCATTTCCCTCTATGACTGTGGCAGAGCCTGCCAGCTGCTCCCCCAAAATCCTCCTCTCCCTGGCTGATAGCTGGGCTTTATTTTCCAGATTCCTTGTGGTTAACATAACCATGTATCTGGGTTCTGACTAATGGAATGTGGGAGGAAGCACTGTGTGCTACTTTTGGGCCTGGCGCATAAAAGCCACCTACTCACTATCTCCATTCCTTCTTCCGGCTGCCTTGGTGGTGACACTGGATGCCATGAGTTAATAACAGCATCGATGTGATCAGCCTGGGTCTCATCAAGAGGTAGAGCCCAGCCTTCCACCTTTCTTAGTCCTGGCTGCTAGCTTGAAACCACTCAGTCCTACGAAGTGAGAAATGAATAAACATCTTGATCTCAAAGCCACTGAATTTCTAGGATCTCTTTGTTACTGCAGCAAGGCCTATTCTGCCTCTTACTGTTTTTGTTTTTTTTTTAATTAATTTTTATTAACATATAATGTATTATTTGCCCCAGGGTACATGTCTGTGAATCTTCGGGCTTACACATTTCACAGCACTTAATAGCACATACCCTCCCCATTGTCCACAACCCAGCCACCCTATCCCTACCCCACCACCCCCCCGGCCACCCTTAGTTCATTTCTTGAGTCTCTTACTGTTTTTTTTATCACATCCAAGATATTACCTGACTCATACACTATTATTTACTATAAAACCAGTGCACAACCCTCCTAGTTCCCTACCAACAATGAATCTAGGAGACTTGCATGATTTGACTCATTTTCCTCTCCAGGTTCATCTCTCTGCACTCCCCACCTTGCTTCCCCACCTTGCTTCACCCTACTGAACTCCCAAATTCCTTCCCTTAAATACCTCTCTCTCCCTCAGTTCTCCTCATTTCCATAAGATACGCTCCCTTTGCAGCCTTTAGCTGTCCCTCCCACCTCACCCCCTGCCTCCTGATCTGTATCTGGTTAATTCCTATTCATTCTGCTGATTGCAGCTTAGACTGAATTCTAAGACTGAATTTCCCTGAGACTGAATTCAGTGACCTCTGTGCTCCCACAGCACTTTATCCTATAGGTCCTACTGCACTAGTCTCCCCTCCAGAATCTTCCCTCCACGAGAACTATGTTTGTGGACATATGAACTATGTTTGTCATATTCATAACTGAATCTCCAGCTCTTAGGATGGTGCCTGGAATGTGGTGCGTGCTATTTTATTATCACATGAAAGACCTTCTCCTGAAGTGACCATCAAAATCCTAATAACCTGAGATAATGTTTGAGAACAAGACAACACATTTTATATCTTCTTATAATTACATTGTTTTAATTCAGTCCCTTGTACATGGCTATGCATATCTCTTTGTTAAGTGACTATATTCTTTAAGAAAGACTTCTATTTTTGTTATTATTTAAGGTAAAACTGGGCAATCTTTTGACCCAATATTTGCATTTTATCCAGAAAATGACTGCTTTCCCATTTTCCTAGTTGTACTTCCATATACATGAGAAGTACACTATTTCCTGAGTGATAATTGGAAAAATTCCAGAAATATCAATGTAACAATTGAAACAATGAACTGTGTATAAGGAATGGATACTCCTGATAACTGACACAAATGCACAAACAATATTTTTGGCTGATATAGGAACTTCACTTCAGGTTTAGAATTGGGGCTCAAGGTTTAATATGGAGGGTAGGAGTTTTTAGTGGGTTGCCAAATCCTATAGGCCAATAGATTAAAAATCTGATCAAAAACTCAGATTTGTGAAAGCCTGTTAGAATGGAGCTGATTTCAACAATGGAAAGGTGTAAACACACACACACACACACACACACACACACACTCACTAAGTATTCTTAGAGAATGGATTCTGAAGAGCTAAGTCTAAGATTAACATGGGACAGAAAGCAAAGCAAATCCTATTCTTATTGAGGTTTTGGATTATTCTGGCAATCTTCAGTTTCCAGGTAAAATTCTCAGTGATACGCCTTGTGTTTGTACTATATCGTGATGAGAGATTGCGTGATAATAGATAATATATCTTTATAAACTGTACATTCTTCCCAGAATGGAAGCACATAGTCATGAGTTTTGTGCACAGGTTGAGTGTTCTTGGCCATTATAGGTGGTATACACATGCGTTTTCAAGGAAACAGTCCAGATCAAAATAAACTGGAAGCGAATGGTATCACTGTAAGCTTCCAGGATATAGGACCTCAAGCAAGGGAGATCTAACTCCATTTTAAAGTGAAGTATTGGGCAACATCTTTAAGGACAAAGAGAGAATCAGCGGTATCAAAAGTAAAATGAGCCTTGAGACTTTGGGCTTAGAAGAAAACTACTGGAGAGCTGAAGCCATGAGCAGGTGAGCAGTCTTCAGAAGGGAAGCCTCCCTTTCCAGGAGCCTCATGCAACATTTGCAAACACCAAACAAAAGCATAAGCATTGACAAGTTCTCTAAGATTTGGAAACATCACCAGATAAGAGAAAGGACCCAAGAGTAATTGGAATTGGCCAAGCAGTTGCTCCAGGGTAAAGTTCTTTTATTTTTCTTTTTCAAGTTTGTATTAAATACCAGTTAGTTAACATACAGTATAATATTAGTTTCAGGTGTAGAATTTAGTGATTTATCACTTACATACAATACCGGGTGCTCATCACAAGCTCACACCTTAAAACACATCACCCTTTTAACCCCTTCCCTCCATCTCCCCTCCAGCAACCTTCAGTTTGTTCTCTACAGATAAGAGTCTGTTTCCTGATTTGCCTCTCTTTGTCCATCCCCCACATCAATCTGTTTTGTTTCTTAAATTCCACCTATGAGTGAAATCATATGGTATTTGTCTTTGTCTGACTTATTTCACTTAGGGTAATACTTTCTAGCTCCATCCATGTCTTTACAAATGACAAGAGTTCATTCTTCTTTATGGCTGGCTTACACACACACACACACACACACACACACACACACACACACCAATTCTTCTTTATCCAGTCATCAGTCGATGGACATTGGGCTCTTCCCATAATTTGGCTATTGTTGATAATGCTGCTATAAACACCAGGGTGTATGTACCCCCTTCAAATCTGCATTTTTTGTATCCTTTGGGTAAATACCTAGTAGTGCAATTGCTGAGTTGTAGGGTAATTCTATTTTTAACTTTTTGAGGAACCTCCATACTGTTTTCCAGAGTGGCTGCACCATTTGCATTTCCACCAACAGTGTAGGAGGGATCCTCTTTCTCTGCATGCTCGCCAACACCTGTTGTTTCCTGTCTTGTTAATTTTAGCCATTCTGACAGGTGTGAGGTGATAGCTCATTGTAGTTTTGACTGGCATTTTCCTGATGATGAATGATGTTGAGCATCTTTTCATATGCCTGTTGGCCATCTGTATATCTATCTATTCACATCTTCTGCCCATTTTTTAACTGGATTATTTGCTCTTTGGGTATTCACTTTTGTAAGTTCTTTCTGTATTTTGGATACTAACCCTTTCTCAGATACATCATTTGCAAATATCTTCTCCCATTCTGAAGATTGCCTTTTGGTTTTGTTGATTGTTTCCTTCACTGTGAAGAAGCTTTTTATCTTGATGAAGTCCCAGTAGTCTATTTTTGCTTTTGCTTCCCTTGTCTCAGGAAACATATCTAGCAAGAAGTTGCTACAGCTGATGTCAAAGAGGTTACTGCTCGTGGTCTCCTCTAGGATTTTGATGGATTCCTGTCTCACGTTTAGGTCTTTCATCTATTTTGAATTTATTTTTGCATATGGTATAAGAAAGTGGTCCAGTTCTCATCACAAGTCTAGCACTTAACTACAGGAGGCTTTTACCCCAACTTAGAGTAAAAGCAGAGCTACCAAATCTGAGTATGGCCAGCAGAGAGCAGAGTGGTGAATTTTGAACCCCTGCCAGCTGGGATTTAGGAGTTCTGCAGCTGCCAGTATAAACTAAAGGCTGTTAGTGAATGAAGGGTAGGGATTGACTATGAAATTGGCACTGCCTTAAGAAGACAAAGAAACCACCAAAGTGAGCCCATACTTCTGGTGAGTAGATATTACAAGTATGAAAATTAGGAATTAGTCTCCACCATCACTTCAAAGTATGGACACAAAATGAAAATATCAATAAATACTACCTGATGTTTAAACTTATATATAAGAACACACACACACACACACACACACACACACACACACACAAATACTCCATAAAAACTATGACATCTTGATTTTTTAATCAAGATGAAAATCAAAAAATTTCAATCAATTTTTCACCTTTCCAGACCAATCTGGAAGGGTGACCAAAGCTTAAAGCCACATTATGGAACAAGATCCGAGAATCTGGTTAGAATTCCAAGCCTGCCAAGTCTGTGGCACTGTGGACCTCAATACATAGCTTTATCCCAGCACCTACTGTCAACCACCTGGCTGGGAGAATATTCTACCTTGCTCCAAGGCAGAGAGAGTATGAAGACATTGCTTCATTCTTAAGAAGTTCATGTGTTAAAGAGTTTTGGTTTTGTTCGTCCTCACAGGTGGGCTAGAAAGAGAGGACGAGTGAGCTATATTTACTATGAAAGTTTTTCTTTGAGCTCAGAACCCCATCTAAACTGTGGAAAGAGGTCTTGGGAGCAGCCAGAGTTTCTATTCCTTGAACCCAGTGGACAGCATGTGCTGAGAGGGGAACACCGGAATGCTAAGACCCCAGTATAAACTCAGGAGCCTCACCAGACAGCAACTAGCTCTTAAAAAGAAATGCATGCATTGCAAGCTGTTGCAGCCACTTTGGAAAACAGTGTGGAGATTCCTCAAGAAATTAAAAATAGAAAAAAAAAACCAAGAAATTAAAAATAGAGCTACCCTATGACCCTGCCATTGCACTACTGGGTATTTACCCCAAAGAAGCAGATGCACTAAAAGAAGGGCCACATGTACCCAATGTTCATAGCAGCAATGGCCACAATAGCCAAACTGTGGAAAGAACCAAGATGCCCTTCAACAGATGAATGGATAAAGAAGATATGGTCCATATATACAATGGAATATTATGCCTCCATCAGAAAGGACGAATATCCAACTTTTGTATCAACATGGACAAGAGTGGAACAGATTATGCGGAGTGAAATAAGTCAAGTGGAGAGAGCCAATTATCTTATGGTCTCACTTACCATCAGTGAATGAATTCAAAAGTGAATACCAAAGAGCTCACACTTACGTGCTGAGCATAAGGAAAAACATGGAGGGCATTGTGAGAAGGAAGGGAAAGGTGAATGGGGGAAATCAGAGGCGGGGGGTGATGAATCATGAGAGACTGTGGACTCTGAACAACAAACTGAGGGTTTTGGAGGAGAGGGGGTGGGGGGTTGGGCGAGCCTGGTGGTGGGTATTGAGGAGGGCATGTATTGCATGGAGCAATGGGTGTGGTGCATGAACAATTAATCTTGTAACACTGAAAAAATAAAATAAACATATTTGGGGGGGAAAAAAAAGAAATGCATACAGAAAGACACCCTGAAACTCTGAGCGATTGCTCAGTGAGGGTTCAAAGGAGCTTTCCTATGGGCAAGCTATAAGATACTGTTTATAAAAATGGAGCTTCCCTTACGTACACTGCAGTCAACACACTAACTAATGTTTCACCCCTGAGCTTCTATGCCCTGTGGAACTAGCCATGCCCTGCTCTTTTGCTGACCCTGAAATAAAGCATAAGTAATAGCTGATTGTGAAAGCTCTATGTGCTATGAGCAGTCACCAATCATTCAGCACCTTTTCCACGGCTTTCCTGCCCCTCTCTGTATCCTTGTCTTTTTCCTTTTTAATTGCAGTATAGTTAATGTACAGTGTTATATTAGCTTCAGGTGTAGAATATGGTGATTCAACAGTTTTATACATTACTCAGTGCTCATCACAGTAAGTGCACTCTTTTTTTTTTGTTTTAAAGATTTTATTTATTTATCTGACAGAGAGAGATCACAAGTAGGCAGAGAGGCAGGCAGAGAGAGAGAGGAAAGCAGGCTCCATGCTGAGCAGAGAGCCCGATGTGGGGCTCGATCCCAGGACTCTGAGATCATGACCTGAGTTGAAGGCAGAGGCTTTAACCCACTGGGCCACCCAGGCGCCCCAGTAAGTGCACTCTTAATTCCCATTACCTATTTCACCCATCCCCCTGCCACCTCCCCTCTGGTAACCATCAGTTTGTTCTCTGTCTATTGTTCTTTCTTTCTTGTTAGGTCTTTAATCTATCTGGAATTTATTCCTATTTATGATATGGGCTATAAGTCCAATTTAAATTTTTCCATATTAATATACAATTATTTTAGCATCATTTATCATATACCATATATCATATCATAAGAATACAGTTAGTTTTTATATTTCCATCTGGTAGCCAGCAGCCTTCTAGATTCTATTAATCCTAATAATTTATACATAGATTTTGAAAATTACATATATACATAATCATGTATCTTTATAACTCATGAATGAACATTGAATTTAATAAACATGTTTCCATAAAAAGTAAAATAATCACATGATTTTTCTCACTTGTTATCCTAATGTGGCAGATTTAATTAATCGATTTTTCTTTTTAGTTAAACCAGCCTTGAGCTCTGAGGATAAATCAAATAGACGATGATGGATTGTCCCTTCTATACATTGCTAGTATTTTAGAGTCTATGATAACAAGTGATTTTAGTCATTATAATTTTCTTTTCTCATACTCTTATAATCAGATTTTTTTATCAAGGATATATGAACCGAATAAGATGAATTGGGGTATAGTCCCTCTAGTCCCTCTTTTTCTATACTCTGGAATACTTTGTGTGAGATTGTGATTATTTCTTCCTTGCATGTCTAGTAGACAGAAAAATCATCTGGATTTTTTTTTACTACTTTATTTAGTAGTTATGAGTCAGTTGTATTTTCTTTTTCTTTTTATGTCTGTATTCAAAAGATGCAGTTTTCTAAAAACTTTCCCACTCCACTGAAATTTTCAAATTTGTTGGCATAAAATTATTTATAACATCTTCTTGGTCTACACCATCCATGATTCTGTCTACTCTTGCCTCCTGATTTTGCTAGTTTTCTATCCTCTGTTCCTCTTTTCCTTAATCTTGCCAGAGTTTTATCCATTTTATCAGCCTTTTTAAAGAATTAAATTTTGGCTCTTTAGTTACTCTCAATGAATTTTTTTTTATCATTATTTTATATCATTTCTCTACCTTAAGGTGTTATCCTACTTTTCTCTTCTAATTTCACAAAATAGGTACATTCCTCATTAATCTGCAGATTTTCTTATTTTACAATATAAACATTTAAGGCTATAAATTTCTCTGTAAGTTATGATTTACATACAAACAACAAGTTCCAGTTTTCATTATTGTACAGCTCTAAATAATTTGTTTACTTTCGTGATTTTTTTCCTTTGGCTTATGGGTATTTAGAAGTCAATTCCTAATTTCTAAAACTTGGGCTTTTCTATTTAAGAATTCCCATTTAATTTCATTATAATTAGAAAATACATTCTATATTATTTTGATTCATTAAAAATTTTGAGACTTGCTTTATGGTTTAGGTGTTTTTAAAAATATTTTGTTTGTGGGGCTCCTGGGTTAAAGCCTCTGCCTTCCGCTCAGGTCATGATCTCAGGGTCCTAGAATCAAGCCTCGCATCAGGCTCTCTGCTCAGCGGGGAGCCTGCTTCTCCCTCTCTCTCTGCCTGCCTCTCTCCCTACTTGTGATCTCTCTCTGTCAAATAAATAAATAAAATCTTTTTTAAAAATTTTGTTTGTACTATAAAAAGAAGGTATGATGTATAGTTGTTAGCTAGAAACAGTACATCAAGTTTGTCAATCATTTTGTTCAAATCTGTATTTTTACTAATTCCATCTGCTGGCTCTTTAATTACTGAGAAAGTAAAAACTCCTGCAATGATTATGAATTTAACCCTGTTTTGTTCTGTTAATATTTGCTTTGTATTTTAAGATATTATTAGGTTTTGATATTGTGATTTTACCAATTTATGCTCCCACCAGCACTGTATAAGAACTGTATAAGAACTTTTTTTTATCACATTATATTAGTCAACATAGAGTATACATCATTAGTTTTTGATATAGTGTTCCATGATTCATTGTTTGCATATAACTCCCAGTGCTCCATGCAATATGTGCTCCCCTTAATACCCATCACCAGGCTAACCCATCCCCCTCCCCAAAAAGACCCTCAGTTTGTTTCCCAGAGCCCATAGTCTCTTGCGGTTCATCTCCCCCTCCGATTTCCCCACCTCCATTTTTCCTTTCCTCCTCCTAATGTCCTCCATGCTATTCCTTATGTTTCACAAATAAGTGAAACCGTATGATAATTGACTTCCTCTGCTTGATTTATTTCACTCGGCATAATCTCCTCCAGTCCCATCTATGTTGATGCAAAAGTTGGGTGTACATCCTTTCTGATGGCTGAGTAATATTCCATTGTATATATGGACCACATCTTCTTTTTCCATTCATCTGCTGAAGAGCATCTGGGCTCTTTCCACAGTTTGACTATTGTGGACATTGCTGCTATGAACATTGGGGTGCATATGGCCTTTTCACTACCTCTGTATCTTTGGGGTACATACCCAGTAGTGCAATTGCTGGGTCATAGGGTAGCTCCATTTTTAATTACTTGAGGAGCCACCATACTGTTTTCCAAAGTGGCCGTACCAACTTCCATTCCCACCAACAGTGTAAGAGGGTTCCCTTTTCTCCACAGCCTTTCCAATATTTGTTTTTTCTTGCCTTGTCAATTTTTGCCATTCTGACTGGTGTAAGGTGATATCTCAATGTAGTTTTGATTTGAATTTCCCTGATGGCTAATGACGATGAACATTTTTTCATGTGTCTGTTAGCCATTTGTATGTCTTCTTTGGAAAAGTATCTGTTCATGTCTTCTGCCCATTTTTTGACTTGATTATTTGTTTTTTGTTTTGTTTTGTTTTGTTGTTGTTGTTCATTTTTTTCCAAATATGTTTATTTTATTTTTTCAGTGTTACAAGATTAATTGTTCATGCACCACACCCAGTGCTCCATGCAATATGTGCCCTCCTCAATACCCACTACCCAGCTCGCCCAACCCCCCAACCCCTCTCCTCCAAAACCCTGTTTGTTGTTCAGAGTCTACAGTCTCTTATGGTTCATCACCCCCTCTGATTCCCCCCATTCACCCCTCCCTTCCTTCTCACAATGCCTTCCATGTTTTTCCTTATGCTCAGCACGTAAGTGAGACCATAAGATAATTGACTCTCTCTGCTTGATGATTATTTGTTTTTTGAGTGTTGAGTTTGAGAAATTCTTTATAGATCTTAGATATCAGCCCTTTGTCTGTAGTGTCATTTGCAAATATCTTCTCTCATTCCAGGGGTTGCTTTTGTTGTTCCTTTGCTGTGCAGAAGCTTTTTATCTTGATGAAGTCCCAAAAGTTCACTTTTGCTTTTGTTTCTCATGCCCCGGAGACATGGCTTGAAAGAAGTTGCTGTGGCTGATGTTGAAAAGGTTACTGCCTGTGTTCTCTTCTCAGATTTTGATGGATTTCTGTCTCACATTGAGGTCTTTCATTCATTTAGAGTTTATCTTTGTGTATTGTGTAAGAGAATGGTTGAGTTTCATTCTTCTGTATACAGCTGTCCAATTTTCCCAGCACCATGTATTGAAGAGACTGTCTTTTTTCCATCAGATATTTTTTCCTGCTTTGTCAAAGATTATTTGACCACAGAGTTGAGGGTCCATATCTGGACTCTCTACTCTGTTTCATTGGTCTGTGTGTCTGTTTTTCTGCCAGTACCATGCTGTCTTGGTGATGATCATAGCTTTATAATATACCTTGAAATCAGGCAACATGATTCCCTCAGCTTTGTTTTTCTTTTTCTAATTTCCTTAGAAATTCGGGGTCTTTTTCTGGTTCCATACAAATTTTAGGAGTGTTTGTTCCAGCACTTTGAAAAATGTCGGTGGAATTTTGATCGAGATGGCTTTGAAAGTCTAGATTGCGTTGGATAGCATCGACAGTTTAACAACGTTTATTCTTCCAATCCATGAGCATGGAATATTTTTCCATCTTTTTGTGCTTCTTCTTTAATTTCTTTCATAAGTGTTCTGTAGCTCCTAGAGTATGGATCCTTTCCCTCTTTGGTTAGGTTTGTTCCAAGGTATCTTATGGTTTTGGGTGCTATTGTAAATGGAATCAATTCCCTAATTTCTCTTTCTACAATTACATTGTTAGTGTATAAGAAAGCAACTGATTTCTGTGCGATAATTTTGTATCCTGCCACATTACTGAATTGCTGTATGAGTTCTAGTAACTTGGGGTGGAGTCTTTTGGGTTTTCCACATAAAGTATCATGTCATCTTTTTTTTTTTTTTTTTTAGTATCATGTCATCTTGTTATGTCCGGATCGAGACCCTCCCAAAAGAACCCACAAAAGGCAGGCTGGATGCAACAGCAAGAGGATTTATTTCCAGCTAGCCTGGGGCTCTCACCGGCACATACGACACAGCACAGTGCTAAGGCGAGAAGCCCTGCCTCTCCCCTTCACAGCATTTTTATGCACTTGAGTAAACAAGCACATATGTCACTGCACACATAGGCAAGTTCCTTATTCTTTATATGGCAATTACCTAAATCTATGCATTTCATTGGTGCATTTGAACAACTCAGGGGCTAGGCAGCACACAGGAAAGCTAAATTCCAGGAATAGTTTCACGCCCATACCCTTAGGCCTGTCTTTTTCTGACTTAAAATGAAGCCTGTTTTGGAGGAACGGTAATCTACTTAAAACTGAACTCCATAATCTGTGAAGAGAGAGAGTTTGACTTCTTCTTTGACAATTTGAATACCTTTTATTTCTTTTCGTTGTCTGATTGCTGTTGCTAGGACTTCTAGTACTATGTTGAACAATAGTAACAGAAGTGGGCATCCTTGTCATGTTCTTGATCTTAAGGGAAAGGCTCTCAGCCTTTCCCCATTGAGAATGATATTTGCTGTGGGTTTTTCATAGACGGATTTTATGAAATTGAGTAATATTCCCCCTATCCCTATACTCTGAAGAGTTTTAATCAGGAAATGGTGCTAATATTTTGTCAAATGCTTTTTCTGCATCAATTGAGAGGACCATTTGGTTCTTCTCCCTCCTCTTATTAATGTGTCCTATAACAGTGATTGATTTGTGAATGTCGAACCACTCTTGCATCCCAGGGATAAATCCTACCTGGTCATGGTGGATAAACCTTTTAATATACTGTTGGATCCAATTAGCTACGATCTTGTTGAGAATTTTGACATCCATATTCATCAGGAATATTGGTCTGAAATTCTCCTTTTTGATGGGGTCTTTGCCTGGTTTTGGGATCAATGTAATGCTGGTCTCATACAAAGAGTCTGGAAGTTTTCCTTCTGTTTCTATTTTTAGAAAGAGCTTCAAGAGAATAGGTATTATTTCTTCTTTGAATGTTTGGTAGAATTCCCCAGAGAATCCATCAGGTCTTCGACTTGTTTTTTGGGAGGTTTTTGATCACTGCTTCAATCTTGTTACTGGTTATTTGTCTATTCAGGTTGTTAATTTCTTCCTGTTTCAGTCTTGGTAGTTTATGGATTTTCAGGGATGCATTCATTTTTTCTAGGTTTCTAACTTATTGTCATATAGCTTTTGATAATAATTTCTGATAATTGTTTCTATTTCCTTGGTGTAAGTCGTGATCTCTCCCCTTTCATTCATAATTTTATTAATTTGGGTCCTTTCTCTTTTCTTTTGGATAAGTCTGGCCAGTGGTTTATCGATCATATTAATTCTTTCAAAGAACCAGCTTCTCATTTCATGATATGTTCTACTGTATTTCTGGTTTCTAATTCATTGATCTCTGCTCTAATTAATTATTTCCCTTCTCATGTGTGGATTAGGCTTAATTTGTTGTTGATTCTCCAGTTTTTAAGGTGTAAAGATAGTTTGTGTATTCAGGATTTTTCTATTTTTTTTGAGTGAGGCTTGGATGGCTATGTACTCTCCCCCCCCACCCCCCCTTAAGACCACCTTTGCCATATCCCATAGATTTTGGACAGAAGTGTTTTCATTCTCATTGGTTTCCATTAATTGTTTAAGTTCTTCTTTGATTTCCTGGTTTACCGAAACATTCTTGAGCAGGATGGTCTTTAGATTCCAAGTGTTTGAATTTCTTCCAAATTTTTTCCAAAAGAAAAATTTCTTTTTCTTGTGACTGAGTTCCAGTTTCAAAGCACTGTGGTCTGAGAATATGCAGGGTATAATCTCAATCTTTTGATATCAATTGAGACCTGATCTGTGACCCAGTATGTTGTCTCTTCTGGAGAAAGTTCCATATGTGCTCAAAAAGAATGAGTATTCTGTTGTTTTATGGTGGGATGTTCTGTATATATCTATGAGGTCCATCTGGTCCAATGTATCATTCAAAGCTCTTGTTTCTTTGTTGATTTTCTGCTTAGATAATCTGTCTGTTGCTGCAAGTGGAGTGTTAAGGTCTTGTACTGTTAATGTATTATTATCAATATGTCTCTATTTTGGTTAACAGTTCACTTATGTAGTTGGCTGCTCTCATGTTGGGGGCATAGATATTTACAATTGTTAGATCTTCTTGTTGGACAGACCCTTTAAGAATGATATAGTGTCCTTCTGTATCTCTAACTACAGTCTTTAGCTTAAAATCTAATTTGTCTGATATGAGAATTGCTACACCAGTTTTCTTTTGAGGTCTGTTGGCATAAAAGATGGTTCTCCATCCCTTCACTTTCAGTCTGGATATATGTTTAGGTTCAAAATAAGTCTCTCTCTCTCTTTTTTTTAAAGATTTTATTTATTTATTTATTTGACAGAGAGAGAGAGAGAGATCACAAGTAGGCAGAGAGGCAGGAGGAGGGGGCAAGCAGGCTCCCTGCTGAGCAGAGAACCTGATGCAGGGCTCGATCCCAGGACCCTGAGATCATGACCCGAGCTGAAGGCAGAGGCTTTAACCCATTGAGCCACCCAGGCGCTCCTAAAATAAGTCTCTTATAGACATCATATAGGTGGGTCCTGTCTTTTTATCCAATCTGCAACCCTGTGCCATTTCATGCCGTTTCATAGGCCATTTATGTTGAGTCATTATTGAAAGATATGATTTTATTGTCATCATGTTACCTGTGAAGTCCTTGTTTCTATAGATTGTCTCTAAATTTCTGTTCTATATCACTCTTGAGGTATTTCTACTTTAATAGAACCTCTTTTAATATTTCTTGCAGGAGCAACTTAGTGGTCACGTATTCTTTCAGTTTTTGGCAGTCTTGGAAACTCTTTATCTCTCCCTCCATTCTAAATGACACCTTGTCTGAGAAAGTATTCTTGGTTGCAAGTTCTTCTCATTTAGTACCCTAAATATGTCTTGCCAGCTCTTTCTGGCTAGTTAGGTCTCTGTGGACAGGTCTGATGTTATTCTGATGTTCCTCCCTCTGTATAAGGAATCTTGTCCTGCCATTGGCCCTTAACATGGTTTCCTTGGTTTTAAAATTTGTGAGTTTTACTATTACGTGCCTGGGCATTGTCTGTTCTCCTTGATCTTAGGAGGAGTACTGCCTCTAGGACACAAATGCTTGTATCATTCCCCAGATTAGGGAAGTTCTCAGCTAGTCTTCTAGTCTTCTTTCTCTCTCCACCCCCTCAGGGATCCCTATAACTCTGACATTGGAATGTTCCTTGATGTCATTTCTTTCTCTAATTCTGTTTTCATGGATTTTAAGCTATTTATTCCAGGCCTCCTCCTATTCCTTCTTTGCTATCAGTTTGTCTTCTAGATCACTAATTCGTTCTTCTGCTTCATTTACCCTAGTTGTTAGAGTATTTAGATTAGACTGGATCTCATTGATAGCATTTTTAAGTTCTGCCAGATCAGCTCTCATTTCTGCCCTTAGAGAATATATGTTGCTATTAATGGTTTTTTCCATCCTAGCTATTGTCTACATAACTGTTACCCTGAAGTCTGTTTCTGACATCTTGCTTACATCCATATCCATTAGTTCTGTGGCAGAGGTCACAGTCTGAATTTTTCCTTTGTTGGGGGTTCTTCCTCTTAGTCATTCTGTTGAGGGGAGGTTGAGGGAATGTACAGAGTCCAGATTATTCACTACAACCAAAGCAAGATGCACCTGTTTTATAGGAACCTTAGAGTCATCAGCCTCTTGTTCTTCCAGCCTGTTTTGTGTGTGTGTTGGGGCAGGGGGTGCCATGCTGTTACTCAGACAACCCTGTTTGGGCAGAGTTGTCCTGCCCCCTGTTGGGGGACGGGAATGGGCTCAATGAAAATTGGTTTTGGAGGGCTTTTGTTCTCTGGGGGCTTTCTGTGTCTCTTCCAAGTCAGAGCAGAAATGACCTTATCCAAATTTCTGTCTCAGAACAGAGAGATCACAGTCTGTTCTCCAATGAGCCCTCCAGGCCACACTGCCTCCATTTTTGTCTGTGCTGCTGAAAAACACAGCATCCTGGGTTGTGCACTCCACATCAGCACTCCCAGCTCTCACCTTTAGGTCCAGGCACATCTCTGCCCTTTGGGCTTCTAAAACCACCAGCCACCCCCCCCCCATTTGTATGCATGCCCCCGCAGCTCCAGGTTTCATTCTGGGGGGTTCCCCTAAAGCCCTTTCAACACTGCTACCAGTCTGCAAGTGTTGCCCAGTCCCCAGAGCAGGAGGCTTTTGTGGTCTGGTGGCGCAGGATCCTGGAAGCTCCCTCTCACTTCCATTTATCTTCCAATATCTCCCCATGGTATCATGGCTCCCCACTTCATACCTTAAAACCAACAGCTGGAGATATTCTGTCTGTAGAGATTCAGATACATCTTCTTATATCTCAGGCTGATTTCTTGGGTGTTCAGAGTGATCTAGAAATATCCAGCTCAATTCAGTTGACCAGTTGAAATAGGGTCCCCTACTCCTCCACCATCTTTGCCCTCCCTCTGTATAAGAACTTAATCCTCTCCTATATTTAACACTGGCATATTTCTTATGTTTTGCTAGCTGAGTAAGTGTATAATGATTCATCATAATCATGAATTCTGTTTCTCTGATTATTAATATTATTGTTTGGCTCCACATGTTTATCAATCATATGTGTTTCCATTTCTATAAAATTCTGATTTATGTTTTTGCCCACTTCCCTTTGAGTTTTTTATTCATTTTTCAACCCACAAGGAACTTATTTTTATAGGTAGCAAATATCTTTTCTCACTTGGTGTTGTGTCTTTTTGTTCTCTGTAAGGTATCTTCTGATGTCTAGAAGTTCTCTATTTTATTTTATTTTATTTTTTATAAAGATTTTATTTATTTATTTGACAGAGAGAGATCACAAGTAGGCAGAGAGGCAGGCGGGGGGTGGGGGGGAGGGGAAACAGGCTCCCTACTGAGCAGAGAGCCTGATGCGGGGTTTGATCCCAGGACCCTGAGATCATGAACTGAGCCAAAGGCAGAGGCTTTAACGCACTGAGCCACCCAGGTGCCCATAGAAGTTCTCTATTTTAGTTTAGTCAAATTAATCTGTATGTTCTTTATGGTGGTCTTTCTGTGTGCCACATTTATGGAATTTTTTCCTAGCTCTAGATAAGAAAGATATTCATTTGTATTATATTTAAAGGTCTTAAAAATTTTGCTTTTGAAATATAAGTTTTAATCATTCTATAGCTTATTTTTAGATATTTTTGTTTGATTTATTTTTAGACCTTATTTTGGTATGAAGTGAGGTAGAAAACAGTTTTTCTTTTTTTCCCCTTAAACATTTATTCTGTTATTAAATTGTTCCTCCATTCCCCACTAAAGTAGTACCACTGCCACATATTTTGATATGTATTTGTACAATTTTTTGGAGGGGGGATATTCTATTCTACTTCATTGATCAATTTTTCTTTTCCTGTTTATATATCATACCATTTCAATTACTGTAACTTTATATTATTCCTAGGAAAAGCCCTCCTTCCTCCCTCAGGAGTGTTTTGATTTCTTATCCTTTACCTCCTTCATGTAAATTATAGAATTAGCTTGTCCAGTTTTACCAAAAACAAATACATAAAAGTATTGAGATTTTAACTGTGGTTACATTGTATCTATAAATCAACTTATGGACAACTGACATCTTTTCAATATTAAATATAGCAATCCATGAACATAGGATATGTTTCTACTTATTTAGTTTTTCCTTTATGTCTTCTGGAAAATATTCCAATTTTCTATGGTCTGATCTTGCACATATTTTTTAGATTTATTCTCAAATCCTTTATACTTTTATTGCTACCGTCAGTGGGTTTTTTTAATTAATTTTTCTAATTGTTTGTTCTTGTATCCAGAAGTACAATTGACTTTCACTTGTTCCTCATATATCCAGCCTCAATAAGCAACTCTTATTATTTTAATATAACTTTTGTCAGATTTTTTGTTCTTTAAGTAAAGAATCATATCATATTTTAAAAATGACAGTTTTATTTTCTTCAGTAAACTGTGGAATGGAGTGGTGATGGTGAGTGCTTGTTCTTCCTTTGAGATTATGCAGGGAACAGTTCTAATGTTTCCATATTTAAAATGATTGTGGGGGTCAGATGGGAAGATGGTGAAGCAGGAGGACCCTACGCTTTCCTTGTCCCATGATACACGTAGATAACACTCACATCAGTGTGAATAACCCAAAGATGACCCAAAGACTAGCAGAACAAACTTCTCAGCTAAAGGTAAAGAAGAGACCATATTGAAGAAGGTAGGAAATATGAAGACACAGTCTAAGAGCAAAACAGATCTTGGCCTACCATGGTGGGGAGGGAGCTGGTAGGATGGAGAAGGTGGAAAAACGGACTTTCACACTGGGGAGCCCAAATATGGGGAGGAAAAATCTCCATAATACTCGCCTTTGAAGGCAAGAGGAGTTGAATTTCAAAAGTTTTTACAACCAATGGGACTAAAACCTGGAATTTTAAAAATTGGCAGGCTCCGTTCTAGGAGAACCTTGGAGGGTATTAGGAAGCGGAGTCTCCACCTTGAAAGAGACAGCACAACAAACAGCTTTTAAAGATACAGCATAGAACCACCAATTTGAAAAACACTGGGGGAAGACAGGAGGTAGAATGATTTTTTCATCTCAGAGAATGGTCCTGAGAGACAGGGATCATGGGTGAATCCTCCAGGAACAAAAGAGCTGGTGGGCTCTTTTTCCCTCCCCTGCAGGAACCAGCCCAGCACCAATACTCCTTACCTAACTTACTTATACCAGGCCCTACCCTCCATGCGTGGGCAGATCCACCCTTCCCAGTCAGGCTCACTTTAGTCCCCCAGAAGACCAGCACAAACCTTGCCAAGACCACATCTGCCAACCCATGCATTTTGTAGGACCTCAATTCTGGCGGCTGTAGGGGCAGGTCACATTTTGCAAGCAGACTGCCACATTTTGTTAAAATGTTTCCCACCTCTGCTGGCACCTGTCCACAATAGACAAAGAGAGCCTCCGTAGACAACTGGACTAACAGAAAAAGAGGAATAAGACTCAATAGCAGAGCACACACAACACACATAAGAGACATTCCCTGAAGGGGATAGGGGACATAGGACTTCAAGACACTACAGGATCTCTCTCTCTCTCTTTTTTTTTTTAAGATTTTATTTATTTGACAGAGAGAAACACAGCGAGAGAGGGAACACAAGCAGAGGGAATGGTAGTGGGAGAAGCAGGCTTACCGCCGAGCAAGGAGCCCGATGTGGGGCTCGATCCCAGGACTCTGGGATCATGACCTGAGCCGAAGGCAGAAGCTTAACGACTGAGCCACCCAGGCACCCCAGGATCTCTTTTTCATAAGGCTGTGATCATCAAGAGCAAAAGAAGAAGCTGACTTTCCTTACACATAGACTCAGAGAGTTAGACAAAATGAGGAGACAGAAAAATATGTCCCAAATGAAAGAACCAGGACAAAACCACAGTCTAGGCAAAATAGATATAAATAATATGCCTGATAGAGAATTTAAAGGAATGATCATAAGGATACTTACTGGACCTGAGAAGAGTGGAGGACATCAATGAGACCCTCGACACAGCATTAAAAAAAGAACAAATCAGATCAAGAACATAATAAATGAAATTGAAAATACACTTGATAGAATAAATAGCAAGCTAGAGGAAGCAGAAGAACAAATTAACATCCCAGCAGAGAGAGTAATAGAAAGTAACCAAGCTAGCAAAGGAGAGGAAAGAAAATTATGCAAATTAAGAATAGTCTTAGGGGACTCAGTGACTCTATCAAGCATAATAATATTCACATTATAGGGATTTCAGAAGAAGAAGAAAGACAAAGGGGGGCAGAAAATTTATTTAAAGAAATAAGAGCTAAAAACTTCCCTAATCCATGGAAGGAAACAGATAATTCAGATGCAGGAGGGATAGAGATCCTCCCAAAATTCAACTCAAGACACATAGTAATTAAAATGGCAAAAAGTAGTGATAAAGAAAAACATTTTTATAGTAGCAAGAGAAAAGAAGACACTTACATACAAGGAAAATCCTATAAGGCTATTAGCAGAAACTAAGCAGGCCGGAAGAGAGTGGCATGATATATTCAAAGTGCTGAAAGGGAAAAATCTGAAGCCAAGAATACTCTATTAAGCAAGGCTATCATTCAGAATAGAAGGAGAGATTTATATGGAACCAGAAAAGACCCCCAAATAGCCAGAGGAATGTTAAAAAGAAAACTAAAGTTGGCAGCATCACAATTCCAGACTTCAAGCTCTATTACAAAGCTGTAATCATCAAAACAGTATGGTACTGGCACAAAAACAGACACATAGATCAGTGGAACAGAGTAGAGAGTCCAGAAATGGACCCTCAACTCTAAGGTCAACTAATCTTCGACAAAGCATGGAAAGAATGTCCAATGGAAAAAAGACAGTCTCTTCAACAAATGGTGCTGGGAAAACTGGACCATTTCCTTACACCACACACAAAAATTGACTCAAATGGATGAAAGACCTCAGTGTGAGACAGGAATCCATCAAAATCCTTGAGGAGAACACAGACAGCAACCTCTTCAACCTTAGCCACAGCAACTTCTTCCTAGAAACATCGCCAAAGGCAAGAGAAGCAAGGGCAAAAATGAACTATTGGGACTTCATCAAGATCCAAAGCTTTTGCACAGCAAAGGAAACAGTCAACAAAACCAAAAGGCAACCAATAGAATGAGAGAAGATATTTGCACATGACCTAT
>CM053608.1:47621258-47635027 GCA_028646535.1 Procyon lotor
TACCAAACTCAACACCCAAAGAACAAATAATCCAATCAAGAAATGGAGAAGACATGAACAGACATTTCTGCAAAGAGGACATCCAAATGGCCTACAGACACATGAAAAAGTGCTCCACATCACTCAGCATCAGAGAAATACAAATCAAAACCACAGTGAGATACCACCTCACACCAGTCAGAATGGCTAAAATTAACAAGTTAGTAAACGACAGATGTTGGCAAGGACGTGGAGAAAGGGAAACCCTCCTACACTGTTGGTGGGAATGCAAGCTGGTATAGCCACTCTGGAAAACATTATGGAGGTTCCTCAAAAAGTTGAAAATAGAGCTACCCTATGACCTAGCAATTGCACTGCTGGGTATTTACCCTAAATATACAAATGTCGTGATCTGAAGGGGCACGTGCACCAGAATTTTATAGTAGCAATGTCCACAATAGCAAAACTATGGAAAGAACCTAGATGTCCATCAACAGATAAATGGATAAAGAAGATGTGGTGTATATATGTACAATGGAATGCTATGTAGCCATCAAAAAACCGAAATCTTGCCATTTACAATGATGTAGATGGAACTAGAGGGTATTAGGCTAAGCGAAATAAGTCAATCAGAGAAAAACAATTATCATATGATCTCTCTGATATGAGGAATTTGAGAGGCAGGGCGGGGGTGTGGGGAAGGGAGGGAAAAAAATGAAACAGGATGGGACCCGGGAGGGAGACAAACCATAAGAGACTCATAAACTCACGAAACAAACTGAGGGTGACTGGGGGTGAGGGGGTAGGGATAGGGTGGCTGAGTGATGAACATTGGGGAGGGGATGTGCTATGGTGAGTGCTGTAAAATGTGTAAGACTGATGATTCACAGACCTGTACCCCTGAAGCAAATAATACATTATATGTTAATAAAAAAAAAAGAAGGTGTGATAAAGAGTTTCTCAGACAAACAAAAGTATAAAGAATTTCATGTCCACTAAATCAACGCCCCAAGAAATATCAAAGGGAACTCTTTGAATGGAAAGGAAAGACTGTGAGTGAGAGTATGAAAAATACAAAACACAAAAGCAGTAAAAATAAGTATTTCTATAAAAATCAGTCAAAGGATTCATAAATAAAAGAATGTAAAATATGACATCATACACCTAAAACATGGGGGATAGGAGTAAAGAATGGGTTAAGTTAATATAAACTGCTATATGGAAAAGATTTATGTACAAACCTAATGATGACCATGAATCAAAAACCCATAATAGATATGCAAAGAATAAAGAGAAAGAAATCCAAGTATATCACTAAAGAAAGCCAACAAACCATGAACAAGAGCAAGAGATGAAAGAATCAGAGAAAAATCTACAGAAACAACAAAAAACAACTAATAAAATGGCAATAAATATATATTTATCAACAATTACTTTGAGTATAAATGGGCTAAATGTTTCAATCAAAAAGTATAGGGTGACAAAGTGGATAAATAAGCAAGACCCAGGGGAGCCTGGGTGGTTCAGATGGTTGAGCATCTGCCTTCAGCTTGGGTCATGATCCCAGGGTCTTAGAATTGCGCCCTGAGTCAGGCTGCCAGCTCAGTGGGGAGTCTGCTTCTTCCTCTCCCTCTGTCTTTCCCCCTGCTTGTGCTTTCTCTCTCCCTCAAATGAATAAATAAAAAATCTTTAAAAAAAAAGCAATATACATTCTAAAATTAGATTGTAATCATGGTTGCCCAACTCTGTAATTGTACCATAAACCACTGAATTGTATACTTTAAATGGGTGAGCTGTATGATATATGATTTCTCAATAAAGGTGTTAAGAAAAAAAAAAAAGCAAGACCCATCTATATGCTGCCTACAAGAGACTCACTTCAGATCAAAAGTCACCTGTAGGGGTGCCTGGGTGGCTCAGTCATTAAGCATCTGCCTTCGGCTCAGGTCATGATCCCAGGGTCCTGGGATCGAGCCCCACATCAGGCTCCCTTCTCGGCAAGAAGCCTGCTTCTCCCGCTACCATTCCCTCTGCTTGTGTTCCCTCTCTCGCAGTGTTTCTTGCTGTCAAATAAATAAAATCTTTAAAAAAAAAAAAAAGTCACCTGTAGTTTGAAAGTGAGGGGATGGAGAAATATTTATCATGCAAATGGATGTCAAAAGAAAGCCAGGGTAGCAATACTTATATTGGATAAAATAAACTTTAAAACAAAGACTGTAACAAGAGACAATACTATGTAATAATAAAGGGGACAACCCAACAAGAGGATATAACAGTTATAAATATTTATGCACTGAACATGGGAACACCTAAATACATAAAATAGTTAATAACAAACATAAAGGGAATAATCAATAGTAATACAATAATAGTAGGGGACTTTAATGCTCCACTTACACTGATGACAGATTATCCACACAGAAAATCAACCAGTTAACAGTGGCGTTAAATGACATACTAGACCAGATGGATTTAACAGATGTATTCAGAACATTCTATCCTAAAACAGCAGAATAGACATTCATTTCAAATGCACGTGGAACACGCTCCAGAATAGATCACACATGAGGCCACAAAACAAGTCTCAACAAATTAAAAAAAAATAAAAGTCCTACCATGCATCTTTTCTGACCACAACACTATGAAAATTGAATATAAAGACACCACAATAAAAGAAAACTACAGGTCAATATCTCTCATGAATAGAGATGCAAAAATCCTTAACAAAATAGTAGCAAACAGAATCCAACAATACATTAAAAAAAAATCATAGACCACGATCAAGTGGGATTTCTTCCTGGGATGCAAGGGTGGTTCAATATTCACAAAATAATCAATGTGATAGGTGGCATCAATAAGAGAAAGGATAAAAACCTATATGATCATTTCAACAGATGCAGAAAAAGTATTCAACAAAATATATTAGCTATTCATGATACTTTGCAAAGTAGGTCTAGAGGGAACATACCTCAACATTATAAAGACCTTGTATGAAAAACCCACAGCCAACATCATCCTTAATGTTGTAAATCTGAGAGCTTTTCCCCTAAGGTCAGGAACAAGACAAGGATGTCCATTCTCATCACTTTTACTCAACAGAATACTGGGAGTCCTAGCCACAGCAGTCAGACAACATAAAGAAACAAAAGGCATCCAAATTGGTAAGGAAGAAGTCAAACTCTTACTATTTGCAGATGACATGATACTATATATAGAAAACCCTAAAGACACAACCAAAAATCCACCAAAACTGATAAATGAATTCAGTAAATTCACAGGATACAAAAGCAGTGTGCAAAAATCTGTGACATTCCTATATGATGAATTCAAGAAATTTAAGAAACAAGTAAAGGTGGGGGGGAAAGACAGGCAAACCAAGAAACAGACTCTTAACTCTAGAGAACAAACTGATGGTTACCAGAGGGGTTGGGGGGGATGGGTAAATAGGGGATGGGGATTAAGGAGGGCATTTGTTGTGATGAAAATAAACAAACAGATAAAATGTTTGTGGTAGGATCAGATTCTTTGGTCTTTGTTTCTGTTTTTTGTTTAATTAAGGGTATTCTCTTCTATTCCTATTTTTCCTTGAGTGTTTAATGAATGAATATGAAATTTTGTTTTCTTTTTTCTTTTTTTAAATTTTTTAGAAGATTTTTTTAATTTTTAATTTATTTGACAGAGAGAGAGAGAGATCACAAGTAGGCAGAGGCAGGCAGAGAGAGCAGAGGAAGCAGGCTTCCTGCAGAGCAGAGAGTCAGACACAGGGCTTGCTCCCAGGACCCTGAGATCAGGACCTGGGCGGAAGGCAGACGCTTAACCATTTGAGCTGTCCATGTTCCCCGAATTTTTTTTTCTTAAGGTAATAAGATGATCGAATGGTTTTTACTTTCTTTCATGTTTCATATTCTTTTCTTTCATATTTTCCATCTCTTTGTGTTATATTTAGTATAAGTTCCTCAAAGCTACATTTCAGTTCACAAATTCCCTTCAGCTTTCTAATTTAATATTTAACCTAGCCATGACTTAATTTATTTTTAATTTCTAAAAGTTATATTTTGTTTTCCAAATCCAGTCAGTCATTTTTATACAGTCTTGCAATTTACTATTCGAGGGATGACTTTTTTTTTCTTGAAATGCTACACATCATACCACTCTCTGATATGTATTTGGTCTTTCCAGTACCCAAAACCCTCAGAGGGTCTAAATACATTGTTTGTTATTTTTTTCTTATTCTCATTCATCGTTAAAAAAAAGTGTCTAGGTAGGGAGAAATAAAAAGAACCGTGGTAGCTACTGCAAGTAGAAGGAATTTAATAAAAGAAATTTGTTAACAAGTGGGGTGGGCTGGAAGATTGAAAGAGGAAGGGTAGTATTTATTTCCTAGAGATTCAGAAGTCAGTCTTTCTCTTAAGGTTGGAGGAGGAAAAGGTTAAGTGGCTCATGCAGTGCCCAGGAGAACAATGATGCTGATGCTGCACCAGCCCAGGCACTAATTGCTGTCATACTACTTAGGAAGTCCACAGCCTACACTTTGCTGCCAGAGCCTGGGAGCCACAGTCCCTTTGAAATGGCCAAATTTGCCGCTGATGCTTTGGGGGCCAGAGGTTCTCCATCACCTATCCAACCGTGTGGCTATTCCAGCAGCCTACAGTGATCTGAGGGTGCCCGTCATTGTCAGAACCTAAGCCAAAAGAGAAAACGGTGTCTCTCCTCCTCCCCCAGTTATCTCTGTTTTCTTCCTTTGCTAGAAGGTAGCCCACTGGCAAGGGCACTTCGGAAATGTAATTTTCAGGCTCACAGTGGATATCAAGGAAGTGTGAGAATGTCGCTGAATGCTAACAGACTGAAAGCCAATATCATTTCCTTGCCTGATCTGTGATAGGGAGTTAAATCATGGTTGATTTAATCAGGAGAAAACCTCCCGGCTTACCTTAGGATGCTTTCCTTCAAAAATGGCTCCTTGTGATAGACAATTCAGAAATAGTCATTTGTTTTCAGGCAGGAAACTACTTTGTCCAACTCCAGAGGGTATCATTTACATAGACGGCAATGTAAATGATGCCCTTTGGAGTTCTTTGTCCTGGTGACCCTACCACTTCCCACTTCCCTGTTTTTTTTTTTTGGGGGGGGGCTTGGTTTTTTTATGGCTAGTCTGTTTGGAGATGTGGCAATGCTTTAACAATTCTTTCCTTTCTTTAGCAGGACCTAGCTAGTCTGCCTTATTGCCCTAACTGGAGGTTTCCATGTAGGACTTTTATAAAAACAATAGGGTGATGCATCTTGGCCCTGCCCCCTTCAGAAAAGGAGAAAAATGGTAAGGGCACTAGAGAGCTGGGAATTCTGTCACCTACATTTCAATAGAATTTGTGCTATCAACCGTAGAGGCATAGAGATCTTAGCTTGTCCTAAGAGTTGGGGCAAACCCTAAACCAGCTAGGAACCCAACTCTTTTTAGATTTTATAGGATACTGATTCCCCCAAAGTGCAGAGCGTAATGGACTGAAGACTAATGCTTCCCAGCATGTATTACTTATTAGAGGCTATACTACTACACTGGTCTATAGGGAAATGTTTAAACTATAAGTGTCAAATAAGACCAGCCCAGTGAACTTGAATATAGGCTTAGTTCTTTAGAATTAACTGACTCAAGATGATACCTGTGAGGACTACATGACAGAAGCCGTAGGAAATGGAAAGAAAGTCTCATTGCTACGCAGCAACTCCAGAGAGAATGGAAGGGTGCTGAACAGGGTGAGCAACCTCTTACATGCAGCTCAGATAGACTGCTTGGTTTAAATTAATGAGGAAAACCTCAAGAGGTTCACCATTAATTATTCCAGAGTCGTAAAAGTTCCAAAGGACTTACCATTTTTAACATTAATATTTTAAAAACTATAAGATGAGGTGTTGTTCCATGCAAGACTATCTTTCTGTGGGTCCAACTCTGATTTTCTGTGTGTTTTCATGTGCTTATTGTCTGACTCCATATTATCTTTTTGTGCTTACCTTCACATTTCTTAATATTGGCCAATCTGGGATATTGTGTCTCCATCTTGCTTTGTCTACATCACTCCTCCCCAACCTCCCCGCCCCCCGTTCTTTCTTAATCTCCTTTCTTTTATAACTGACACATTTGAGTATTACATATTATATTTACTGAATAGTTTTAAGTTCTTTATTTAAAACAGATGAATAGATTATTTCATCTTTCTCCACTTAAATAACTTCATTTCATTTTATTTTATAATATAATTTTATTATATTATTTTATAATATAATTTCATTTATTTTATAAAATAAACTTCATTTAAAATCAGGGGGCCACACCTGATTTTTCTCTTAGTAACGGAATAGGAAAAAAGATTCCTCTCTCCTGATCTAGAAACACTCCTAACTTGGGAGCTTCGTTAAAAATGGTATAGATAAATTTCATGAACTAAAGTAGAAAAATACTGCAGATTAATTCTTGGCCCACTCTTTCCACCCCAATTTTTTTTTTAAACCTGGATTTAATTCAGCCCTAGCCCAGGCATTAAGTTCAAGAAGGGAGGAGGAGGTAGAGACCCAAGATTTCACAGCAAAAATGCCAGACACCCAGCTTTTAAACCACATGCCTCTATCAAGAGAAGGGTATTAGAAGGGAACAGCTATAGTTTTCTGGAAAGATCAGATCTATGAATTTAGTGAGTATCAGAGGCCCTGCTATGGCCTCTGAGCCAAATCTGCACTTGTGGATGGGTTGAAAACAGAAGAAAACTGTGGAGAAAGCCCTTTCAGTGGATAATCATTGCCTACTCTCTCTTCCATCTGCCCGGGGGATATGGTAGCACTCCCCAGGACAATGTCATCTGATTCCAGATATAGTTTTGAGGCTCCTACACCTCCACGTTAATTCTTACTTAGAACAAATGAAACTTAGAAACCACTTGATCCAATTATCTCATGGTATAGATAAAAAGTACTGATGATGTGGGGTGCCTGGCTGGCTCAGTTGGTAAAGCATGCAACTCTTGATCTCAGAGTTGTAAGTTGGAGTCCCATATTGGATATAGAGATTATTTAAAAAAATTAAATCTTTTAAAAATATATACTAATGAAAAAAAAAAAAAAAAATATATACTAATGATATAAGGACTCATTCAAAGCCAAGGAAATAGGGGCAAGGCCAGGAAGAGAACCTCACTTTTACTCTAGATGCTATTTCACACTTCATGATGCCTTGCAGAGATTAGATATACAGGAATAAATAAGAATTTTTATTAAAAGCCATATTGGAAAAAGTCGTATAAATTTTTAAGAAAACATAGCTGGAAATGACTACCATCCGCCAATTAATAGGTTAGCTAGCTACCTGGAAACCAGAGTTAAATGAAAGGATTATCCAGCAAGCACCTAAAGAATCAGTGTTAACGGGCACTATCAAGATGGCACTCTTGTGTGAATTAGAAATATGTTTCCCCTGAGCAGATGCAGCTCCCTGCTAGTGGACCTTTGTAAGACTACAGACACCCCCTTTTTCCAGATGAATGCAGCCAGTACCCCTGTGCACAGTATGGCAAGCAGGGAGTAAGAAGGATTTCAGTCAACACTTACCTCCTTGGCTAATTACCAGAAATCCTCTCTTGGAGATCACTATAGGTGGTCGGGAAGAATGTTGTGACAAGTGCTTGGAGTGGGTCTGAGACAGCCAAGCGGCAGTAAATATCACTAACCTGACTCCTTATTACGGTAACTCTGGTTAAAAGAGTGGGCGACAAGCAATGTACAAAAGAGCCAAACTACGGAAAGAACCTAGACGTCCATCAACAGATGAATGGACAAAGAAGATGATACACACACACACACACACACACACACTGGAATATTATGCAGCCATCAAAATACCCAAAATCTTGCCATTTGCAACAACGTGGATGGAACTAGAGGGTATTAAGCTAAACAAAATAAGTCAATCAGAGAAAGACAATTATCATATGATCCCACTGAGATGAGGAATTTGAGAAACAAGACAGAAGATCATAGGGGAAGGGAGGAAAAAATGAAAGAAGATGAAACCAGAGAGGGAGACAAACCATAAGAGACTCTTAATCTCAGAAAGCAAACTGAGGGTTGCTGGAGTGGAGGAGGGTGGGAGGGATGGGGAGGCTGGGTGATGGGAATTGGGGAGGGTGTGTGCTATGGTGAACCCTGATGGATCACAGACCTGTAACCCTGAAACAAATAATACATTATATGTTAATTTAAAAAAAAGAAAGAAAGAAAAATAAATAAATAAATAAATAAAATGGAATTCTCTCCCTTAAAAAAAAAAAAAGAGTGGGCTACAAAGTTAGAGGTCAAGCTATAGGGGTCAGGCTGCAGGCCTCCCTGGAGGTCCTTCTGCGTCTCTGCTAGCCCCACCCCTCCAGGGGCCTTGTGCTGTGGGAAGGTTGCAGGTTAGAACATGAATTTTTACAGAGCTAATTCTGTAATTCCCCTGAAAGTAGCAGGCAATGTCAGGTCGAAGAGCAGGCTGGTGTTCATTCTGGAGGTGGAATTTCCATTCCTGAGATAGTTCAAATACGTCTCTTGCTTTTCTACGGACAAGGTGGAGCATGGACGTTGCAGTCAACAGACAAATCTGAACCCTGGCTCTGTCTTAGCAATGTGAGGACTTCCCACAAATCCCTTTAAAGCTGCTAGGATTCCTCTTCTGTAAAATGTACTTTTTTAGGGGGATTAAAGGCAACAACTCTTATCAAATATGTGGCAAAGGTAGGTAGAGTACAATCAGTCCGGCAAAAAAAGAGGGGAATGGGTCTTCCTCTCCACTCCACCTCATTCTAGTTGCAGACCATCTATTGCTGGCAGCCCATTTGCACGCGGTCTGTGCTGCATACAAACCCTTGGCTGTCAGGGCCCAAGGAGCTGGGCACCAGGGTAACTGCCTAGAGAGGAAAGGAGGATGATCCCTGAGGTTTGATTTGTCCTTTGGGTACCACGATTCCCCTGATTCCTACCTTTCTTGCTAAAATGAAGCCCTGGGAAAGTTCCACCTATTTATGGGTGTCGTTATAGACCACAGAGTGCTCCTACTTATTTAAGATTATGACTGAGTGTCGGCATCAGAGAAATCTGGGTTTGAATCCTGGTTCTATTTTTTACCTTTTTTTTTTTTTTTAAATAACTATTTGTGAAGTCCTGGGCAAAAGTCAGCTCCCGTTTTCCTCAACTGTAAAATTTGGATATTAGTTCTCTCATAAAGTTTAAATAATTTCCTGGCATATAGGAAGCATTCACTATTATTGCTCTCGTTGTTATTAGGGGATCAGCTAGGTCAGGTGTTCCTGGGCTGCTCTTAAGGAACCCTCCCACAAGAGGCAGAAGCATCCGGCAGTGCCTGGCCGTCCCTGGGCCAGGTGACAGGCAAGCAAGGCAAGGGGTGGTGACTGGGATCAGGAATGCTGGACTGCAGAGCACTGTGGGTTCTCCTGGAGCTTGGCATCAAATAATGTGAGGTTTCCCAGAACTGAAGATTCTCAGGTTGCCCAAGAGGGGGTTTTGGAAACAGATGCAAACATGGTTATCAAATGCCTTGCCATGAACAAAACACTGAAGTATGGCTGAGAAACGGAATTGGTATAATACAAAAGAAAGCAGATCAAAACAGATCACGAGTTTACAACTCTTATCACGTCCACTTGGAATTTAGGATGGGAAGGACTTTCTGGTCACACTCCGGCCACTGTCCCAGGACTTTTTAAGAGTACATAACACATGGGACGCAAACAGCTCTCGGGGTGGGGGCTATAAAGCTTCTTTCCGATGGTCCAAAAAGCAAGACTTAGCCCAAGGATGAAGAAACAGAACTCTAAAAATGTCATGACTTTGAGGTCAAGCATCTTGGCTGCTACTCTTTCTCCTACATGGATGACAGTAGGTGTGTGCTCGATAAACAAACATATCGGCAAGAACGGAATTAAGGAATTGGCAGGATGTTCAAAAGACCCTAGATGCTCCCACCTTAGTCCCCTCTCAATTGGCAAAGCTCAGATAAGGACTTATCCATTCTACAAAAACCTCAAAGCACCTCTATAATCTGGATGCCCAACCACCCAGTGCCCACTAGGGGTGTCGGAGTTAAGAGAGATGTGTTTCCTTCACGGTTATCATAAACCATTATTCCTTCCCTTCCAAGTCCGGAGTCCTAGGCAGTGAAAATTAGGCCACCCCCAAGCCCTCCGCTCTCACGGCTGGGGAGAGGCAAGGTCTCCCTCGGCTGCCCCACCACGCCCGGAACAGGAAGATGGGGGGAATCGATTAATAAGGAAACCCGGCTGTTCACTCTCCCGCCAGCGCGGCTACGGCTAAACTGACAGCGACGGACTTCGGGGAGGGCTGGAGGGAGGAGGCGTGGTGGGTCCTCCGCCCCCCCGCGTGACCGGACGTGTGCCCCGCACCGTGTGCCCGGCCGCGGCGGGCGCGTCTCGGGCGGGTGCCCGGCGCGGTGGCCCCCGGGCGGCGGGCCGGCGTGGCTGCGGCGCGGGCTCCGCGGGGTGGCCCGTGTTCCCGGGCGGCGCGGGCGCGGGCGCGGCCGGCGCTCCTGCAGAGGGAGCTGTGCGCCCGGCCCGGCGCACGCACGGCGCCGCCCGCTCCCTCTTGCCGCCGCAGCCGCCGCTGGGCCCGCCCGCCGGGGAGGGGCTCCCGGCCTCGCCGGCAGTTGCTTCCTGCTTCCAGCACGTCCTCGCCGCCTCGCCGCCAGTCCGGTCGTGGGAGCCCTGGCCGAGAGCCGCCCGTCGCCGCCGCCGCCGCCCGCTCGGCCCCTGCCAGCGCCCCAGCCTCGCCCCGCGGCCAGCCCAGCCCGCTCGCGCCCGCAGCCCGCGCCCCCACGCTGCCCTCCGCCCGCTCCTGGCCATGCTGTCCTTCCAGTACCCCGACGTGTACCGCGACGAGACCGCCGTGAGTACCCAGCCTGCGCCCGCCCGGCAGCCCGCCGCGGGCGCCGCGTCTGCCGCCGCCCGCAGCTCCTCTCCCCGCGGCCCCTCGCCCCCTGCATCCCTCCCCTCCCCCTCGGCCTTTGTTTGCGAGAAACGGGCCGGGGGCGCCCGGCTCCTCCCGAGCCGCGGGGGCCCTGGTGGCCGTCCTTGGCCGCCTGGTGGCGGCGGAGCCTGGGGTCAGCCGCCGTTTGGCCGCCTCCAAAAATCAATGGGGTCAAGGGCAGACGCCCAGGTAGGAATGGGCGTTGTACGGAATTGGGAAGACGGAACGTGTCCCCGCTTTTTGACTGGAGGAGGCTCTTGCTTGAATATGGTGGTAGGAGAAAGTGTGTATGTGTGTGGATGATGTAAAATTTAAAACAAAAGCAAACTTTTTAAACTTCCAGATTTAAAATCCTTAAGAGTTGAAGTTCATTCATTCGATTTGAGAACGTGTCGAGCGCCTGCCCTGCCCCAGGCCGGGTGCTGGGCGTTGGGCGCCGCGGTTGCAGAGACGAGACAGAGTAAATGGGGAGGGTGGAGCAGTGACCCCATGGGGTTGCAGAGCTGATCCAAGTTTTCCTAAACCAGAAAAGGAGTTAATGGGGGTGAGAGGAGGCCTTTAGAAGGGAGAAGGGATGGCCTTTTTCCGAATGAGTTTGTTTTGCTTAGTGGAGGGGTTAGCCGTCATTTACATAAGCTGTAGATTAGCTCAGGGTAACTGTTGAGATCTAGTGGGTGGAAATCTGGGCAAACACCCTTTTTGTGTAAAAATTAATTTGGCATCTTAAGAACTGGAGTGAATCCAAACGTCGTGGGCATAATTCTCTTAGGAATAGCCAAATTTCTCAGATAACTTAAAATAGAATCAGAATAAAAAATTTTGTATCCAGTTTTTTCCTGCTTACTCTGACCTGATTTATGCCAGAAAGTCTGTACTTCAAAGCACGTTTCACTTTGGGTTAAAAGGTACTGCGACTTTAGAGTAAAGGACATATTGTTTCAAATTAAGACTTCCAAGTGGCACTGTGCATTCATGATTTCTTTGACCAGTGGCCATCTGGTAACCATGTTTTCTCAGGCTATTCAGCTGCTTGATTATTAAATTTACTCTAAGGGCCCAAGAAGCTCTATTCCTGTGTTTCCTTTGTGTATGAGAGTAAAGTGATCCTGCCCGGAATGGGAAAGGGGACAGATCAAGTAAGAAGACCTGAGTGCTAGTTCTGGTTTTGCTGCTCACTAGCTGGACGCCTTTGGAGAGATCACTTACCTGTTATAGGCCTTCTTTCTCATATATGAAATATTAGTGCTGGCTTGGCTAGCCACAGGGCTTAGGACTTAATGTTTGCAGTAAGAAGGTCGTCATTCATTTATTCACATGACAGTCTACCCCTGCAGTGTGCCTGACTTTAGGAATCAGAAGACATGTGAATATCTCATTTCGGTTCTTTGGGATCTTGGAGTTTTCAGGGTAGATAAAAATATAAAGAACTATCTACTGTGTGGCTTGGTAAGTGTCGTTTTAGATTTGTTTTGTTTTTAGAAGGGATCGCTCCTTGCTTAGTTTTTCCACGTGGGTTACCAAAATCCTGCAATTCTAGAAAGGGTTAAGTGAGGATTTTGTGAAGACATCAACAAGATTATGAACAATTAAAACTGTGATGAACAATTAACTCAAAAGGTGGCATGGATTTTAATATTCTCTGGTTTCTTCTCACCAGAAACTCGTGAAAACCCTAAGCCTCGTGGCCAGGGGAGAGTGTAGCCCTGGTCCAGCTTGGACCCTGCTATGTGGCTCTCATGGTGTACTTATCTCAGCCCTGATAGCCTACGTGGGGTATCTTTTTCCCGTGGCAGAGTCTTGATTCATAAACCTTAGGCTAGACCCATTCACTCAAATGGTAGTCTTGATTTCTAGGATGGTTTCGTCTCTCTCCAGCAGGTGTTAGAGATTGCTGCAGCTCTCTCCCTTGAATATCTTTCAGCCGTATTCCAGGCAATCTTCTGCTGAACTGTGGGGTTGGAGTGTGCCATTTTTGGTGGATTTCTGCCCTAATGAGCAGAAATTTGGAAACCATGACACTTCCAGTGGAATGCCATCACCCATCCCCCCGGCGTGTTGCTGCCAGGAAATGTTCAGGCCTGCTGCAGGGGTTAGAAGAGTGTGTGGGGTGAGTGGAGAACACAGAGGAGAATGGGATTAATTTCCATCAGGGGAAAGAGATCATATGTGAATTGAGCCTGGAAGCTGGCCAGTTGGATAAGGTAGAAAGGACATTCCTGGCTGTGTGACCAAAATAAATCATAGTTACGCAGAGCTAGACAGTTGTGGACTTGCACTTGTTTGTAGGATGGCAGGAAGGCCATTGTGACCATCCATGGGTTGTCAAGCTTGAGGGGGCTGGAAAGGAAAAAAAAAAAAAAAGGTCAGATTTGATGGGCTCTGCCTGCTGTGTGCAGGACTCTGCAATTTACCCTGATGTCAGCAGGTAAGCTATTGAATAGTACAGATAAAATATTGAATAGTAACAGTGCCTTGTCAGGGCTCTATTTTTAAAGTCTTTCGGAGATGAGGAATAGCTGGTAAACTTAGATCAGATAGAGTCAGACTATACAACTTGAGTTCAGAGGGTGTGGCTGTAAGATCACTCCACTTGTAGGGAATGGTCTTGTAGAAGAAGTAATGGGGCAGGGGAGTAGGGTGGTGGCCCTTGGCCCCTGGGATTGTCCTGGGGAGACTCTGTTTCCTCCCCTGGTTAAAAATGTCTGTTGCACAGCTGACCTCAGTCTATTTTAGGTGGTAATGGTGGTGCCAGGGAGATGGGGCTGTTTCCT